>CM029389.1:14355974-14418474 GCA_017165825.1 Hepsetus odoe
GTCTGTCTGTCTATCTCTCTATCTTACTGTCCTCTATCTCTCTCTCTCTCTCTCTATCTGTCTATCTGTCTTTCTGTCTGTCTGTCTTACTGTCTACTTATATCTCTCTCTCTCACTGTCTGTCTGTCTGTCTCTCTATCTTACTGTCTATATATCTCTCTCTCTCTCTCTATCTGTCTTTCTTTCTCTCTATCTTTATCTATATCTCTCTCTCTCTCTCTCTCTATCTGTCTTTCTGTCTGTCTGTCTTACTGTCTACTTATATCTCTCTCTCTCTCTCTCTCTATCTGTCTGTCTGCCTGTCTGTCTGTCTGTCTATCTTACTGTCTACTTATCTCTCTCACTCTCTCTCTCTCTCTATCTGTCTTTCTGTCTGTCTGTCTTACTGTCTCCTTATATCTCTCTCTCACACTATCTGTCTGTCTGCCTGTCTGTCTGTCTGTCTATCTTTTTGTCTACTTATCTCTCTCTCTCTCTCTCTCTCTCTATCTGTCTTTTCTGTCTGTCTGTCTTACTGTCTATATATCTCTCTCTCTCACTGTCTGTCTCTCTATCTTACTGTCTACTTATATCTCTCTCTCTCTATCTGTCTTTTTGTCTGTCTGTCTTACTGTCTACTTATATCTCTCTCTCTCACACTATCATCTGTCTGCCTGCCTGTCTGTCTGTCTCTCTGTCTATCTATCTGTCTCTCTCTGTCTATGTATCTGTTTCTCTGTCTGTCTGTCTTACTGTCTACTTATATCTCTCTCTCTCACTATCTGTCTGCCTGCCTGCCTGTCTGTCTGTCTGTCTCTCGATCTTACACTGTCTGCCTGTCTCTCTCTCTGACTGTCTGTCTGTCTATCTCTCTGTCTGTCTGTCTGTCTTTCTGTCTGTCTGTCTGTCTATCTATCTACCTATCTATCAGTCTTTCTGTCTGTCTTACTGTGTACTTATATCTCTCTCTCTCACTATCTGTCTGTCTGCCTGTCTGTCTGTCTGTCTCTCTATCTTACTGTCTACTATCTTTCTATCTATCTCTCTATCTATCTTTCTGTCTGTCTGTCTTACTGTCTGCCTGTCTCTCTATCTCACTATCTGTCTGTCTGCCTGCCTGTCTGTCTGTCTGTCTCTCTATCTTACTGTCTACTTATCTCTCTCTCTCTCTCTCTATCTGTCTTTCTGTCTGTCTGTCTTACATCTACTTATATCTCTCTCTCTCCTGTCTGTACTGTCTGTCTCTCTATCTTACTGTCTGCTCTCTCTCTCTCTCTATCTGTCTTTCTGTCTGTCTGTCTTACTGTCTACTTATATCTCTCTCTCTCCTATCTGTCTGTCTGTCTGTCTGTCTGTGTGTCTGTCTCTCTATCTTACTGTCTGCTTATATCTCTCTCTCTATCTGTCTATCTACCTGTCTGTCTGTCTGTCTGTCTGTCTGGCTGTCTCTCATCCTATCTATCTATCTACTATCTATCTGTCTTTCTGTCTTGTCTTACTGTGCCTTATCTCTCTCTCTCTCACTATCTGTCTTTCTGTCTGTCTTACTGTCTACTTATATCTCTCTCTCTCTATCTCTATCTGTCTTTCTGTCTGTCTGTCTTACTGTCTACTTATATCTCTCTCTCACCTATCTGTCTGTCTGCCTGTCTGTCTCTCTATCTTACTGTCTACTTATATCTCTCTCTCTCTATCTGTCTATCTGCCTGTCTGTCTGTCTCTCTGTCTTACTGTCTACTTATATCTCTCTCTCTATCTCTATCTGTCTTTCTGTCTCTCTATCTTACTGTCTGCTTATATCTCTCTCTCTCTATCTGTCTATCTGCCTGTCTGTCTGTCTGTCTTTCTGTCTGTGTCTTTGTGTACTTATCTCTCTCTCTCTCTCTATCTGTCTATCTGTCTGTCTGTCTTACTGTCTACTAATATATCTCTCTCTCACTATCTGTCTGTCTGTCTGTCTGTCTTACTGTCTACTAATATATCTCTCTCTCACTATCTGTCTGTCTATCTATCTATCTGTCTTTCTGTCTACTTATCTATATCCATCTGTATCTGTCTGACTGTCTGTCTGTCCCTTATCTATCTCTCTATCTGTCTTTCTTTCTGTCTTTCTGTCTATATCCTATCTATCTATCTGTCTGTCTGTCTGATCTGTCTTTCTGTCTACTTATCTATCTATCTATCTATCTATCTTTCTGTCTGTCTGTCTACCTATCTATCTATCTCTCTCTCTATCTATCTGTCTATCTGTCTACTTATCTATCTATCTATCCAGAATCTGTCTGTCCCTGACTGTCTGTCTGTCCACTTATCTATCTTCTGTCTGTCTTTCTTTCTGTCTTTCTGTCTACTTATCTATCTATCTGTCTGTCTGTTTGACTGTCTGTCTGTCTTTCTGTCTACTTATCTATCTATCTATCTATCTATCTATCTATCTATCTATCTATCTATCTATCTTTCTGTCTGTCTGTCTACCTATCTATCTATCTATCTCTCTGTCTGTCTGTCTGTCTGTCTGTCTGTCTTTCTGTCTACTTATCTATCTATCCATCCGTCTGTCTGTCTGACTGTCTGTCTGTCCACTTATCTATCTCTCTGTGTGTCTTTCTTTCTGTCTTTCTGTCTACTTATCTATCTATCTGTCTGTTTGACTGTCTATCTGTCTTTCTGTCTACTTATCTATCTATCTATCTGTCTGTCTTTCTTTCTGTCTGTCTATCTATCTGTCTGTCTACTTATCTATCTATCATCCGTCTGTCTGTCTGATTGTCTGTCCACTTATCTATCTCTCTGTCTGTCTTTCTTTCTGTCTGTCTGTCTACTTATCTATCTATCCATCTAACTATCTGTCTGTCTGTCTGACTGTCTGTCTGTCTTTCTGTCTATCTATCTATCTATCTATCTATCTATCTATCTATCTATCTATCTGTCTTTCTGTCTGTCTGTCCACCCATCTATCTATCTGTCTGTCTGTCTGTCTGTCTGCTTATCTCTCTATCCATCCATCTATCCATCTGTCTATCTATCCATCTGTCTTTCTGTCTGTCTGTTTACCTATCTATCTATCTATCTATCTATCTATCTATCTATCTATCTATCCATCTATCTATCTGACTGTATGTATATCTGCCTGCTTGTCCTCTAACCAAAATGATCTGTCTTTTTCTCGTTCTCTATCTCTGTCTGTCTGCTTTTCCTCTAACCAATACTATCTGTCTGTCTCTTTGTCTCTCTGTCTGTCTGTATATTAAGTATATAAGTAGTTATTAAATACAAATATGGAAAAAACAATACAGTAACAGTAAAGAACAATGAAATCTAATTCAGCTACTAAACTGAAACCTGATGATGTAATAAATTACTCTGTTTAAGGAGAGAACCAGCGAAAAACATTATCATTCACCAGTTGAAGTGAAGATCATGTATTTTAAATGATTTTATCACATTTTGCTGATTTTATTACCTATATTTATTTAGATATTTTTAACACAAATGTTTTTTCTTGGTATAAAATAATTATATCTAGAACTGAAACACTGCACAGACCTCCTGGCAGAACCTGAGGTCCACAGACTTGCCGTCGCTTCTCACACAGTCCAGCATGCGGGTCTTCAGGCCGACTCCACACACGGCGCTGGCGCTCAGCTGGCATGTGCTCCAGTCTGGGTGGACACACAAACACACAGTGACCAAACTCCCTGGGGACACTGTCCTCATCAATCACGCAGGCCTAACTGTACATGGACAAATTGCTGCAATATACAAATGATAAACTCTGTCCCCACCACTTGTCCCAGCTCATAAATGTCCAACAGAATATAAGGCTTCATCAGTAATCCTCATTCCTGGGCAAGCGTGGACTTCGACCATTCAGAGTTATTGAAGTAAATGGGGAGGCATTATGTACGGAATTCCAGCAGTGCCAGCAAACCATTAAGATTGTCTAGAATTCAGCTTTCATTATTCAGTGGATCGTTGCAGTGTCTCTCTGGGGGAGATGGAGAACACTAAAAGGCTTTTCCAGCAATGATCTCAGCATAATGCTCATACGATGCAGCCAAAAATGCCCATTTGGCCTCTGGGCACAAAAACAACAGGAGTATTTATAAGAGGAAGACCCAGATCCTAGACAAATACTGCTGAAATCCATGCAGATATTCACTTGAGGAACTCTTAATATTGCAAAGCCTTCCTCAAAATCTTTTCATCAGTCTGTTCAATATGTAAGGCAGAATCTGACCCAAATATAACGGGACTATCAACAAATGAGACAGTAGCTGCTAAGGCCAAATTCCACATTATTTCATATCAATATTACCACTGATGGCGCTGGAGGTGTCAGAGTTAAAGATGCTGAGATGTTCGTTGGGTGTGATGAGGTTGGACAGGATTAGAAACGAGTATATTAGAGCTCAGGTTGGATGCTTTGGAGAATATGGAGAAACAAGGTTGCGTTGGTTTGGGCGTGTCCAGAGGAGAGACGAGGAGTATATCGGGAGGAGGATGTTGAAGATGGAGCTGCCAGAAAAGAGGAGAAGAGGAAGACCAAAGAGGAGGTTTATGGATTTGGTGAGAGAGGACATGCAGGTGGCCAGTGTGAAAGAGGAAGATGCAGAGGACCGGAAGAAATGGAGATGGATGATCTGCTGCAATGACCCATAAACATGAGCAGCCGAAGAAGAAGGAGAAGAAGAAGAAGAAGATTACTACTGTTGAACAAATAGCTTTTGAAAAGTCATGACTGGTGTTTCTTTCAAAGTTTGCATACATCTCTCACGTTTTTCGAAAAGTATTTTTCCACAAATGTACAAAGAAGTAAATATTCTGAATAAGTACTTGACTGTGCTAGAGTTTTTGAACTCCCCAAAGGTATTCTCTATTACCGTTGGCATATACAAGGTTCTAGATAAAGGGGTTCCAACCAATCAGGGTTCAGCATCAGGATTAACCAACAAAAAACAGTCAATCTGCTCAGGTACAGAGACTGGACTGAACATGAGAGACAACAACACTGTCCTTCAGGAAGATCTGGAGAACTGCTCAGGTACAGAGACTGGACTGAACATGAGAGACAACAACACTGTCCTTCAGGAAGAAGCGCTGTTTGAAGACTCATTTTTTCATATCCAGCTCTACTCTTATACCTTTCTACACTTTCTTCTCTTTTTCTTTACAACCCCTTTTTGGCACTTATCTTTTGGCACTGAGTCACAGGGTTAATAAGTTTGTTACTTGGTTGAAAAATAGTTCATCAGCAGTTGTTGATCTTTAGCAGGTCACCGGACCGAAGATCGGATGTGGAGCTGAAGCTCCTGGAAAAGAACATCTGATAAATGCTGTAAATGTAAATGTAGTGCGGCTCTCTGGAAGCAAATTATGAGAAATGAAGGATGGCTCGAGATTAAATTTGAGACAGCTCTGATGTGAGAAGAATGATATATATTTATAGAGAGAGAGAGAGAAGGAAAGGCATCATGTCTTAAGTTAGACGCTTTGTTCTGCTTGAAGGTTCAGACGTAGATCACTGTGTGGATTAACCAACAAATGGCCATTACCCATTTTAACTACTAATTAAAAAATCAATTCCGCGGCCACACGTAAATCCATTGAGGGAATATACATCGCAACTAGAATAGGCTGACCTGCACGATGCCAGATAAACACAATTAACAATGATAATAATGCAGGGACAAAAATGTTACCGTGACAACACACTAAAATTCCCAATTAGCAATTTGTAAAAATGTTACCATGACAACACACACATTCCCAATTAGTCAATAATTCCAATTTTGAATTAAAGTGATTGCTTCCAGGTTTCTAAAGCAGTGTTGCTTGCTTTGACTCTCACTGCATTGTGGGTACCTGTGATGTTGTAGCTGTAGTGGTAGCAGTTCCTGTTGAGAAGGCAGGGCTCCGTCTCCATACTTTTGGGACATTCTCTCCCCTCCTTGGGCAGTCGCAGGGCGTAGGCCGTCCTCTGCCGATCGCCTCGACCGCTACAAGGCTTCGGGACACACAGAAACAACCAGCCCTTCATTAGCGGGCCTACACACACACCAAAGCATATGCTCACTTGTGAAATGTGCGACTGAGTTTAGTGGAGGCAGATCAGAGGATAAAAATAAAAAAAAAATCGGTTCTCTTTTTTCGTCTTCCCGGAGCCGGCCGAGTGTTGTTACAGCAAGCGCATCAAAACGGGTCACTGTGATTTTTCCACAGCGCTCTTTTGGCCCCGCAAGCAGACCAGGGAGGGATCTCGCCGGAGTCGTTTAGAGCCCCGAAAATAACAAGATCCCTGTCGTCATAACCCAGATGAGAAAACGAAAGAGTGAGACGGCGCCAAGAAAAGGAAGAGTGAACGAGAGAGAGCAAAAGGGAATGGGAGAGAGGAGCCGAGGGCCAGCCTTTGAACAGCAGGGCAGCTACAATGTTAATGTTTGCCTTTGCCCGGCCGGATCCAGGTCCGGAGGGAAACGCCGCTGGAATAACTTCCCCGCCTCGTGTCATGAATAACACATGTGGTGTCGGCTGCAGAGCCAGATTGCTGGGGCGCCATAATGTCGGGCCTTTAAAGTGAATGGCGTGTGATTAATAAGATGGGAAAAGGGACTGGGAGCATGAAGGGAAAGGGAAAAAAGCAGCTCAATCACAAATGCTAACATGGCTTGACTAAAGCTGCCAATCAGCTTGAAGCATAAGGCTTTGCATCCCTCCCTATACATACAGTCAGATCCATTATTATTGGCACCCTTGGAAAAGACGAATCAAAAAAAAGGATTCATTAACTTACATTGACAATATGAGAACCCCACTCACTTCATATGTAAATGAAAACGTCCATTCACTTTAAATGTTCTGAGTCCACATTCGCATGCAAATTCACCTCAGTTGGGGATGATTAGAGAATTGACTGATGAAAATGGGACAAAAGTGTGTCGACCTTCAAAAATCAGGCCGCAAAGCGTGTCAGCGATAAGCTAATCAGCTGATCATCTGGAATCATCTGCACCTGTTTCTTCACTGCTTCATGTTTTAAGTTAGACGCTTTGTTCTGCTTGAAGGTTCAGACGTAGATCACTGTGAGGATTAACCAACACAGAACTATCAAACTGCTCAGGTACAGAGACTGGACTGAACATGAGAGACAACAACACTGTCCTTCAGGAAGATCTGGAGAACTGATCCAAAACCAAAAATGTGGAACATATGGAGTTTGCTGGACGTTTCGAGAACACTGACAGGAACCAAGCTTTATGGTGAGATGAGAAAAATATAGAGGTTTCTGGGAATAAACACTCCAGTTTGGTATAAAAGAGCAGAAATGCAGAAAAGCATATTATTACGGCATTGACTGTAACTTGCAACTACTTCAGGTTTCAGGTCGGCAAAATATAAAATAATAAAATCTCACAAATATAATAAACTGAAAAAGAAAGAAACTAGAAAATGTTCCTTTTACCCAAAAGAGAGTTAAACAACAAAAAAAGAAAAGCATGGACGGAACCCAAGCTTCGTTCCGATCAGTTACGTAGTCAGGACGCATTAACGGAACTAACGTTCCGTGTCCAGGTAATTGCTAATTCAGAAAAAAATCCAATTAGTATTCGATTTGGCATCTGTTTAAGAGCTGTTGATACTCAGACTCAGAGCTTTCTCATTCAGGAAAGTTTATAAATCCTTTCAGGAAGGATTTGGAGGCTCACAGTTGCTCCGAGACACGTGTTAGTAAATGGCTTATTTTAACACATGGTTGTTTGAATGCTTCTGTTTCTGCTGCAGGGAAAAAAAAAAAGCAAAAAACACGAGCCTGCCAGTTGCAGCAGCTCCTGATTGAGATTAAGAGGATTGGGAGTAGATGATGGAGTTACGTGAAGTGACATCACGCCTTCTCTAATCATGGCCAATGAAATAGTTTCCATCACTAAAATGCAAACATGTGCAGCAGGGGGCAGCTATGAAAGCGCCCGGGGAGCAGTGATGGGGACGGTACCTTGCTCAAGGGTACCTCAGGGCAACCTACTGATCTTCTGATCCTGTGGCCGACTCCCTAACGACTAGGCCACCGCTGTCCCTAGTCTATCAAAGGTGGGCACGAGACACTGGGATACAAGTAGGTCTCATGTCTTGATGCTCAGCTGGAAGCTGACAGAGGCAAATCCCAGGTTCTGAGTCAGATCAGGCAAAAGTCGAGTCAAGTCCCAAGGTAGATCAGACAAGTCCCGAGTCAAGTCCTACATCAAATAAGGCAAATTTCAAGTTGGCTCCCGAGTCAGATGCGGCAACTCTCAACTCCCGCGTCGAAACAGACAAGTCTCGGGATCAACTGAGATCAGGGAAGTTTCAGGTTGAGGCCAAAAACAGATCAGGAAAGTCTCAAGTCAGTCCCAAGTCAGATTAGTCAAAACCCAAGTTAATGCAGGCATAGTTCAAGTCCGAAGTGTTCAAATCTGCAACCCATTCAACCTTCTTTCTTCAGGCAAACTTTATGCCACTTGACTTGCCGCATATCTGATGAGTTGAAGTCCAAGCTATTCTTTAGAAACGGCCTCGTTTTGGTGGATCTAAAGCACGTGCTTTTTCAACATATGACAAAAACCCTTCCTATCTGAATATACTGCGTGCTGAAAGCCACTAATTTAAAGTAAATTTACATAATGAAATATTCGAAACCACAATGACCGCGCTGAGCACGACCGACAGAAAGGAGCAATCTAGCTCAGTTCACTAACGGCGCGAATTCAGCTTGGTTAAGCTCCCGTTAAACGTCGTTCGCTGCTGAATTAACACAGCCCCACATTTGAATATCATTCGAACATCAGTGGGCTATAGCTTGCTGGTCTTCACTGGGTTATGGATTTGCTGGACTCGCTGATCCACCAAAATAGAATTAGCACACTGTAACCATAGTTACTGATGAAAGGGATGTTAGAGGTCTATATCAAATATACTTTCAATGCAGTTCTGGCAGGAAACGAATTCATTTACATGTCAAGTACCCAATGTGTAGCCAGATGCCTCTGCATATCTCTCCAGCTTTGGGTCTGAACTCCTGCCCCTCCAGAACAGTATTCCAGAAGTGACCACAGTCTCAATCATTTGGTTCCCTTCAGCACTCTTGACTTGGGAGCTTTTTAACCCCTTAAGTTAAAAAAGGGAGAGAGAGGAAAAGAGCAAGGGCAGAACTGCACTTCCATTCACGTTCCTGTTTAGAACCGGGTCCCATGCTGGGAAACAGTACGAGCGTCTGTCTGCTGCAATACAACAGGACGGTAACGAAGTTCTTACCAATTCACAGGGTGTCCAGGGGCTCCAGTCTGACAAGACACAGTCTTCTGGGCAGGGCAGTCTGCTCTCCCGGGTCCCCATGGGCATCTCTTCTGGGTCACACAAGTAGTCCTCCACAGCATCCGTGGGACCGTCCACAGTGTTGAGCATGCACCTGCAGTGGGGGATAGGAATGAATGGGAATCTCTAGTGGGTACTTTAAGCCCGTTTATTTTTAGTTCCAGGCCTAATCAAGCTGATTACTTTTTTCATTTGGGCGAAGCTGTACGGTCCAGCCTCCGATCTCAGGACTGTTTTGTTCTTCTCCCAAGCTCAGAAACTCCTTATTTTTTAACCTTTTCATGAGCCTACAATGCAAAGCTGAATACAAAACTTCAACTTCGGAGGCACAACTGGGAAAAAAATTAAGCTAACATCAGTTTTCAGATATCTGTAGATACTTTTCTCCTCCCGTTTTTAGAGCAGCCTCCTTACTTTAGTCTGAATGCGTTTGAGGGACATTCTGTTCTTCTTTTTTCTTTTTCTCTGTACTAATCCTCACCAAAAACAACAAAGGAAAGTGAAAGTGACAACCCTTGTCATTGCGAGGTCATAGCACAGCACACGTGAACCACAACGAAATTGGACCTCTGCATTTAACCCATGCACTCAAACACCGTGCAGCAGTGGGCGGCTATTGAAAGCGGGCCGGGGAGCAGTGATGGGAACGGTACCTTGCTCAACAGTACCTCAGGGCAACCTGCTTGTGAGGGAATTGAACCCACAATCTTCCGATGCGGGGGCAGCTCCCTAACCACTGGGCCACCGCTGCCCAGGACAAACCGGAGTTCCCTGAGGAAACACACACAGGTACGAGGAGAACATGTCCACTCCACTCAGAGACAACCTGTGCCGTCCTGCCAGGGAATTGAACCCAGGACCTTCTCGCTATGATGCGACAGTGTTACTTGCTTACACATATATATATTTGGTTGTGGATTTTTAATGGCTGTGCGGTTGATAGTAAACCCCCGTGAGCAGCAGGTGTGGCTACCTTCTATTTTTCCATATAGACCTTTTCCTTATACTTCATACATGCTCCAAATATACTAGGCCCCATGATACTGGAAGGCCAGAACAAAGAGGCAGGGATGATCAATTGACCTGCTGGAAAACAGCCCACCTGACTTTCCTCGTCTGCACGCCTTCACCGCAGTTTTCTTTCAAGTCCACGTTGCTGACCTTCCACATGCTCCACGGCTCTGCCACCCACACATACTGACTGCAGTCGCTCACACAAGGGACCACCTCGTACACCTGCGGCGAAGACATGCACAACAGAGGAGTCGCATCAGCCGAAAAGATGAACACCTGCTTTCTGGAGCAGTAAGACGTTTTATTGCTTAAAGGTGCAGGAAGAGTGAACGTAACATCAGCAGTCAGTGCGCTTACCTGAGCCTGCGTTCGAGCAGCATGAAAGGATTCGGGAAAAGGAGAAATGAGAACATTGACCAAACCATTTATCATAATCGCGTACATGTTCAAAAATGAAATAAAAACTCGCGTTTCGTGCCTAAAAGTTAAAACCTGGTCAAACGGACATAACGGAGCTGGAGGGAAAAACAAGCATCTCAAATTCGAATCCCCATGACCTTGATCCAGCTGTGATAATCTATTTAGAAACACAGTGTTTCATTTCTCAAAGCCTCTGAGGATGAGAGTGCTGCTGGTGGGCGGTTCAGAGGAGCTGATGAGAACCAGTTCTAGGAGAAATCAAGACAGGGTTGACGGGCGACCCTGATTCGTTCCTTTTCAGCTCGTTTGGACGGGTCTGAGTCGGAAAGGGTGGTTCTTACAAAGACAGGTTTCGGTCAGTTGACACTAATTATAGGTCTCTTGGGGTCATGGAAAGGTCATGAGCTAGGGAGACCGATGACAGTCAAAGGTTGGTTAAATCTGCATGAAGGGGAAAGACATTAATTGAAGATGCATGAATCAAATGTTGGATAATTGAAATAAAAGAGAAGTACCTTTCAAAGGGTACTTAGGCTCTGACCTGACAGTCCTAGAACAGGTCTCTGGGGACGTCAAGGGACCCTACAGACCGAGCAAGCATGTTGCTTGTTTAGCAACTAAAATTTTGATCCCCATCAGGATGACATAATGAAGAGCTCTTTGCTTAAACAAGGAACAAACGATGCCTTTATTTAGTCCTTAAACGCTACGTGAGAATGGTAGAATATTGTTTTTTAAGGCATGCTTTACCTGATTGATATGGTCAAGTTTGGGACAGGGTCTCCCACCATTGTAGGGTTTCTCTCTGAGCCATTTGGAGCGCACTTTGACCCCACTGCCGCAGGACTTGCTGCAGCGTGACCAGTTGGACCACTCGCTGAGTTTGCAGTCAGAAGGGCAAGGGATGATGCAGGCCTCCTCGATGTACCCTGGGCAGGTTGAAAAGTCCAGATGTAAGACTAAAGGATGAAAGCTTAAGAGTTGAGACAGAATAGCTGATTGAGGACAGTCTTTGGAGAAGAAGTCTATAAATATTGGTGGAAGAGTCTGAGGCATTTGTAAGGCTGGATATTAACCAGAGCAGGAGTTATTACCCTCATCCCTTCAGACACTTTCCAAAACATGCCTTTATACCAACATTCAGTGGCCATTTTATCAGGGAAACTTTCAAACCACTGACTACAGTACCATGTTATAAGACAAACACTGAGATGTAACCATAGTCTGTCCCCCCAGCTGTCTGGCTGTCTATCTGTCTGTCTGTTTGGCCATCCCTCCATCCCTCCATCCATTCATCCATCCATCATCTGAGCTGCTTATCATAACCTGGGTTGAATCACTGAATCATATGACTTGATATCACTTGACTAAATGCTATGATGTAAACATAGAAATTGATTCCATCCATCCATCCTCCATCCATCCATCCATCCATCCATCCATCCATCCATCCATCCATCCATCCATCCATCCATCCATTCATTATCTGTGCTGTTTGTCATAACCAGGGTGGAATCACTGAATGATGTGAGTTAATCACCTGACTAAACGCTATGATGTAACCATAGTCTATCCATCCATCCCTCCCTCCCTCCCTCCATCCATCTATCCATCCATCCATCCATCTATCCATTATCTGAGCTGCTTATCATAACCAGTGTTGAATCACTGAATCATATGACTTGTTATCACTTGACTAAATGCTATGATGTAAACATAGAAATTGATTCCATCCATCCATCCATCCATCCATCCATCCATCCATCCATCCTCCATCCATCCATCCATCCATCCATCCATCTATCCATTCATTATCTGTGCTGTTTGTCATAACTTCTGGCTTGGAATGATGTGAGTTAATCACCTGACTAAACGCTATGATGTAACCATAGTCTATCCATCCATCCCTCCCTCCCTCCCTCCATCCATCTATCCATCCATCCATCCATCTATCCATTATCTGAGCTGCTTATCATAACCAGTGTTGAATCACTGAATCATATGACTTATCACTTGACTAAATGCTATGATGTAAACATAGTCCACGATTCCATCCATCCATCCATCCATCCATCCATCCATCCATCCATCATTTGAACCACTAATCCAAACCAGGCTTGCCAGTCAGTTGTAGTGAGAACTGAGTACTGTGAGAAATTAACCCTGTGAGACTGTCTTTGACAATGTCAGCTATTTTCAACATGCCAGGCCTGACTTCATGCCATCAGGATTTACTCGACGAGCTCAAATTTCCAGCACAGCAACTCCCTAATTGCGTTCAGGCACAAGCACGGATGCTGTTAATGGGACATGTTGGGGACATGTTTAGAAATCCCTTTTCAGTTATAATCATGGTGTTCTTCCGTTTTCCTGGGCTTCTTGATGCTAATTTTGTTTTATAGGCATGAGAGTGTGCATCAGGGGTGCATAACTCAGTTATACATAGCTTAGTGGACAGCACAGATTTCCCAGCTCAAACACCCTTGATTTAACTCGGGCATTAATTGGCAGGGTTAGTGGGCATGTGTGGAATTACTTAACTGCAGGATACTGGCCCTCCAGGAAGAAGTTGTGGACCCCTGGCCTACATAAACCTTGTAAACATATGATGCAGTCCCAGTAATTCAGTCTTGGGGGGGGTTATATTGCATTACATCTCATTAAAAATCATATAATTGCTTGGAGCAAAGTGTCTAGTTCTTGAGCTGACAATCACCAGAAGCTCACAGAAATGACACATCCAAGAGTCTCAGCATGAATCTAGCTTTGATAAAAAGCCCAAGGCTAACTCACATCATCTCATGAGAACCACTCATGGGAAACGGCTGTACAAATTAGACACTTGAAGCAAAAAAGTGTTCCGGGGCTGATATTTGGTATATGTGGTGCTAATGGGTACAGCCCATGGAAAACTCTCACGTAAGGCAGAGGCCTGTGGTGAAACTACTGAAGCAGCCCAGTAGTCACTTAGCCAGGTGTTGGGACAGGATATTGCTTGGCCAATCACCCCAGAACAGCCTCAGCCACCACCAACTCATTACACAGCATGTGGAGCTAAAGCATGGGTCTGCATGCCGCGAGAGCCTAAGCCTGATTATGCAGTTCAAGCTGCAAGCTCAGGATCTTCACGCTTTGCACAGACTGCAGGCTTTACCCAAAAACCAGAGAAACTGGAGCTGGGCTGAAAATAGAAGTGTTTACGTAATGTGCACATTAATATTTTGTGCATATATAAAGGCATATCCTGCACCACCATGGAATACTAGAGTAGGTGGCAGGGAAATCGGACTGGCTGTAGGTATCTCACCATGATGTTCTGCCTGCTGCTTCTAGTAATGATAGGATGTTAATAATGAATGAAATGATAAACAATGACCATGCCTACTGGTAACTTCTGGCTTACATTTAGGCCAGTCAACTGGGCTCAAAAATGAAAAAGGAAGGGGAAGTGCTACAGATTTGTCCACATTTCGACACAGCGAAACATGGACGCGAGATGGACGCGAAGTCATTCAAAGTTTAAATGTTCTGTTCTGGATTTACTGGATCAGAACTTGATGAAAGGAATTAGACGTAGAAGTGTTTAAGCCTCTACAATCTGTCCTAGAATAATTCCACCAGAACACGCAGTACTGTGAGTCCGCAGCCGCCGCTCATTTCTTCATTAATTGCTTCCAAAGAGCCGGACGTTTGTGCATTTTGATATATTGTTGAGCTCGTCTAAGAGAGTTCAGGCTGGGCTAGAGAATAATGGTGGTCTTACCTAATATTGACTCTAAAGCTGGTTAGACATATATATATATATACAAGCTCTCTCTGTCTGTGTGTTTTAGATTGTAATTATATGTTGGTTTGCCCATTTTGCAATAAATTACTGCAAACAGTCTCGCTTTCCAAGCTTATTCCTGGCTCAAGATTGGTTTGGAGAGTAAAACACATCATCAGCATTTTCTGAAAACTATTTTCTTTTGATGGCTGGGGGAGGTGCAATACATTAAATTGTAAATGAACATTATTATTTTGTCCACACACTGGCACAAGGTGATGTCGGTGTGAAGGAGGAAGATGCAGAGGACCGGAAGAAATGGAGTCGGGCGATCCACTGTGGCGACCCCTAAACGAGAGCAGCCGAAAGAAGAAATCTCAGTTTTTAATATCACATAATATTCAAAGAAGAACCAGCAAAAAACCTCAAAGACAAGCATTCTCCAAGCAGCTCTCGACTTTTTTCCTGTTCTTGCACACACAGCTTTCACAAACCCAAACAATCTTTTTTGCAGAACACCCACTGACCCACCAGGCATGAATAATAAGTCAGAGCTACAGTAAAAACACAGAGGTCTGGCTCAAAGCGTCTGACCGAGAACTCTCAAGCAGACATGCTGATATAGCTTCTCTGCGTTCAGTCACTTGAGTGAAGGTAATAGAACTGCAAAAATAACTCTCCAGCCCCTGTAGTGACTGTGGTTGGGGGGTCAGAGCAGCAGCCACAGTAGCTGCATTGAGACACAATTTGCCTGGCTGGTCTGAGCACGGCAGCGAAACATACATGTTTATGAGGAACTGCACGAAAGCTGTAATTGAAAAATCTAAGCCATTAGAGGCAGCAGAGGAGAAAGAGAGATTTCCCAGCATATCTGCCTGCCTCGCTGCTCTCTGCCAGCAAGATCCACCAGGTTAAGGGACATGGGAAGCGTTCCTGCAACTGAAACGGGACCCCAGTGAGACCAGCAATTGGGTGAAGTCATCTAATAGGGCTTCTCAATAGGACTGGTATAGATATAGTACGCTAAGAAATTGAACGTGAGCGTTGAAAGTCATTGTGAGAACACAGCGCAGCACACAGTGAACCACAACGAAATTGGACCTCTACATTTAACCCACACACAAACACACACCATGCAGCAGGGGGCAGCTATGTAAGTGCCCGGGGAGCAGTGACGGGGACAGTACCTTGCCCTCACCTCAGGGCAACCTACTGGTAAGGGGTTTGAACCCACAATCTTCCGATCCTGCCAACTCCCTAACCACTAGGCCACCGCTGCTATTGATAATTATTAATAAATACAACGAACCACAACGATCGGACCCATACACAACGCGAAGCAGTGGGCAGCTTTGTCCTGGAAGCAGTGATGGGGACGGTATCTTGCTCAAGAGTACCTCATGACAGCCTACTGGTTGGGGTTCAAACCCATGACCTTCCAATCCAGGGGCCTAGGTTCTAAACTCAAGGCCACCGCTGTCCCAAATGCTTCAGCCACTGTTGGCCAGAAATCGGGCTCCGGTGTCCCTCGTAGCCACTGAACCACCAACGCTTTCGAGAGACAGTCCATGTTTTACAGTCCTTAGTGTTACAGGACGGCTTTTTAGTAGGGACTGAATCAGAACCCAGCAATGCTGGGGGAAAGCAAATGTTGGGAATAGTATTCCTGCAGTATTATCTGCAGTATAATAGCATGTATTGGATTTAGTTTACTGGATGCTTACAGTTGGGTTGCCTGAAACTGGATCATGTTCATGCTGTTGTGAGTGATCGGCTAGACTACATCTTCCTCCTGTAAAATAAATATACACACGGTGTACTAAGCTGGCAACTGTCCAAGCCTTTATGCCTAAGATTGAGAAAAAAACTGCATAATTATTTAAAGGAAAACATGCAAAATCAATACTGAAAAACAGTTTCAATGATTTTTCTTCCCTCCTGCTTTATTGTATTATATTATTAGCGCTCATCCCTACTTCCCCGTTTTCTCAAAGTGTTAACTCTGCTTTTCTCACTTCAGTGGGTACATGTCCCCTGGAGCAGCCCCCACTGTCAGAACTCTGACCCCTGCAGAGCAATGATGCTCAGGATCCCCACGGCGACGTCCACACAGCAGCTTCGACTTTGTTCGTGTTTACTCGTATCCCCCCGTCGCTGTCTGTCACTGACCAACTCATCATGGTGTTGACCTTATTTTTTCAACCTCCCAGCCATCCTCCACCCTGTCAGGGTGCTGGTCAGGGGCAACTGAACAGTTGTATAATCCCACCGAGTCATATCAGTGAGGTACCATTATCATACGGCTTGAAGTCTCATTATTACCATTTATGCGGTTTCCGCTTGGTGGAACATGCTGTGCTCATCTTCTACCATTTCTTGCAGCTTTCAAGAAGCCCCTTAGGCCCCTGCTCTTCTGTGCACACCTTTAACAGTGAATTATTTGATCTCATTACACCACGTTCTCTCTCGCTGCTTTGTGCTTTTTTATGCAGTTAGTTGTGATCGCATAACCTCATAAAAGCATTTTCTTTTCCCCATGCCTGTATCATTATGCTCACCATCAGTTGCTAGGCAACAGCAATGATGTCACGACAATCAGCAATAATATGGAAACTACTTTTTGGTTCATTCATTATCTGGGCTGTTTATCCAGACCAGAGTCGTGAAGTGGTGCTGGAGTCCATCCCAGAACTCACAGGGCGAAAAAAGTAGAGAACCCTGGAGAGAGAACCTTAGAGAAGATGCAAATTCCACACAGAACGGAGCCAGGCTGCCCAGGCTGTGAACCAAGCCATTAATTATGGGGACACATTTTCTTGGACGGTCCTTCGGCGTGTCCATCGCTGTACAGACAGAAGGAGACGTGAGAGAGAGGACAGGGAGAGTGGACGGTGGAGTTCAGGCGTGTGTGTCCGTGCTGGGAGAACTAGTAGCGACGTGGATGAAGGTGAAGCGGTGAAGTTAATGTTCAGTATTTTCAGTTTGAAGGAGGAAGATGCAGAGGACAGGAAGAAACGGACACGGTTGATCCACCGTGGCGACCCCTAAACGGGAGCAGCCGAAAGCAGAAGAAGATTTTCCGTAGATTTCATTTTATTGGAGTTTGAGGCTTTGAACTCTTAATATTGATTGAGACTCTTTACACACAATGGTGTATACTGTCCTTCAAAGGGTCTTCAGTAAGACACTGCACCGGCTGGATCCTCTCATCCTCGTCCTCACGTTTCATTCTCTTGAGCTGCATCTTTGTTTTTCTACACTTACAGCAGCTTACAGCTTTTTTCTGTTGCATTAGAGATTAGAGATTCTTCTCCTGCGCTCTTCGCTCGTCTGCACTGTTCCGGGGATGGAAACATTAGTCTTGCATCAAAGCTGACTCCTGTCACAGCTGCTACATTTGACTCGTACTTGCTAGATTTGTAAGTCATCCTGAATTAAATTGTCTGAAAAATGACACATCCAACGACATCATGAGAGCAATCTGGAAGCTGAGGCCTCCATGAAAAATAGACCGTGAGCAAAATGCCAGAAAGAAACAGAATCACTGTTGGGCGGAGAGTGGTTAGCCAGATAAAAGTATCCAGCTTATAGTGGCTTCATCTCAAGGTTGGGTAGATAAGACATCATTTTGTTGAAGTGCACTTTTCAGCATGGCTGAAAATCTTCCCCTGAAAAGCTCCAATTTAGCATGAAGAAATGCCACTCGAGGGCAAAAAACACTTATGTGCATGCATTAATATTCTTTCTATATACTTTAATATGATGTAAAATAAATGCACACATAAATGCTCTTGCGTAGAGAGAGCAGTTTCTTATGTAATGTTGAACGCTCAGGCCAAACTACGGGACCATCGTGGCTGCTGTGAGAAGATGTTGAACCACTAGGCATGTTCCTCTCAATTACTTCACTCACGTTTAGCAGGAATGCCAGTGTTTATAGAATAAGAGTCCTGTGTGACTGCACTGTTAAATGATGATGATGATCATGATGCTGCTCCCGTGTAGGGGTCGCCACAGCGGATCATTAATTCGCATTTCTTCCAGTCCTCTCCTTCAATCCGAGCACCTGCGTGTCCTCTCTCACCACGTCCATAAACCTCCTCTTTGGTCTTCCTCTTCTCCTCTTTCCTGGCAGCTCCATCTTCAACATCCTCCCCCTGATATAATCCTCGTCTCTCCTCTGCACATGTCCAAACCAACGCAACCTTGCTTCTCTAACTTTGTCTCCAAGAAGTCTAACCTGATCTGTCCTTCTAATATACTCATTTCTAATCCTGTCCAACCCCGTCAGACCCAACGAAAATCTCAGGGTCTTGATGGAAATGATGGAAATGGTGATAAAAAAAAAATAATTATTATTTTTATCAATATGTGGGACTGGTGGTTGGGGTTTGCAGTGACAGAAGTCCGTTCCCCCTGGAGAAGGTCACTTTGGGACTTTGGGATAGAGACCCCTGGACTTGAGAAATCAGGGGCAAGGTTTTGGCGAGGATATTCTCCAATTAAAACTATTTCACCACAGTCCGTCGTCAAGGGTGAACAATCCTGGATGCGAGATTACATCGGATTAAGAATTGACAGCCAGAGTACGGCTGACTGCACATCAGTGTGTGTACACGAGCAAGGTGGAGTTATCAGGGGTGGGTTTTCATAAAGAGGCCGGTGAATCCGTGTATATAAGTGTGTCCAAAAAGCTGATCAAAAGAGCAAACCCTTAATTTCAGAGACGTTAAATCAGTGACTTTCAGAACAGAACAGCAGTGACTCGTTGTAAATGCTGAGAGAAACCGCAGCCGGGATGCCTGGTCCTCTCCTTGATGTCTCGGCGAGAGAAGAGATAAAAGCATGGATGGTTTGTGCTGTAGCCTCAGGCAGTGTGTCTGACAGAGCTCCCTATTAAGATGAACTACTACGATTAATGTACAGAGAGCGTTTTGGTGGGAGAGGAGGCAGGACAAGAAAGAGAGAGTTAAAGTGAGAGAGATTGAAAGGAGCGACAAGGGTGAGAAGAAGGTGATGATGAAGAGAGCAAAGATGGAGAAGGCAAACTAGACCAGTAATACTTGCTTACTCACTGACTCACTGAATCACTCACACTCTCACTATCTGACTCACTGATTCACTCACTCACTGATTCAGTGATTCACTCAATCACTAACTCACTGATTCGCTCACTCACACTCTCACTCAATGACTCACTGATTCACTCACTCACTCACTCATTCATTCACTCACTGACTCACTGATTCTCTCACCGACACGCTGATTCACTCACACACACTTACTCACTGACTCACTCATTCACTCACTCACTCACACTCTCACTCACTGACTCACTCGTTCACTCACTCACACTCACTCACTCACTCACCGATTAATCAATAATGCACTGACATAGTTGTTGCTAAAAATAAAAAACACAAAAAGCTGCATCACTCGCCAATAGACATATTTATAAGTCACAAGGTGCCGTCCCCGTCACTGTTCCCCGGGCGCTTTCAATAGCTGCCCCCTGCTGCACGTGTGTGTGTGGGGGTGAAATGCAGAGGTTGAGTTTCGTTGTGTTGACGAGGGTAGTCACTTTCACTTTTCACTTAGACTGGGTACAGCTGGATCTTAGGAAGTCAGTCAGATTCTACAGGAAAGGAGCTTTTCATCGTCCTGGTGCGGCGGTGGCCCAGCGTTTAGGGACTAGGCCCAATGATTGGAAGGCTGTAGGCGCAAATCCCAGATCAGTAGGTTGCCCTAAGGTGCCCTTGAGTAAGGTACCGTCTCCATCACTGCTCCCCGGGCACTGGATGCATGGCAGGCCCCTGCTGGATGGTGTGTGTGGGTGAAAAGCAGAGAAGCATTTCATTGTGTTTTCACAGTGTCCTGTTGACTACAGGGGGTGGGGTGAAACTATTGGGAAAATTGGGAAACACTGAGGCGGGAATGAGGAGGATGGAGGACAGAAGTGAGGTGATGAAACGAGAAGGGAAAAGGAAGGACAAGGAGAAGGACAGAGAGAAATCTAATGTCCATGTCCCTCCCCCAGCCTATGGTACTGCACAGCAGGCCTTAAAGCACCCCGAGAGCTCGCTCTCTCTCTCTCTCTCTCTCTCTCTCTCTCGCCTCATCTGCATCTCACAGCAGCAATTCCTTCCCGACTCAGACAATTCATGTGACCAGCGAAGACGACACATTTCCTACCTCTCTGAGTCAGTGTCTGTGTCTGCCTCTTACACAGCAGGCAGGAGTATAATTAACCCAACGATTCAGCCCAGAGGAAAAAAAATCAATTCTAGGATAATAAATAGAAGCGATTTGGATACCTTATACACACACACACTCTGCTCAATTAAACGTGTAGGGAGTGAAACGAAAAAGAATATAATAAAATGGATTAGCTTAACCAAATAGCAGCACACCAACTTCCATCTATTTTTAACACCAACCCCTTTATTCCACAGCGCCTTCTCGCAACAATGCGCAACCGAAAGGCAACAATAAGAGAAAAAACATCATCTAATGTCACTGGATTACAGTTTTGCATGTGTGCACATATTTTCCCATATATCTCCACTCACTGGCCACTTTATTAGAAACGCCATCTGTGTAGGCCATTTCCACACAATGGCCATTTTATTGGAAACATCTTCTTTATGGTCAACACGTTACACGTCGGTTATTACAAATACCTATAATGCACTTTCCTCCACTGGCCACTTTATTAGAAACCCCGACCTTGTAGATTCACTCACTGACCGTCTCATTAGAAACACTGACCTTATATTTCCACTTCATTTAAAAACCTAACCCTAATGTAACCCTTTCCCCTAACCCTCCCTTGTACATCCACTCACTGGCCACTTTATTAGAAACATGGCATCACACTTCCACTCACTGCCCTATGAGCTCCACCAACCTCATAGCTACAGAGGGGGCAATTACAGCCTATCTGCCCCTTCCTACCACATTCATGTCTGCTCATCTTTGGCAACAGGATCAAACCAGACCAGGTACTGTTTGGGTGCTGGATCCACCACAAATTACATGTTAGTAGCATGGTGTGTGTGTGTGTGTGTGTGGTGCTGGTATAAGCTTATCCGGCCCAGTGACATTCACACTGCCCACTGACGAAGGGCTAACAGATGGGCTTGAACGACACACTGCTTCTGATAAAGCAGCGAGTGAGTGTGTAACACCAGCACAGCTGCATTGAGGACATGAAGTCCCAGTTACTGCGGCTTGCAGATGTACCCTGATGTTCTTTATTTTGTGTACCCCTTGTAGTCTTTCAGCACGGGGCTTGTCTTGTTTCCGACATCTCTTCTTAACGATCCACTCTGACGTCTTTGCTTCAAGTGTAGGTGGATGACGGTGTTTGTGATCAGCACAGTCACACTGACAGGCGCGTAATCAGTGCTATCCGACACCCTTGGTCGTAATTTAGGCGTATGGCGTCTATCTGTGGCAAGCGAGACTATTTGGCAGGGCTTAGCGTCAGCTCCGATTAGGCCCCGAACCTGCGGAGTGCGCTAATCTCTTGACGGGGGTTGGTTTGAGTCATGTACACTTGATCGGCAGGGAGCAAAGGACACAGTAAACCTGGTCTGGATGTTAAAATGATAGCGCTAATTTGTCAAAGTCAAGCACGCCTTGAATCCAGACTCTGGAACCCAGGTGAGCTGTGATGTAAGCTAGAAGGCAACTGTTCCAAAAGGAGATTGAATGTATTACATCCCATCCTTCTGCCAGGAGGACTCCGAAGCTGATCTTTCGAAGTCAGGACTTCAAAGAATGGGAGTCGAGGGTATGGGTACGGGGGAGAGCCTGTGATTGACCCTTCCTTTTGTGTGATTTTAGGGGGGGAAACTTTTAAAGTGACAGAAAAGCAAAGTCAACACAATAAAACAGCATGACGAGGTCCAAAAACATCTAGGAAGCTCTTGTATTTGAGCTATTTTAAGGTGTAGCCATTGCTGGTGCAGGTACAATTGTGCTCAAAAAGCTTTTAGAATTTTTAGAAAAGAACCTGAAATATAGCACATGGTTCTGAGGTCATCATGCCCTCATAGTCAAGAAGCCCTGTTTTGGGCTATAGAGGTCTGGATCTGCGTTCTTCAGACCTCGATTCATTGACATGACCTCAAGTGGCCTTTGCGAACCAGAGCAATTGACCCAACTGTAAGTGAAAAAGTGAAAGTGACAACCCTTGTCATTGCGAGGTCACGGCACAGCACACATGAACCACAACGAAATTGGACCTCTGCATTTAACCCAAACCCGTGCATGCACACTCAAACCCGTGCAGCAGTGGGCAGCTATTGAAAGCGCCCGGGGAGCAGTGATGGGGACGGTACCTTGCTCCTCTATGTCCTCTATGAACTTCCTCTGACAATAAGACCTGCCCTGCCATCTTCAGATAGCAACTGAAGGCTCAACTCTCCAACCAGGACTTAGATCAGCAACTCCACCTTCATGTATCTCAATTCAATTCAATTTATTCTTGTATAGCGCCTTTATACTTGTCCTCATTAACTTTCATTCATGGATGCAATCAACTTCTGATCTAAAGCAAGGTCAATCATTGCTTTCAAAATAATTTTAATCATTTACAAGGACTAGACTCTCAAAAACACCCGGCATCAAATCAGCTTGGCTCCCATTGTCAGCAGTGTCTACTCTCTTGATACGTTTAATGGAAAGTGTCTGAGAGGGTTGACTGGTAGGCTGCACTCACCATGGCTGTTGCAGCGTGAGGTCTCCACCAGCCGGTTGTCCTGGTCGTAGCACACCATGGCCTGGAAGCGGTGGCCTTGGCCACATTCTCGGCCGTCCCCCTGCACCCGCATGCCAAGAGCAGCCTCCAGGCGGCCCTCGGGCAAGATGCAGTCGGACCAGTTGCCCACAGGCTGGGCGTTGTACTTATTGCAGGGGCAATACTGCGTCTCACTTAGAGGGTACATCTGACTGTTCTTGCATTTATCCCTCTTCTTGCTCTTTCCTGGGAAAGAAAGAATGTGGGGAAAGATTTAGTATGAGCATCCTTTGCCCTCCCTTTCTCCATTCTATCACTCTCCAAATGAAAGGTGATCAGCAGAGGTGGTAGCTGCTTTGGAGCCTGGCCAACTAAAATGATCTAAAACAGGGATAAAGTTCTCCAGAAAACCTGGTGATCTATACACTCCACTACTCTACTGCTGCTTCCCATGGCTGCTCTCATCCAATTTAAAACTTGAATGCTTCCCTAAAAAGCCTCCAGACCTCCAGATAAGCGATGATCAAACCAGGGGTCACAGCTCTTGACCTCATCATTCAAAAAATGAACATCAAGTCTCTTCTGTCTCACTTCCTTAGTCCTCTATGAACTTCCTCTGACAATAAGACCTGCCCTGCCATCTTCAGATAGCAACTGAAGGCTCAACTCTCCAACCAGAACTTAGATCAGCAACTCCACCTTCATGTATCTCAATTCAATTCAATTTATTCTTGTATAGCGCCTTTTACAACACAGTTGCCCCAAGGCTCTTTACATTGATGGTCGATGATGGAACAGGTTACAGTGATAGATGTTAAAGCCGGATGACTACGAAGGAGAGGAACCAAAAACTCCACTGTGTGGAGAAAAAAAACCTCTGAGGGTCCAAGGTCGACCGGCTACCCAACCCCCTTGGGTATACTAACAGTACAAAGTTAGTTTGGTTTTAAATTCCAGGATCAGTGAGGAGTCCCAAGCTGCTTCCCAGGCTCAGCAAGTCGGGTCCAGCCCCAGGTACCGATGAGCCGCCAGGGTCCCTTGGTGCATCAGATGCATCGCACAGACCAGATGGTAGTTCGGCATTGGACTCAGGTGATGACCACAGCGGGCCCCCCCGGACATGTGGGGAGAGAAATGGAATGAGGGGGTCAGTAATGAGCAGGATCCAGTAGTATCTGTGTTACTTGGGCAAGCTATGGTGGTGTTTAGCTTCAGTTTTGGCAGAACTTTATTGCTACAAGCTCAAGTCTACTCTGGAAGTGTAAGAGAACTGTGCTGAACTTCAGCCATCCAAGACCAGAGCTGTGCACTCTTGACCCATTTCATCAACAGGGCTCCGTTCTGGGTTGAGCACCACATACTGAAGCATTTTGACCACAAACTAAATTGACTCAGAAAAATTGAACCAGAAAATTGTTTGGTCCTTTGGAAACCATAGCAACATTAGTAAGGATGTCCTTCTCCAAGCTTCATTGTGTAGCCCCTCCTCTGTTGATGACACAGCTCTTGACACCAAACTGGTGGAAATGTGGGCTGGGAGCCCAAGGGAGCAAAGTTACAAGAATCTTAAAACCGCATTTCTTTATTTTTGCTAGAGAATCTCAGAAAAAATACTACAGCATGCCTTTCATCTGGAATCATCTTTGATCAAAACTGGTTAAGTACAGGGACTGGAAATGCCAAAAGACTCTGGCTCTTTGCTCTTTGGAAGCAAAATATAAAGAAATGAAGGCTGTCTGAAGACTTTTGCTCAGTACTGCCTTATTTTCTGGCTTTGTCAGTCCCTGGTCAAAAATTAAAACATCAAACCAGTAATGAATTTGGGAGCAGATCGTATAAATTTAAGACTATTCTTTTAATCTGCTCTGGATTACTCAGGGAACCAGAAGGTCATCTCTAATTCCTCCACAGCATGTAGCCCCGCAGGTTGCTTCGGGCTGTCTGGATCTACACTTCTGCAGGGATTTTCTTTCTGGCAGGCTTATTTGAGACGTGACAAAAACTGACACAAGGACTAGAACACAGGGCAAGGAGCACTTTGGGCCTAGGGAATCTTAAGAGCTAATGATGAATATCAGTGCTTCCCCTGTTAAGTGATTTTTCTAATGCATTAAAATGACAATTTTCTTTTCCTTCAAACCTTGGAAACCTTGGAGCTGGGAATCAAACCCAGTATCGTCTCAATTTAATTTCTCTTTAATTTCTCCCAAACTGCAATCCAATAAAGCTAACTAACCGTAGATCTTTGATCCAACTTATCCAAATAGAAATAGACAACAGCAGCCTTTAGGGCAGATGAAGATTGTCAGACGGAGCCTAAATGCTTGTGTGTTTTCCTTGAATGGTTTATGGAGGTGTCATGTAGCCTTTTCAGTACTGCCCTCGCCTGAAGTGTGGGCAGACCGCTGGAAGCATTAAGCTGCTTACCCACAAGGGCCCTCTTTCGAGTGCGGACCCCCACGCAGTCAGCAGTGCAGGGTGAAAATCTGGACCAGTTGGTGAGCTGGCAGTCGTCTCGGCACGGCAACTGGCACGGCTGGTTTATTGCAGGCATGGAGTTGGCAAACTTCAGACACTGGCCTATGTCCACTACTGACCCGTCCAGCTGCCGACACGATACCGCTGCGGGATGGGAGAAACACCCACGGTTAAATACATCTCCAATACACAGACCCCAACCCACACACACACACACACAAAGCAGGTAGTCTGGATTACGGCGGCATTTGGCATGGTTCCCGAGAGATGGGCAGAGTCTACATCTACACAGAAAGCCTTCTTAACTTACATCTGAAACTCACTCTTTTTCATAGCTGCTTGGCCTAATTCTGATAGGGGGTGTTGGAGCCAATCCCAGCTCTCAAGAAAAGGCAAGGAAACTCTCTGGACAGGTCGCCTGCCCAGCGCAGGGCACACACACAGGCACAAACGCACTCACGCCTACGACCACCTGACCTTCATGTCTTTGGATGGTGGGAAGATACTGGAGGAAGCACACAAAAACACTGGGAGAACATGCCCACTCCACACAGAAAGGGCCCGGACTGTCCCACCTGGGAATCGAGCCCATGGCCTTCTCGCTGTGAGGCGACAGCGCCACCCACTGTGCCTCCATGCTGGACCTATTTGAAACGTATTTGTTTGTTTGTTTGTTTGTTAAACCTTAACAGTGGTACACGGCCCTTCATTTCATGTGGTCCCTCAGCAAGTGGCAGCAAGACAAAATCATCTACAATAAAAGTTTGGAAAAAATAGATCAAAGAAATAGATCAAAGCATATTTAAAATAAATCACGTGCACTGACAATTTTTGAAGTAAATTGTAAATTGTATTACACCTAGCTGGCTTTTTGCGCAAGATGTTTGCGCAAACCATACGTTGACTTGAGACTGAATTTTCCCATCTAATAAAAAGTGGTGACGAGTGTGAAAATTCACAGCTTCTAATTTACAGCCGGTCTCGAATATCAACCTTTCTTACTTGCTTTTCAAATGTCAGGAATGAATCAGTCATTGTAGACTCAGCTCAGTTTCTCCACATTCTCCATGTCATTGAAAACACCTCGGTCCGAAGGGAGGCTTGCCATTCGCTCCAAAAAGAACACTGTATTTTAGGACTTTTGGGTTTAAATATGACATTTGAAGAAAGAAGAACACATTCAAGCTTTATCCGACCTGTGAAAATGGTGGTGGGAGTATCACGGTGTACGTACCTGCCTGTATATTGTAACTGGACTGGAAAAACGATAAAATATGTAATATAATTTGGGCCGTTCGGTACAAATGGCTGATTAAATTGCTTAGTTTTGTAATGCTGGACCTGAAATAATGCCTAGATGAGAAAATCAATAAAAAGCACAATGACTGGCATACAGGGGCAGCGGTGGCCTAGTGGTTCGGGCGTTGGCCCTGTGATTGGAGGATTGGGGGTTCGAACCCCTTCCCAATGGGTTGCCCTGAGGTGCCCTTGAGCAAGGTGCCGTCCCCGCCCCGCTCCTCCCTGCGATGGGCTGGCGACCTGTCCAGGGTGTGTCCCCCGTCCTCGCCCTGTGTGCGCTGGGTTGGACGCCAGCACTCCCCCGCGACCCCGTTTGGGACAAACGGCAGATAATGGATGGATGGATGGATGGATGACTGGCATACACTCACTGCCCACTTTATTAGAACTAGCTACCGGAAGTCCCTTGCATAGCCAGGTTTTTGCAGAGCTGGCCCTTGACCAGCGCTGAGTTTTAAACCACAGAGATGCTCTTGGCTACATGTGGAGTGCTCTCAACCTAGCAGTGGATACCCCTGCAGCTCTACCGCACCTGATACAGCAGTGCGCCTGTCCCACGTCCATACTGAGAAAAATCCACCACTTATGGGCCACAATGATGAAGGTGGAGGTGTGCTCATAAAAAGTGAGCAACAGGAACGACCTGTGGTTCTACACCTGCATATGTGAGCTATATATAGAGAGAGGTTCTACACATGCATATGTCAGGTTGATTGCGGCCAGTGAGGGGAGATACGAGGAACGTGTATCTAGTTAAGTGTACTGCTCCACAGGTTCACACCCTCAGTGTGAGACTTGAGCCTATTAGGCCGTTGGCATCCAGTGCTCCAGATGGGGTGCACTAATCCATTCAGCTGCAGCATCACGTTGGAAGAGCAGGTGGGACAGTCAACCACAGTCATGTAAGGTCACAAAAACTTTGCAGTCGGCCCCCGACCGGACCTGATATCTGATAGCTGTCGTGGGTTTTTACACTGACGATGCCTCCGATAGTAAACGTGCTGCAGTCTCAGTCGAGGGACAGCTGCTGATTATAATTGAGGAAGATGAATTTACAGCCCCGGTTCTGAAATATGACTGACTGAGCCACATACGATGAGCTGTGCATTAACGTGCCAAGTTATTCAAGCTTTTGTGCTGCTTATGGAACAAGCTTTGTGTTGCTTGGCAACCATAACCTACTGTTAACAAAACCAACATGATGGTAGAATTGTTTACAAGGCTTAATTTTAGATTAAGGTGCTGAAATGTCTGACAGAAATGCAGACTGGATGTATGTGTTTGCTCAGGCGCTGATGAGCTGAAACGCCAAGCGAGACTCTCAACAAACTGATCGGAAAACCCAGCACTATCACAGTCGGCTCTGCACCGGAAGCCAAAGGCATGGATGGATGGATGGATGGATGGATGGATGGATGTATGGATGGGTGGGTGGATGTATGGATGGGTGGATGTATGGATGTATGGATGTATGGATGGATGGATGGATGGATGGATGGATGGATGGATGCATTTGGACTGTGCAAAAAATTGAGAATAAATGTGCAAAGTGTGAGAACTTCCATGTGTTTCTATTTCCCAAATTTTCCCGTAGTGAACAATAACGTCTCCTTATATGGGTATGTTGCCGTACCTCTGGTCTGGAGCCCCGCCCCACATCCTTCCTGAGCTCCTTTGCTCTCCTGCCTGATACTCCAAGGAACCAGCTGACACCTGCGCCATTTGTGGGTCTTCCACCTGCAAGAACATGTGGAATCAGAAGTTAAGGTCATCCCAGTAAGGCTGCATATATCGTGTCCATATTGATTATTATTTTATTGGCTGACTCGTCAGTGCTTTTAATTGCAAGTAGGTGAATTTGGTAGAAAATATATCAAATTATTCAATAACTCCCTGCAGCAGATAGCAGGAGCCCTGAAAAGTGCCTCATCCATCATTAAGAGATATGTATCACAATCGCTGCTATAACAGGGCCAGCGATATTATGAAATGCCATTCCCACCCAAGGAGCCATCAGTGCCCTTAACACACAGTGTCGTTTTCCCAGGCTTTAAAATGAGTCATTCCATTCACTCCAGTGCACGACCTCACTTTCTATTTAATGCCTTCTTTAAATGTGTCCAGTACTGCTGAGCGTTTAGAGTTAAATCAGCTCTCTCGCTGCTTTTAATGACCTCCTTCTGTGCAAAATGAACAAGCTGCTAATATGTGTCACACACGCTACTAATCTGGGGTCCAGCACCTACATGTATGCTGGCTGCCGTAATCCTTTCAAAAGAATTATATAATTACCGCAATATACTTTGTGCAGTTCTGTTCAGTGTGCATTTATTGTAGTGTCTTGTTGCATCTTCTGCCTCCTGTACTTTGGTTACGTCGTCGCTCCTTCTTCTAATGTTGTTGCACTGACACGTTGCTATAGAAACGGAGTCTCATCTCACTTTATGCTTATTATTGCCAATGACAATGAGGGAACCTTAAACGTTCTTTTTCTGTGCGACCAAATGGATATATCACATATAATTGCTAAATATCACAAGGTCCACTTATTTTCAGTGCTGGGGATGTTCCAGTGCAGGCAGCGGGAGGAATTAAGTGAAATAGCCTGAAATGGCCATCAGCTAATACTTTGCATACATTTGCATATATCTGCACGGTATGACAAAAGCACAACCAAGCACTCGCAATCATTCGCAGACATATCCAGCACCCGTGCGTGGGGACGGTACCTTGCCTCAAGGGTGCATCAGCTCAACCTGCTGCTCTAGGACTCATAACCTTGTGATTATGGGGCCTAATGCTCAACCAGGAAGAAAAAAGGTGAATAAAGGCAAATCTGGCAACGCCATTCCCCTTCCTATCTGGGATGGGTTGGTGGAGTCTGAGATATGATTTCAAATCATGATTTATGGACATAAAAGCCAAAATTGGCTTGCTGTGACCTTTATGTCGCCATGCTTAGCCTCCCAAAACCAGGGATTTCTTTCTTGTGTTTATTATGAATGGCCTGTGGGGAAGTTTACATGACCGTTATTGCGGTATTATTTCAGCAGCAAATATTAAGACAGGCTGAAATGTTTAGGCTGCTGGCAGTAATGACCCAAGTGGTGCAGGAGCGAGAAGAAATCATGTTGAATCGGAGCCTAAAAAGTCCTGCACAGACGTTTAACGCATGAATTGTTCCTGAGCGCTTGTTTACTTTTACAAAAATCCACAATCAATCATCTCCAATCCGGCAGCAGTTCTGCTGAGAGAAGCTCCTTCAGCCATTAGAGCCGCCCCTCCAAGGCCCAGGCGTAACTGTTGCTTGTGTTTGCATCATGCAGCCCCGACACCAGAGCCGGGCCCGGGAGCGAAGGTGAGTATCCGTACCTGTAAACCGGACAGGCTGAGCTGGGAGGGGGGCTCACGCAATCCTTCTCTTCAGAAAGCACCTCGGGACAGTCCAGTCCCCCGTTGGCCGGCTTCTGGATGATCATGCGGAAACGGGACTGCTTGCTCTTCTGGACGCTGGCACCTGAAGACACCACATGAATTGACTAGGAAAAAAGCTACTGTGCAGGTAAATCATCAAAGTACAAACAGTGTGAACATGCCTTCAAAGGTGCAACATGGGCCCAGTTGTGTACCCTAAACATGTTCGTCCCAGCAGAGAGGGGGCGGAATTGCAGCTTTACTAATCTAATGTTTTAAGTAGAGCAGTGAAACAGAAAGCCGTGCATGGGACATTGAGTCCCCCTTTAAAAAAAACAACCTAACCGCCTTAAAAAATGATGAATTTAATTTCCTATCTAAAGCTACTGAATGAATACCCCTGATGGGACCAGTGTTACCTTGTTATTTAACTTTTAAAGGAAGGATGCTGCCCAAATGGGAAAAAGTGCTGCTGATCAAACTTTTAGGGATGACCCGCCTTAATAAATGTAAAAAAAACGTGTTTTTTTTGGCCGGTTTGCGAAAAATTCACATTAAAGAGGTTTATTATTATGATCAAAATGAAACCAAAACACGTAAACACGAGCGGCCTATTGGATAGGGCAGTTACTGTAAAAAGGTTAAAAGACTGTCAGACTCTTCATGGACAGTGATTTGAAATTAAAGGCAATGACAGAGGCGTATCCTTCCGCCGGAACTAAAATCTCATCAAAAATCTGGGAGCCACACATGAAGATTTATGACCCCGCGCCAGACGAGAGGTCACTGGAATGATTATCTGACGGAGCTGCTGAGATAAATCTCCGGCCATGATGCCCATCCAAGGTTGCTGGCCGTCTGACCGGATGCAAATGTTCTGTGGGCGGGTACCAAAACTATGCGCCGCGGTAAGTGGCGTATAAAATGTCGCAGTCCAGCGTAAAGTGAATACCCATAATGCAGTATGTCAAATGCAATGCAATTAGGCCAATTTCTGTTCCCTGTAACAGTGTTGCAGTGCTCCAGTGTAGGGAATACTGATTAGGTGGTCTTTGTGTTCCCTATAGCACAGTATTGTGTTTCAATGAGGGAGTGATTCGGCCCATTTCGGTTCCCAATACTAGTGTTCTAGTGCCCTAATACAGGGAATAATTATTAGATCCATATTTCTTCATTTTAATAGTGCTTTATAGTGCTTCATTGTAAGGAATAGTGATTAGAAGGCCATTTATGATGGTGTTCTAATGTAGCGATAGAGTGAATAGGGATTAGGGTCCTTCCTGTTCCCTATAAAAGTATTCCAGTGCTGCAATGCAGGGAATAGTGATAAGGGCCACTTCATTATCCTGTAATGATTATCTAGAGCTTTAATGTAGGGAATAACAATAATGGAGCTATTTCTGTTCCCTAGAAAGGTGTTCTAAGGGGCCCAAAATAGGGAGTAGTGAGTAGGGCCTTTTGTGGTCCTTTTAATCGTGTTCTAGTGCTCCAATGTAGGGAATAGTTATTATAGCCAGTTGTGCTCCCTATTATAGTATTTTAGTGATTCTGTATCGGGTGTAATGATTTGGGCCATTTCTGTATCCTATATTGGTGTTCTTTATAGTGCTCCAATGTAGGGATTAGGGATTAGGGGGTCATATCTGTTCCCTATAGTAACGTTCTAATGCTCCAATGTAGGGAATAGTTAATATGGTGACTAGGGCACTTTATGTTCATTTTAATAGTGTTCTAATGCTTCACGGTAGGAAACAGTCTGCATGCTTATGTTTGTTCCCTATTATTCTAGTGCTCCAATCTAAGGAGTAGTGATTAGGGCCATTTCTGTTCTCTCTGATAGTGTTATAGTGCTTCAGTCCATAGGAGAGTTATGAGGGTTCGTTCCTGTTCTGTATAATAGTGTTCTAGTTCGGCAGTGTAGAGAACAGTGACTAGGGCTCTTTTCTATTCCTTAAAATAGTCTTTTAGTAATAGTCTCCAGTGCTCCAGTGTAGGGAATAATAATTAGGGGTTCATTTTGATCCCTATAATATTGTTCTTTTGTTCTAGTGTAAAGAAACGTGTTTTGGGCACTTCTGCTCCTGATATCGTGTTCTATATAGCAGTCCAGTGCAGTGAACAGTAGCTTAGAGGACATTTTGGTTCTGTGTAATTGTGTTCCATATAGCAGTGGTCCCCGAGATCATTGATTCCAAGGTTGGTTGGAGAAAAAAATTCTAGAAAACTAATAGTCGGCAGTGCTCCAGTGTAGAGAACAGTGAGGAGGGTGTTGTGTTCGGTGGTCACGGTTTTCTGACGTTATTACGGAACAGATTCCCACAGCTGGAGTACCTGTTCCGCAGGATGTTGGACAGACCGTCCATTCGCCGAATGGTGTCACTATGCAGTCCTTCTTACAGGGCAAGATACAAGGCCTCACTGATGCTGGCCGAGGGCCATCTGGACATCTGGGAAGCACACACACACACACACACACACACACACCGAACATAAATTAGAAATATTGAACTCATTCGGGGAAAGCTATGGGCCATTTAATTTATATCAGCAATAAAAAATCTACCGCACATTTCCATACGTTGTTTTTTCGTGTCTCCATAGGAACAAGCAAAGCCGTAGCCTATGTAATAATTATTTTAATGGACATCTGTGATTGCAGTTTAAATGAATATTTCATATTTACAGTGCGGCTGGAGCAGACACTCTCTGAGCCATGCTCTGCTCGGCTCGGGCTGAAGGAAGGCTGGGAGATCACCAGTGGACGTTGTGCATGTATGGCTGGGTGAATGTTAGCTGGAGCACTTAAAAGGAATAATGCATAAGTTTAATGATTTCATGATTTCAGTCCAAATTTCTCTTCTGAAGGTTTTAAACTGGTTTCTGATTTTTAGGTCAGGAGAGGTGTGCAGTCATGCTGCACTAGTTGCTGTGGTTTAAAAGCAGCCTCTGACGGCTGTGTGGTGAAAATAAATGTGAAATAAAAATGAAACGACTGACATTTTTGATTCTAGAGAAGTTCAGATGGATCACTTTGGGTTTGTTGTCCAGTACAGATCGATGCAACACCACTTAGACACTGTCAGACACTCGAATAATTTCACAATTAGAGCAGTACCGAGTGAGACTATTCAGCACAGCGAGGCTGCAGGGAGAATCATCTCTCAAATATTTTGGAGACTGGACGCATTAAAGTCTGGTTCAATGTGTCGATACGCTCCTTAACTTTGTTTTGAACACAGAACCACAAACTTTCAAGGAACGGATGTGATTTTTCAGACCCATAAATATCAATAGAAACAGTCGATGGTACTGTTAAAAGGTTTATTATTACTTTTGTTCTTGTTGTTAATAATAATAATAATAATACAAGAAATAATGATGATCATTATCATCATTATTGTTATCAATAATAACAATAACAATAATAATGCCACAACACTATTATTATTATTATTATTATTACTACTATTACTATTATTATTGTAATAATAATAATAATAGTAGTAATTGTAATACTACTACTACTACTACTAATAATAATAATAATAATAATAATAATATGAGAAAGTATTACTATTTATTAGTATTATCATTGATATTATTATTATTGTTGTTGTTGTTATTGTTATTGTTGTTGTTAACAACAACAACAACAATAATAATAACAACAATAATAATAATAATAACAACAACAGCAACATTTGATATTATTGATAATAATAATACTAATAAATATAATAATTTCTTGTATTATTATTATTGTTATTATTATTGTTATTGAAAAAAAGTGAAAGTGACAACCCTTGTCATTACGAGGTCACAGCACAGCACACATGAACCACAACAAAATTGGACCTCTGCATTTAACCCATGCACACAAACACCGTGCAGCAGTGGGCAGCTATTGAAAGCGCCCGGGGAGCAGTGACAGGGACGATACCTTACTCAGGGGTACCTCAGGGCAACCTACTGGTGAGGGAATCAAACCCACAATCTTCCAATGCTGAGGCAACTCCCTCACCACTAGGCCACTACTGCCCCATCATTATTATTATTATTATTATTATTATTATTATTATTATTAATAATAATAATAATAATAATAATAATGAGAATAATATCAATAATAATGATAAGGATGATAATAATAATAATAATAATAATAATAATAATAATAATAATAATAATAATGATAATAATAATAATAATAATAATAATAATAATAATAATAATAATAATAATAATAATAATAATAATAATAATAATAATAATGTTACCATCATTATTATTATTATTGTTATTATTATTGTTGATAACATCATCAACAACAATAATAATAACTACCACCATCATCATAATGCCTTGTATTATTATTTTATTATTAATTGTATCATTATTGTTGTTATTGTTATTGTTGTTATTATTAAAGGCACTTGGACTTTAAATTGATAACACTTTAAAGTCATATCACTTTCCTCTACATTATGTATTCATTAAAGATACAAATCCTTTATCACTGAAAGAATCAGTTCCAAAACTTTAAAACAGTGGCAGGAACAGTAACTAATCGTTCCAAAAACACTGAAAAAAGAGAAACACGTAAGCAGGGCCTTTGCTTGCGCGCCTTCCAAATCCCCGACCATCCAAAATGAGATTAATTATCAGGCTTAACTGCTGCCTGTCACCTCCACTCACACCATCTGCTTCACACGTCACAGCAAAGCAAGAGGAACATCACGCCGTGAGAACCTGCAGTACCTGTCAAACCCAAAGCCTTTTGGTCAAAACCCGGAACACAACATCTCCAACAGAACCACGGTCGTTTCATTTACTGCCCGAAGCGTCCCGACGTTGATTAGAATTAGTGTCGGAGTATCTGGAGGCATCTGTAATAACTTACTGTGAGGAAGCTTTTAGAGCCATCAAACCATTTTAACTCCATAAGAGTCTCAAGAACAGAGCATTCCAAGACAACTTTTTGTGATTTTTTTTAACATCTTAAGCATTTAATCATGCAAATACCTTGAAACGTTGATGGAAATCCCTTTAAAAGTTTAAAGTTAAAGATTTTTAGTTTTAGGATTAGCTTTCCTTGAAAAGGAGATGTAAATGGGTATTACCTGCATTACAGGTATGTCATATTTATGATGCTATCAGGAAAGACAGATATGGGAGTGGTACAATGTTCAAAAAAAGCATTATATTGTATTATATTATATTATTATATTATTATATTTAAACCAGTGTCATTAGATGGGAACTTTACAGCTAACAGTCAACATCACTGCAAATAAAAATAAATATTTTCATCATTTGTCACTGTGTGCAGAATTATTAGGCAACTGAGTGAAAAACGAACATCTTGAAACGTGAACATCATCTCACATGTTTATTTTCATCTGTTAAAGTGACAATAACAAACAAACAAGGGTATGTCATAGTGAAAGTGAAAGTGACTTTTCTTGTTATCCACCACTGCCCCTAGGTGTTGGTGGTCTAGTGGTGGATAATTGCCTATGGACCTCTGGATCAAGAGGTGCCAGGTTTGAATCCCACCTCTAGCACTACCACCACTGGGTTCCTGAGCAAGTGTCTCCAGGGGGACTGTCACTCTGGATAAGAGCGTCTGCTAAATGTCACAAATGTAAATTTATGCAACTCAAAATTTCTAAAATCGGGGACCAATACAGCCGTCCTTCTTCTCAATAACAGTCATAATCCTTCCGTTGATGGAGTCGATCAGTTTCTTCATCCTTTGATCAGATTTTTGTGCAGCAGCAACCACAGCCTCCCGGACTCTGTTCAGAGAGGTGGACTGTTCCCCTTCAGCATAAATCTCCTGTTTAAGAAGGTCCACAAGTTCTCAACAGGGTTTAGGTTTAGCTGAGGAAGGAGGGCATGTCATTATTCTTTCATCTTTAAGATCTTTACCGGAGAGACAGTGCAGAACTTCTATGTGTGTGATGGAACACCGTCCTGCAGAAAGATCATGGTCTTCTTGAAAGATCAGACTTTTTGCTGAAGCTTAAAAAAAGTGTCTTCTAAAAACTGGCAGTAGGCTTGGGAGTTTATTTTGAGTCCATCTTCAACCCGAAAAGGTCCAACAAGCTCCTCTTTAATAATACTGAGTGGAACTGGAGCTCTGTGACCGGTACTGGTCCAGCCACGGGCCCGTCCATCTGTTCCGTCAGGAGTCACTCTCACCTCATCTCATTGAACATTTAAAAATCCGTCTGGAGATGTTTCTTGGTCCAGTCTTGATGTTACACCTGATGCGTCTTGTTCAGTGATGGTTGGGTTTCAGTCCTCCTTACCTTGTACCCTGTTCTTCAAGACACTCCAGGTAGGTTCAGTTCTGGAATATGACAGCGCTGGAGGATCATGGGTTCCTGGCAGCTTCACGCTTGATTCTTCTCAAACCTTTAGCAGTTCATTTGCGTCTTTTTTTTCGACGTTTCTTGCGACTCTGTTGACTCTTCTTCTTCTTCTTCTTTTTCTTTCGGCTGTTCCCGTTTAGGGGTCGCCACAGCAGATCAACTGTCTCCATTTCTTACTGTCTTTTGCATCTTCCTGCTTCAAACCGACCACCTGTATGTCCTCTCTCACCACATCCATAAACCTCCTCTTTGATCTTCCTCTTCTCCTCTTTCCTGGCAGCTCCATCTTCAACATCCTCCTCCCAATATAATCATCGTCTCTCCTCTGCACATGTCCAAACCAACGCAACCTTGCTTCTCTAACTTTGTCTCCAAGACGTCTAACCTGATCTGTCCCTCTAATATACTCATTTCTAATCCTGTCCATCCTCGTCACACCCAACGAAAATCTCAGCATCTTTAACTCTGACACCTCCAGCTCCGCCTCCTGCCTTTTCGTCAGTGACACCGTCTCCAACCCATACAACATAGCTGGTCTCACTACTGTCCTGTAGACCTTCCCTTTTACTCTAGCTGGTACGCGTCTGTCACAAATCACTCCAGCCACTCTTCTCCACCCATTCCAACCAGCCTGCACTCTCTTCTTCACCTCTCTTCCACACTCGCCGTTACACTGAACTGTTGATCCCAAATATTTAAACTCCTCCACCTTTGTTACCTCTCCTCCCTGCATCCTAACCACTCCACTTTCCTCCCTTTCATTCACACTCATGTATTCTGTCTTTGCCCTACTCACTTTCATTCCTCTCCTCTCCAGAGCAGATCTCCATCTCTCCAGGTTCTCCTCAAGCTGCTCCCCACTCTCACTACAGATCACAATATCATCAGCAAACATCATCGTCCACGGAGACTCCTGTCTAACCTCATCCCTCAACCTGTCCGTTACTATTGCAAACAAGAATGGGCTCAGTGCTGATCCTTGATGTAATCCAACATCTACCTTAAATGCATCCGTCACTCCCACTGCAGATCTCACCACTGTTACACTGCCATCATACATATCCTGAACTACTCTCACATACTTCTCTGTAACACCAGACTTCCTCATACAAAACCACAACTCCTCTCTAGGCACCCTGTCATATGCTTTCTCCAAATCCACAAAGGCACAATGCAGCTCCTTCTGACCTTCTCTGTACTTCTCCATCAACACCCTCAGAGCAAACATTGCATCTGTGGTGCACTTTCTCGGCATAAAACCATACTGCTGTTCACTGATCCTCACCTCTTTTCTTAACCGAGCTTCTACTACTCTTTCCCATAACTTCATGGTGTGGCTGATCAACTTTATCCCTCTATAGTTACTACAGCTCTGTGCATCACCCTCATTCTTGAAGATCGGCACCAGTACACTTCGTCTCCACTCCTCAGGCATCTTTTCACTTGCCAAGCTTGTGTTAAACAATCTGGTCAGAAACTCAACTGCCATCTCCCCTAAACATCTCCGTGCTTCCACTGGTATGTCATCCGGTCCAACAGCCTTTCCATTCTTCATCCTCTTCATCGCTGCCCTTACTTCCATCTTGTTTATTTGCTGCACTTCCTGGTTCATTCTTCTCACATCATCCAGTCTTCTCTCTCTTTCATTTTCTTCATTCATCAGCTCCTCAAAGTATTCCTTCCATCTGCTCAACACGCTCTGTTCACCCGTGAGTACGTTACCATTTCTATCGGTAATCGCCCTGACCTGTAGCACATCTTCCCCAGATCTGTCTCTCTGTCTAGCCAATCGGTAAAGGTCCTTTTCTCCCTCTTTACTGTCCAACCTCTCATACAATTCACCAAACACCTGATCTTTGGCCTTCACCACTGCTTTCTTCGCCCTGCGGTTCATCTCCTTGTACACCTGTCTACTTCCTTCATCTCTCTGTATGTCCCATGTCTTCTTTGCCTCTCTCTTCTTTTGAATACACTCCTGGACTTCTTGGTTCCACCACCAGGTTTCCTTATCCTCCTTCTTCCTTCCGGATGTCACACCAAGTACATTTCTAGCCGTCTGCCTTCTCAGTTCTGCAGTAGTTTCCCAGCAGTCTGGTAGCTCTTCAACACCTCCCAGTGCCCGTGTTAACTCCTGCCTGAATTCCACCTTACAGTCCTCCTCCTTCAGCTTCCACCACTTGATCCTCGACTCTGCCCTCACTTTCCTCCTCTTCTTGACCTCCAAGGTCATCCTACAGACCACCATCCTATGCTGTTTAGCTACACTCTCCCCTGTCACTACTTTGCATCTCCAATCTCCTTCAGACTGACCCTCCTGCAAAGAATATAATCCACCTGTGAGCATCTTCCTCCACTCTTATATGTCACCCTGTGCTCCTCCCTCTTCTTCAAATAAGTATTAACTACAGCCATTTCCATCCTTTTTGCAAAATCAACAACCATCTGACCTTCAGCATTCCTCTCCTTGACACCATGCCTACCCATCACCTCCTCATCACCTCTGTTCCCTTCACCAACATGACCATTAAAATCTGCACCAATCATCACTCTCTCTCCCCTGGGTACACTCTCTATCACTTCATCTAACTCACTCCAGAATTTTTCCTTCTCTTTTATCTTACAACCAACTTGTGGAGCATAAGCACTAACAACATTCATTATCACACCTTCAACTTCCAGCTTCAAACTCATCACCCTCCCTGACACCCTCTTCACTTCCAAAACACTCTCCTTATACTCTTCCTTCAGGATAACACCTACTCCATTCCTCCTTCTATCCACACCATGGTAGAACAGTTTAAACCCCCCTCCAATACACCTGGTCTCACTACCCTTCCATCTAGTCTCTCACACACAGAATATCAACCTTCCTTCTCTCCATCATATCAGCTAATTCTCTACCTTTACCAGTCATGCTGCCAACATTCAAAGTCCCTACACTCTCTTCCACTCTCCTCTCCTTCTTTCTCTCCTTCTCTCTCTCCTTCTCTCTCTCCTTCTCCCTCTGGACATGCCTTCCTCCTCTTCTTCTTCTTCTTTGGCCAACAGTAGTCCAGTGTCCACCAGCACCCTGTAGGCTAACAGCACTGATGGCGGTCGTTGTTAACCCGGGCCTCGACCGATCCGGTATGGAATTCTGTATCGTTGTCCGCATATTGATTTGGCAAAGTTTTACACCGGATGCCCTTCCTGACGTAACCCTCCCCATTTACCCGGGCTTGGGACCGGCACGAAGAAATACACTGGCTTGTGCATCCCTAGTGGTTTTGCGACTCTGTTGACTGTTTACAACAAACCCTTTGATGGTTCTGAGATGACGACCCGATATTCTAGCAATTCCAAGAGCTCTGCATCTGAAAGACTTGAAAAAGGTTTTGGACTTTGCCTGAAAAGGAAAAGAAGCTCCTAATAATTCTGCACACATTATATAGGGTGTTGATCTCCTTAGGCCACACCCCCCTCATTACACAAATACACATCACCTGATCAGCTTAAATCCAATCAGCATTCAAGTTTATACAGCTTGGAGTTGGAATGTATAATAATTTTTATTTATATAGCGCCTTTCTCAAACTCAAGGTCACTTTACAGAAAAAAAAAAAAACAGTTAATATAAACACAAAGACAGAAAACAAACAGCAGAATAAGGAAATTAAGAACTTGGAGAAGTGGAATAGCACAAACTGAATAGATATGTTTTTAACTGTGTTTTAAAGAGGATGATGCTTTACTTCCGGTTCCGGTGGGAGTACTGCTGCACGCGTCTGGCTGCCGCTTTCCATTGGAAAGTTTGTTTGTTTGTTTAGTCTCTTTTCTCAGCCCTGTATTCAAATATTTCTCATTCTGTGTTAGTGAGTTGCTATGATGATTTTCATCTGACTTTGCTCAGCGTTTGGACACTACATCAACTTTTCCCGCGCTACTGTTTGGATTGCGCTGGATTTACCTCTTGCTCCAGCGTCAGCCTTCTGTGGACTATCCGGACATTCATCGTGTGTAAACTCCGTGTTCTGAGCAGCGACCCAGACCCACGTCCCCGTCTCACCCCTGTTCTGCGAGTCCTCTCCCTGCTCACCCTGCACCTGCTCAGAGCTGGTGAGGGAGTCTCCACTCTCTCCTTCTCTGTTCGTCCAGTTCTGTGCGGCCGGTCTGCCTTCCTAACGCTACTAAACGGCCGTCTCAACACTACTGGTGGGTGAGGGCTGCGGGGCTCTGGCTAACGTCAACAGGGAGGAGGTTCCGTGTTCTGCTCGTTTACGGATCTTATCAGCCAGGTGTTTTGCTCCAGATGTTTGGTGTCTGGCTGGTTAATCGTGGGGTTTGAATACACGCCGTCTCAGCTCCGGGACTGGAACTGTCCGGCTCGCTTGGACTCGAGCTCATCCGGAATCGCCCGCCGTCCCCGTGATGTTCACCGCGCCTCCAGAATTCAGCTCTTCATTCATCACACTTCTCCTTCTGCAGTCCCTTCAGTCTGGTCCTCCCGGCCTGACCGTCACCGCCCGCTCTCTACTGCGTCTCACTGTGGAGTCCACTCTAATCACCGGAGAGCTCTGACCATGGACCCAAACCACCCGGACTCTGAACATCATCCCGTGATAACAAGCACAAGTTTAGCACTCTTAAACATCCGCTCACTGACTGACAAAGCTCTCATACTTAGAGAACTGATATTGGATAAAAAACTGGACATGCTTTTACTGACTGAAACATAATACATGCAGAAAAATGATGATACAGTCAAAATACTTGTCTAATAAAAGTGTATGATTTCAAATTTATTTGTTCCAAACTACGCTATGCTTACATAGTTTTTTTTTTCTGAAATTTCAGAACATTTTTGCAACGGAGCGTCTATCTTCCTATCGTAGCACATCAAAATCACAAATAATGTGTATAACGATACATATATTAATCTAAAACATTTCTGCTCCCTGAATAATTCCATATTTACGGACAGGCAGCCTTCATAAGGCTTTACTATGTCTATATAAGCCTTTCAGGACAGCTGACAAACATGCATCCATTCATCCATTATCTGAGCTTCTTATCCACACCGGGTCAAGGGGTGATGGAGCCTGTCGCAGCAGTCATGGGGCAAAAGCCAGAGAAGCCCTGGACATCAACACCAAAATACACACAGCTTAACATACTAAAACACACCCCGAGGGCACTTTAGCCCTGACATGCATGTCTATGGGGAGAAACCAGTTTGGACACCCACAAGGGATGTGCAAGGACCCAAACTGGGAATCAAACCAAGAACCTAAACACTGCACCACTGTGCCACCCAACATACAGTTATGGACCTAATCACCTTGTTGATGCAACAGTTCCACATTATGTCAGTCAAACTGCCTTATCTTTGTCATAAACATTTAAAAAGCTAGAACAAAAGATTTAGTGCTCCAGGCTGCAAAGTGCCTAAAGATATAAGGTTCTAGATAAAGGGGTTCCACCCACTCAGCCTTCAGCATCAGCAGTAAATGAATCTCCTGATCATCTGGAATCATCTGCTCCTGTTTCTTCACTGCTTCATGTCTTAAGTGAGACGCTTTGTTCTGCTTGAAGGTTCAGACGTAGATCACTGTGTGGATTAACCAACACAGAACTATCAAACTGCTCAGGTACAGAGACTGGACTGAACATGAGAGACAACAACACTGTCCTTCAGGAAGATCTGGAGAACTGCTCCTCAACAATGCATTAAAAAATACAGATTTTGTTTAAACAAAATACAAATTTTGCTTTCAAGACTTTCGCACAGTCCTGTATTGGACTTGATGGAATAAGCATTTATGTATGCTTATTTGAGAAGAAATTGGGGTCTTCAACACTGGATGATAATCATAATTCTTAGCCGTGTCTACTGTCTTTGAATGAAAACGCAGTCAAAGAGCCCAAAACTCCTCAATAAAAGAATATTCTCTAACCACGTCATGACGTGAGTGTAGGTATATCCAGCCCTGAGGCAGATAAAGGCCTGAAAACAAATCTCTTCCCATAGAATTATGTTCCATTGATTCTATCACTGGGCAATAATCCGCTTTTATCAGCGTTATGGCTGGTTTTTGAACGCGGGGTCAGCTTTAATCTGCGGCTGTATGTTAAGCACCGCTTTGCCGATCCCTACTGGATAAAGATGAACCAGAACAACGAAAAAAAGGCAGCCCCGGCCCAGAGTGGGCCGGTAATCTGATCTTTGGCCATTACCTCCCAAGCTTTGTCTCCCATGGCCGTTCCGTGAATTCATCCAGTTGGAGAAGGCTCATGGGCTGATGGGGTCAGCGTCTGATGAGGTCAGCAGCTGATCGGGGTCAGCGTTTAACACAGAGTAGATCTCGCTGCCCAGCCGGACCCCTTAGTGGTGTGATGTTTACGAAGAGTCCTCGTATAATAAAGCTACAGGCCCGAAGAGTGATTTATCTTTAAAACCAATAGATGCAGCAAATCTGTGTCTGGGAGACACAAATCCTGTGGAGCTCCGTGACACACTGTGAGTGTGTGTGAACGAGTGTGTGCTGGGCAAAAGGAAAACGAGGTGAGATCTCAAAAGAGTTTGTTAGTTTTGGCCGAACACTGCTGATGATCCTGATCCTTTCCCTCAAATGAAGAAGGAGCACAGCACTGTGGAAATCTAATTTCTTTATGTTTTACGGGAGAATCAGCTTGTTGACGCAAAAATATTCCGTGCCAAAGTGCCTTGGGGGCTCAAAAAAGTAGAATATTGTGAAAAATGTGCAATATTTTCAGTTTTTTAAAAAACACACATTTTATAAATTCTAGGCTCTATGGATTAAAATTACAGGTCAAGCATGTCTTTTTTCATTTTCATATTTAATAGGATTGTTTTCCTTTGGTGAAAAATGTGCATTGAAAAATTAGCCATATTTTCCTTCAGCTATTTATTAATTTATTTTTATAAAATGATTTAAAGTGATTAATGTAATTTGGAAAAATGTTAAAATATATTTTTATTTAATTTTGATCACTACAGCTTAAAAAAAAGAAGAAATAAAACATCGTAAGCTACTAAACTGGCATTCTGACTCCCCAGAAACCCCGTGTCTCTCTCTGTGTAGCTCACTCTGTGATGTTTTGGGGTACCGTGTCATCTGCTGGTCCACCGAGTCCAAATTTAATGCGACGTCTAGCAGGAGATTTTGAGGAATTTCACGCTTCCATCCGCTGACAAGCTTTATGGAGAGGCCGATTTTCTTTTCTAGCAGGACTTCGTACCTGCTTCAGTGACAAAACTACCACCAAATGGATTGCTGACCATGATATTACTATTGATTGGCCGGCCATCTTGACCTGAACCCCATAGAGGATCTTTTGTCAAGAGGAAGATGATGAACGCCTGAGCCCAAAATATAGATGAGCTGAACGTTGCTGTCAAAGCAACCCGGCCTTCAATTACGCTCCACGGTGCCACAGGCTGATCATCTCAGGCAGTAATTTGTGGTTACTGAGCCTCAGTGTATCGACTGTGGAAGAGAACATACTTTTCAGATGTAATTCGATGCATTTCTACATCCGAAATCCTTTTCTGGGGTATATTATCATAAACTGGATCAATCAAAAATCTGGAAAAATTCCCCTTGATGTGTAAAATATATGAAAAATATGAAGAGTTCCTTTTTGCATTTAAATTATACAGAAAAACTCACCTTTTCCTTGACAAATTCTTTTTAGATGTGCCTGCAGATTCATCATCGGTCTGCTAGGTAGATGGACAGCGTGGGCTGTTTACAGTCCCCTGGCATCGCGATCTATTATCAACTAATGCGCTGTAGACCACTTTAAAGTGGAGACTTGACCAAGCAATTAGCCAGCGTAAAGCACTGCAGTGGGTTTTAATCAGCGTCAGAAGCATTCATCGCCAAAATATGCACAATATGGAGAGCACTTTATGCCTGGAATATAAGGCACGTTCTATGTTTTAAACACTTAAAAGCTTGAAGCATTCCAGCCTTCGCCGTTCACGTTCCACGTGACTGATGCTGACAACGAGAAATGAAATTGTAATTTCCCTGCCAGCTCCGGAATTATTGCACGGGCATCATTAAGAGCAGTTCACACATCAGGAAAGCCAAGACTATCGTTTACTTGGCTCCTCCAAGCTGTCATTATTTTTCAATTTTGAGTTAAACGCCATAATCGCTGAGGTAAGGAGAAGCTTTTCATTTACCTCACAGCCTGTGCCAAACAGATGATTAATGTGGAAAAACCATTTTAACCACTTACACTGTGTTAATTGTCAATGCTATCTCATAAGGGAGAACTTGTCGGGCTGGATGGACATTTGTGGCAGCGCTGGCGAGGCACGGCAGGAGGCAGAAGTGAGATTTTAAATCTGGAGCATCTTTCTGTATGGAGCATCAAAGGCCTGGGCCTGGAGGTTTTGGCGCTGCAGCCTGTGCGCTCCGTGATTTTTGCCTTAGACTGACAGCAGGAGTGACAGTGCATGGTCGGTGCCCAGCAGCCCAGCTCAACGTGAGCCAGCTCTCAAAGTGATCTATTGGATGGAATATTCCAGAAGCAGGATTCGGGTCAGGATTTGGAATTTGGACTAAATGAAAAAACTTTTAATTTAATCCAAAGTCTGCAGCAAGCAGTGGAGTGACGTTACTAACAGTTATCATTAATCAGCAAAAGTAGCCATGAAATCTCTCATTGGTTTGCTTGAAACTCCAACCTCGGGGTAGACGAGTAACAGCGGGGCAGCGGTGGCCTGGTGTTTAGGGACGAGGCCCCAGAAGGTCATGGGTTTGAATCCCTGACCAGCCGGTTGCCCTGAGGTACCCTTGAGCAAGGTACTGTCCCATCACTGCTCCGTGGGTGCTTTAGATAACTGCCTACTGCTGCACATCAGATGGTGCGGCCTTCTATGTAAAGTGCCAGTGGAGCAGTGATGGGGACGATAACTTGCTCAAGGTTACCTCAAGGAAAGCTACTGGTCCAGGATTCACACCCACGACTTTCCTATCTTGGGGCCAACTCCCTAAATACTAGACAACCGCTGCCAAGCCTCTACATTTAACCCATACACATGTACAACCAGGGAGCAGTGATGGGGACGGTTCCTTGCTCAAGGGTACCTAAGGGCAACCTACTGATCTGGGATTCGTACCCATGACCTTCCGATCCTAGGGCCTGGTCCCTAAACACTAGGCCATCACTGCCCCAAGGCCACCAGTGCATCACAGGGCAGCCATACACACACTGGGGCAATTAAGCGTTTAAATTGTGGGAGCGAAACCACGCAGGGATAAGCCCCATACAGAAATGACCCTCCCCAGCCGGGAACCAGAGCCAGAATCTTGGGCGGTGAGACGACAGCATCTACCACTGCACCACCTTGCAGCCCCAAACGAAGAAGGGAAAGATATCTGACTGACTACACTGGGAAAGGGGGAAAATTGTGTCAATGAGGTTTTTTGCAGGACCGTTTTGTCAGCGAGGAGGTCTGAAACGCATGCTAATCCAATTCTGCACCAGATTGGTTTGTATCGTAGGTGCTCTGTGTGCGCATGGAGATTTCTCTCATCTTGTAGTGATTAAAGTGCATTAAAGAATCAAACCCATTTAATTACTGCCATTATCATCAATGGAAAATTAAGCAGTTTGAAAATGACTGGACTAATTAGCCTGTTTGTGACTCCATGTTTATTCAGGTTTCCCCAGCCTAGTTTTGCCTGGAGTAGAGAGATAGGCTTTGAGCGCAAGCTGCCTTCTCCCCGAAGCAATCTGTGCCTGCCACTCACATGGAGACACACACTAACATAAACAGACACACTCTCTGATGTGAAGCAAAAAAACTGCACAATTCTTATTAGGCCACTCTAAGACTCTTCTGCAGTTCCGGGACTCGAGAACAGGGGAAGCATTCTTTGCCCTACTAATGAAGTAATCAGTCAAAGTTATCAAAATACCACCCTGAAAAAAGAATGCAGATTACACCATCATCATAACTGCATCCAGTATGAATCATCTAATATGGGATAATAATGAATATACATACATGCAAATATGATCAACTACAGTATGTGTTCCTTATTTGCAAGGCGAAGTCTTTGCCTTGGATTAGCTACAGGGCAATGGGAAGTGGGCTTATTGAAGGGGTGGCTACACCCCATTTTTAAGGAATTGTGGTGAAAGTGAAAGTGACTAATTGCCACTGTGAAACACGGCACAGCACGCAGTGAACCACAACGAAATGCAGCCTCAGCATTTAACCCACACACACCATGTGCAGCAGGGTCAGCTATTTAAAGTGCCCGGGGAGTAGTGATGGGGATGGTACCATGCTCAAGAGTAGCTCAGGGCATCCTACTGGGTTGGGATTCCAACCCATGACCTTCCAACCCGCATGGCATAGCTGGTCTCACTAAAGTCCTGTTAACCTTTCCTTTCACTCTTGCTGGTACCCATCTGTCACTGATCACTCCTGCCACTCTTCTCCACCCATTTCAACCTGCCTGCACTCTCGTCTTTACCTCTCTTCCACACTTGCTGTTACCCTGAACTGTTGATCCCAATTCTGATATCCTGCATCCTAACCACTCCACTTTCCTCCCTTTTGTTTACACTCATGTGTTCTGTCTTTGTCCTCACTTTCATTCCTCCCCTCTCTAGAGCATATCTCCATCTCTCCAGGTTCACCTCAAGCTTTTCCCTACTCTCACCACAGATCACAATATCATCAGCAAGCATCATCGTCCAGGGAGACTCCTGTCTAACCTCGTCCGTCAACCTGTCCATTACTATTGCAAACAAGAATAGGCTCAGTGCTGATCCTTGATGTAATCCAACCTCTACTTTGCATCTGTCACTCCTACTGCAGACCTCACCACTGTCACACTGCCCTCATACATATCTTGTACAGCTCTGATCTACATCTCTGCCACTCATACAAAACCACAATTCCTCTCTAAGCACCCTGTCATATGCTTTTTCCAAGTCCAAAAAGACACAATGAAACTCTGATCTTCTCTGTACCTCTCCATCATCACCCTCAGAGCAAACATGGCATCTGTAGAGCTCTTTCTGCATAAAACCATACTGCTGTTCACTAATCCTCACCTCTTTTCTTAACCGAGCTTCCACGACTCTTTCCCATAACTTCATGGAGTTTATCTCTCTAGTTACAACAGCTCTGTGCATCACCCTTATTCTTGAAAATCAGTACCAGTACACTTCGACTCCACTTACTTTCCAAGATTCTGTTAAACAATCTGGTCAGAAACTCCACTGCCATCTCTCCTAAACACCTCCTGCTTCCACTGGTATGTTATCCGGACCAACAGCCTTTCCGTTCTTCATCCTCTTCATCGCTGCCCATACATCCATCTTGCTTATTCACTGCACTTTCTGGCTCAGTATCCTCACATTGTTCATCAGCCCCTCAAAGTATTCTCTCCATCTTCTTGACATGTTCTGCTAATTTATGAGTGTGTTTCCATCTTTAGCATATTGAGTAGATTCAGTTAAAATAAAATCTGTTGCACCCACTCAGCGTTCCGCATCAGCAACGGTGGCCTAGTGGTTAGAGAGTTGTCCCAGATTGGAAGATTGTGGGTTCAATTCCCTCACCAGTGGGTTGCCCTAAAGTACACTTGAGCAAGGTACCATCCCCGTCACTGCTCCCCAGGTGCTTTCCATAGCTGCCCTCTGCTGCATGTGTGTGAATGGATGAAACGCAGAGGTTGAATTTCATTGTGTCGTGTTGTGCTGCATTTCACAATGACAAGGGTCTGCACCTGTTTCTTCACTGCTTCATGTCTTCAGTTAGACGCTTTGTTCTGCTTGAAGGTTCAGACGTAGATCACTGTGTGGATTAACCAACACAGAACTATCAAACTGCTCAGGTACAGAGACTGGACTGATAATGAGAAACAAAAATGTTGTCCTTCAGGAAGATCTGGAGAACTGTCCCTCAACAACGCATTGAAATTACAAAAAAAATGTGGCTCTTTGGAAGCAAAATGTGAATAAAAGAATGGGTGGCTGTTATGATAGAACTGTATTCCTCTAAATCGAGAAGTCTTACTTTTTTGGAGGGACTTGGCCTACGTTGACTTTGACACAGATGACCTTGCGGGTCTGCATGCCCGTGGCACAGGACGGCTTGTCTGAAGCACTTTTGGAGCTGGTGGAGGTGGAGTTAAGTGTGGTGACTGAAGTGTCCTCCATGCATGGGCCCCATGGAGCGGCCTGCCAGTGATATACGATGCAGGCATGTTCATTGCAGTTCTTCACTTCCTGCAGTGCACTCGTGTTTGGACATATGGTGCCTCCTAGAAAAGCCAGACATTGTGTGTTAGAAAGTTTTCAGGATTCTTATAAGCAAGGTGGTTTGTTTTCTCCACTACAGACTGTTTTGGAAGATGTTAGGACTTAAATGTTTATTTCATTGTGAAGTCAACCTCCAGAGAGATGATCTAACAAAACAGATCTCACGTTTGTATGGTTAAACCACAGAAACAACCAGGTTTTACATATAAAAACAGGTCATTTTTAGTTTCAAATCAATCCTAGCTCTGGATGATATATTCTGAGCTCCTTTATGTAGCCAAGAATGGAGTGAAGGTGCAGGAACTGAGGGTTTTGGTTCTGAATGTGGCTAATTTAGAGAAGGAACAGTCTGAAGAACAGCATCAGAGGCAACCAGTTCTTGAACCTTCTGGATTCTTTGAACCTTAGTGCCATCAGCCTGCATTCCCACCAGTTTGGTCCGTCGTAATCTAGAATGTGTCATCCACAAAGAAGGTCCATCGAAAGTTAACAAGAAGAAGGAGGCGTCCCTTCTCTGTCCCAGCCTTTTGGTTCCAGCATGGAATCATCCTTTCAGGTTCAGAACCAATTTATTTTTGGACAAAATGCTCTGAGCAATTCTAAATTTGGTCCACGAACCAGAATGAAACCAGTTCCCTGTTGGTGTAAAAGGGTGAGTTCTTAAGCAGCAGGTTCAATATTGTGGGAATGTATTCTTCAGTACAAAGAAACAGGCATATTTTGATCTTTTTACAGGATTTAACAGGAAAGAAAACATTTGGGAGAACAGTCAGATGAGTTAACATGAATTAAGTAAAAATGCTGACATTAACACATTTCTGTAGGGGTTTATTATATTACGATCATGCTTATGAGCTATTTTATCCAAAAATGTGAAAAAAGAGCTGACGGGCCAAAATCATGACTCCCTGTAGCATTTTTTTTTTTTTTCGGATGTGAAATTTCAAGGAAAAAGGTCAGTGCCGTGCCGAAGACACATCTGCATCTGAACTGAAATCTTTAGATGCCTAGGCTGCTGGTTTTCTGGGTGTCTGCTAAAAGTGCAGTCTGCAATCCTGGTGCCCTCTCTCTAAACGGATGGAGAGGAAACACTCCAGCAACACTCCAGGATGCTCACTCCTTGGCAGTGGCAGGCGAGCGGTGGAGTGAGTTTGAGGGTCCCTCAGCGCGCTGAGTAATTGCTGACATCCCCCGCTCTCCGGGTGATGGAGGGGCCCACAGGGCCACGTGAATCAAGGCCTGTCCATGCGGGAGCGAGAAGAGCAGATCCGTAACGAGGAGGAAGCACAACCATGAGTCACGCTGCCAGTGAGAAAATACGAGTCTGACGGAGCTGTGCTTCAGCCTAGAGAGACACAGCGTGGTGATGTGAAAAAGAGGCCATCTAGCAGTAACTAAATGACAACGCTGACATATTTTTATACTCGTTCCTTAATTGTATCACAAATAGCTGCAAGACAAATCCTTAAGCAAGAGCAGAAAGAACTGATCAGCTGAAGCCTGAAGGGAGGAATGGCATGTTTTTTGTTCAAATATTCCTTTAACTTCCTTAAAGGAGGAACAACCTGTGGTCAAAGTCTTCAACAGGGATCAGTAGGAGGCTTGATACTAGATATGGCAGTGATTGGTGGAATGGCAGGGGCATTTTTTATTAACACAAACTATTCAATTCAATTTTTTTTTTTATTTAAGGCTCAATTCATAAACGAATGGTATCATTTTATGTCATTTAATGCCCCAGTATGCACTTGCGTGCCTGTGCAGATCCCTTTCCCAAACGCTGACGCAACCCTATTAAAAAAGTGAAAGTGACTATTTTTGTCATCATGAGATGGAGCACAGCGTGAGACACTGTGAAATTCAACCTCTGCATTTTACCCACACATACCGTGCAGCTATTTAAAGCAACCAGGGAGCAGTGATGGGGACAGTGCCTTGCTCAACGGCAAGACCTACTGGTCTGGGATTTGAACCCACGACCTTCCAATCCTGGGGCCTGATCCCTAACCATTAGGCCACCGCTCCCCTGCGCTAAAAACGCACTAAAGACAAGACAAAAAGGAAGAATAATCAAACATGTATTCAGTTTCGTTGAGTACAGGTTCACAGCTGTTGGAAATGTTCAGTAACCCTCTACCCTGTGAGTCATCACTGCCCTGACATCCTCGAACATCCATCTTAAAATCCTGGAGACATAAGCCTGAATCTTGGTTCTAGGCAGACTTGATCCAGCATTGAAAGCTGCCGTGTCCCTACGGCCCGGAGTCGGTATGACGGAGAAGTATTTTAGGAGCAACCTAAGAGGGCGCAAACTTCTAGCCCAGTTTTTAAATTTTTTTATTTGTGTTTGCAGTATATATTTCAGTCCAAAGCTGACTAACTCCAACCCATTTTAAAAGACATCCATAATGCATAAATGGCTTTCCGCATGAATGGCTGCGTCTAATACGTTTCTGGAACGTTAGCGAGCAAGCCGGGTGTCTGTGGAAGAGAAAAGGCCGAAAGCGCGCTGTCACAATAAAGATAAAAGTAGTGTTTGTCTTCTGAGTGGAGGGGATTTATTCAACCCGCAAGGGCATTTCTCTTACAAATTGCTCCTGAAAGCAAACCCATTCAAACAAATGATCTAACACGAGTAGTGCTCATGGTCTAGTTTGGAGCATCGCTAATAACGTGCTTTTCTTTCAGGGGGTTTTAGGAAATTCTATGGGGTTGACAAAACACTTTTTTTTCTAAATTTCCATTTCTAAACATACTTTATCCACAAAACTCTACTATTTACACACTAATTTAATGACAGAAGAAAAAAAAACAACCATACCATAGAGCTCAGGAAACTTTGGTACTCTTGTAAGACCTTGAGATGAATTACAAATAGATGGAGATCTGAATAAATGACAAACATCCAAGGAAGCCAGTACAAATCTCTAGATATGCTCCCAGTTTCTTATGCATTACCCTCCATAACTGTTATCCACGCTATTACCATCGAAGTCACTGCAAAGACAAACAAAAGAAGTGCAATTCACTCTAACTGTCTCAGAAACGGAAAGATTCTGCAAAATTCTGAGCCCTCATTTCTTCATATTGTGTAAGGGAATCACCTTTTTGGGACCATCAGGCATTAAGTCCTTTCACTGGCATATTAAGTTGATTAAATTTAAAAAGGGATAAAAGATACAAGGTTCTAGATAAAGGGGTTCCACCCACTCAGCGTTCAACATCATCTGGATCATCTGGAATCATCTGAACCTGTTTCTTCACTGCTTCATGTCTTAAGTTAGACGCTTTGGTCTGTTTGAAGGTTCAGACGTAGATCACTGTGTGGATTAACCAACACAGAACTATCAAACTGCTCAGGTACAGAGACTGGACTGAACATGAGAGACAACAACACTGTCCTTCAGGAAGATCTGGAGAACTGATCCTCAACAAGACATTAAAAATACAAAAAGTCCATCTCTTCAGAAGGCAAATATGAAGAAATGAGGGGTGGCTCAAGAATTTGGCGCAGTGATGTAGATGGAAGCAAAGTGAGAACAAAAAAAAAAAAATGTGGGAACGAATGTGTTACCTTCTCCAGCGCTGTAGGCCAGGATGGCTCTCGTCCTCATCTGCTTGCCCTCAGCCATTTTGCTGGAGCAGGTTTGGGAGCAGGTGGACCAGGGTGTCCAGGGGCTGAGGACGCAGTCTTTAGGGCATGGCACCACGCAGGGCACGGAGGCCGGGAAGACAGCATCTGCACACAGCTCCTTATTCACTTCTTTGCCTGCAAAACACAACAGTTATTTTTTTCCACAAGTCCGTTTATGACAACCCTACTTTGCTACATCTGTTCAACCGCAAGGGTTATTACTGCAAAATAGCCACAGGTTCACAAAGCAGGAACATGCTCTGGGCATCACTTTTTCCCAGCTGCATCTGAAATCAACATTAGCCCGAGAACAGCGCATCGGTTTTATGAAATGGGTTTTTTTTTTTTTCACACAAGCTATTTAAAATACAAGGCATAGGCTGGAGTGCTGTAAAGCATGCAGTAGAGCAGTGAAAACACTATTCGTAGTAAATCATAAGGCGGTGATCATGATGAGTTCCCAGGAGAATACAGAATGATTGGTGCAAAGTTTGGAGGGGGAGGTATTAATAGTCGGAGATGTGTTTCAGGGTATAGGTGCTAGAAGAGGTTTTAGAGATCAGAGAGCTTTTATGGATGTTTTTATAAAAGCAATTCAGGTGACTATTGCCTTTTAGTGTTTGATAGTAATGTTAGCCTAGCATATAGCACTAAAGAGCAAAATAGTGGCTAATATGTAAATTTTGCTGTTAAGGCCTGTTGAGAACGATCTGACATCCTCTCCCGGATTTAAGAGCGAAAAGTGTTGAAATATATTGATGGTAATATTGCAGTTGTCAGGCCACCGCCGCGGCGCCTCTGAGAAACTGGGCCTTCGTCAGTTTGCCAACTGCAACGTTCCAACATCCACCCACGAGGCGTCGAAAACAGTAAGCCATTTATGCAGCCAATGTTCAATTCAGCATCTCAAAACAAATATCAGATGTGCTAAAACACGATGTTAAATGATGCTGCCATCCACCCAAGGATTCCAAGGTGAATTCAGGCACAACATCCTCCTACATGTGTTGGTGTGATTTCAATAGTTAATCAGGGCCCAGAAATAGAGGAAGACACAAGCTGGAGGCCTCCACGGGCTTCAGCGAATTTTACACTCGCACATCTCTAATTCACGCCATCTTAACATCTACAGTAGACGGCGGTTCACGTCACGAGCGCCGGATTTTGATGTGCCTTGAAAGATGGCATGCTTGTTCTCTTTACAGATCCGTGTTATTCCTCTGAGCAGAACATTAATCTTGTTTTTTCTCCTCCCTCGGTCCAGCTCTATATAAATTTCAGGTTGTGGGATGAGCTTACAACACTGCCTTGACTCTAGCGGGAAGCCAATGAGGGGGAAAATAATACACGACATGATGAGAAAAACTACCCGAGCCGTCCCCTGGAGAATACAAAAAGGCAAATAAATATCGCAGGCTTTTTCCTTATCAGCAACAGGCAGTGATGCAATATCCACATCGATCGGTGAAACGGAGCGAGCGGGCTCTATAAACGCCTTCTTTTCTGAGGGAGAACAGCAGATAACCCCCCAAAAAACAAGAAACAGATGAGTTTTTATCAGCAGTCCATTGCTATGTCAACACTGCTCTCTTTTAAAAGGAGCACTCCCTCGTTTTAAAGCTTCTATGCTGCTTATGAGATCCAATTAGAACAAAAATAATTCTATACCTCAAACACGCTCATGATAGAACGGCCACTCACTTTAGGATGTACATGAAAAGCCACTGGGCAGCTACAACATCACCTGTCATTAATACGAATTTCTCCTTAAAAAGTGGAACATATAAATCGTAACAAATGTATTTGCAAAAGTCACTCCTCGTTTCATTTCTTCACATATTGCACATATGTGTCGTTGAGGAACAGTTCTCCAGATCTTCCTGAGGGTCACACGTTCAGTGCAGCACTTTCAGAAGCAGAAGCAGTGTGGGATCATCTCCACAGGAAACAAAAGGGCAAAGCAGAGCTTTGGAACGCCCCACAAGAAACCTGAAGAACTGTTCCTGGAGACGACTTCAAGAAATGACTCGCCTAAGAGAGTTCATGCTGTGCGGAAGAATAACAGTGGCTGTATCAGATGTTGACTTGAAAGCGAAAGTGAAAATATGTCATCGTGAACACAGCACAGCACACAGTGAACCTCTGCTTTTCACCCATACATACGGGTGTAGCAGGGGGCAGTGATGGGGATGGTACCTTGTTCAAGGGTAACTCAGGGCAACCAACAAGTCTGGGGTAAAGCTGGTTAGAATTCTACAGACTGTCTTTGTGTTATAGATGGTGCTGTGCTTAGTGCTGTCTGCTCACAGAGAGAAGGTCCTGGGTTTGATATCTGGCCTTGCTTCCTTCTCTGTAGACGTCTGCAGACAGTATTTGGCCCAGTCCAAATCACACATGCTAAATAAAGTATGACATCTCCCCTGTGATGGACTCCACCCGGTGAGTGTTTGGCCTCCACAACCCTGGTTGGCATAAGCTCATGAATGAATGGACCGTAATCAGATGTTTGGGTACTTTTTTCAGCATCACCGCAAGATCTTGGGTCGTGGAAATTGTGGCATGAAAGCCCACACCTTGTATCGAAAAGTCTTTAAATGCAGGAGAGGAGCTTTCTTGGCAGCTCAGGAACATTTGAAAAAGTGAGCGATGGTTTTTTTTGGGGGCGATTCCCCTGAGACGTGTTCGACTTGATGTAGTGTACGGAGACGAGCTGTGTGTAAGACACACACACACACACACGGAAGAGAGAGAGCAAGCTAAGGAAAGTCTTCAGAAGGTCTGATGAACACTTCTCCTGTCATGACTCAGCAGGCTGCCCAGAGCAGCGTGAGCTCACGTTATTGTGATTTCTTTTACAGTCCAGATAGCACCACTGCATAAGGGAGCAAGTTCAACATGGAAAATATTGGATGCCTGTTAAAAAGGCTGAACGAATGTACTCTTAAGGCAGCTGGGCGATATGTACAAATGGCCGCGTTGCGATTGCACTGCTTCAGATTGCAATTACCATACGAATGCTAACTTACTGCAGGAAAATTTCAGCAATTTTCAAAAAATTCAACGTAACCCAATGGTTGAAAGATATTCAGAGGCTGCTATGAATCAGTTTCCTGCAGGGAAACATACTGACTTGTATTGCTCTTGGACCAGAGGTTTAAAAAAAAAAAAATTCTAATTACGTTGTGATGTTTGGGAAAAATCCCATACAGCACTGTGCAAAAGCCTTGAGCAGCTCATTTCCTCAGATTTCGCTTCCAGAAACTCAAACTTTCTAGTGGTTTTAATACCTGGTTGAGGAATAGTTCTCCAGATCTTCCTGAAGGACAGTGTTGTTGTCTCTCATGTTCAGTCCAGTCTCTGTACCTGAGCAGTTCTCCAGATCTTCCTGAAGGACAGTGTTGTTGTCTCTCATGTTCAGTCCAGTCTCTGTTGGTTAATCCACACAGTGATCTACGTCTGAACCTTCAAGCGGAACAAAGCGTCTCACTTAAGACTTGAAGCCGTGAAGAAACAGGTGCAGATGGTTCCAGATGATCAGTTGATTAATTTACTGCTGATGCTGAATGTTAAGTTTAACCCCCTTTATCTAGAACCTTGTATCTTTAAACACTTTTCAGCTTGTCCTAAAACATGTGTTCCCATTTCTTTCATTTGGTCTCCCCAGTATGTCAATGACAAGACAGTCAAGGTGATAAATAGTAAAACGGCGCCAAAATGAGACTTTTGCACAGTACTGTCTAGACGTATATAGATATTTATTTGTTTTTCATAGGCTTGTATTAAAAGAAAGATGCTCTGTGAGTTACAGTGTGATGTTAGATATTAGGATGTTGTATTTCTTTGCTTAACAGAGGCCGGATTTCTGTTTTAAAGCAAAAGAACCAACAAACATGGTCAGAAACACAGTGTTTTAATCCTTATTTATCACTCCATACTTTTTCTCACGTTTTAACCCTGTTTAAGATCCATATTGTCCAGCCCTAATGTCCCTTTGACCGTATGTTCCTTTTGTATTCATGCAAAATTAAAGAAACCTACTTAAGCCTCCATCACTTGACTGTGTGTGTGTGTGGGAGGCTTGAAACAGGATGTCAATGTGGGGTCCATTTATTAAAGAAAACAAAGAACATAAAGGATTTATCCAGGAATGGACTGGGGGAATCAAAGGTGTGTGTTTACATTTTTTTAAGACTTCCATCCATCCATCCATCCAATATCTGAGATGCCAGTAAAATACACACTTTGGGACAATGTAGCTTCTATGGTCCACCTGATGGACTGTCCATCACATTTGTGGCATTTAGCAGACGTTCTTATCCAGAGTGACTTCCAATTCTTGATTACAGGGACAGTCCCCCTGGAGCAATTCAGAGTTAAGGGTCTTGCTCAGGAACCCAGTGGTGGTAGTGCTAGAGGTAGGATTCGATCCTGCAACATCTTGGTCGATAGAACGGTAGGCAAGTAACCTACCACTGGACCACCACCCCATCACTTTGAGGTTCAAAGCTTTAAGTCACTCAGAAGTTCCTGTCGTCTCACCTTCACTGTTGATGCAGCGTGCCTGTGGAAGCTGTGTGCCTGCACCACAGTCCATATCCTCATCAGGGACACACTCCTCCAACCTGACCAGCTCCCATTCGAAACAGCTGGGTTCTTCACAAGGCACAGCCTCCACCAGGTGAGGGCAGTCTCCCTCTCCGCCGGTCGGGTAGTTTGTGATCTTTCGCCTGCGGAACTTGAAACCTGGTGGCACAGAAGTATGAAAACTATCACTGCTATGTGAAGATGAAGCATCAGGGTTTAGAGAACCTCCTCTTCAAGGGTTCCTTAGTAAAGGCCAAGGTTATTAATAGAACCCTGAAAGAAAGCGACCTGGTTGCTTAGTGCAGTGGCCCTCTGGGATCCCCAGATGGTCTCGGTTATGTGTGTATAAGGGGTTCCACTCTCGTTACAGCACACCCGTCTCTCTCAGTATGACGAAGAACCCTTTTTGTGTCGCAGATGACGTGGTTTTAATCTCACCACTTTCTTTTATGAAAACTTTAATGAGAAGACACGTCCTTTTAGTATGGCAGTATTGCCGTCAGCGTCTACGGAAGACAGAGGCTATTTCCCTGCCTCATTTCGGGCTGTTTGTCAGCGTTAGAGGTGCAATAAAAAGTATAACTCATTTGAATACAATGAATGAGCATGGGCTGTATGAAAATAAGCCATCTGAAAAATGATTGGTGGACCAGTGGGCAATGAATATTAATGAGAACGCTTGGCAGTTTTCCACAGCGCTGAAGAAAATATATCAAGGGATTCCAGGACGCCTGTTATTTTGCAGCTCGAAGACATTTTTCAAAAGGAAATTGAAAACGAATCATTAAGTTCCCATGCACTAATAATTCTGACACGACTGTTGAGTAGCACCTTGTGGGCACGTCGCATCAAAGGCAATTTACCTTGAAACAGTGTCTGCTGTAAAGGAAACGCAGGCATATCACTCTTAACACTTTCTCTGAATGTCCACTCACTGGCCACTTTATCAGAAACCCTTCCCTTATTGCAGCACAGTATCGGCCCCTCTAATTTATCCAGCACGGCCCAGTTCCTGACCTCAGAGCCGTTGCTGACCAGATGTTATCTGGGTGGGGAACCGTTCTCAGTGCAGCAGTGACATGATAGTGTGCGTCGCTGGGAGGCACAGCATTGCTTCTGGGTTTCATAGTATCACTGCTGAGCGGCCTGCAGCCCGAACATCGCAGGGTAATGCTGTGTAGACAGATTAACTGACTAAAGAAGAACGTATTAAGGTCAGTTACGGCCCTGGGAAAGTGAAAGTGACTAATTGTCTTTGGGAAACACTGCATCGCACACAGTGAACCACAAATAAATGGATCTGTATTTAACCCACACACACTGTTCAGCAGTGGGCAGCTCTGCCCAGCGTCCTGGGAGCAGTGATGGGGAAGGAAGCTTGCTCAAGAGGGCAACCTACTGCTCTGGGATTCAAACCCATGACCTTCCGATCCTGTGTCCCTAAACACTAGACCACCGCTGCCCTGTATGGGGAAAATACACTGAATACAACTGTGCAAAGCAGATGTTATACGGCAGACGACACACATTTTTACCAATCAAAGTAAAAAATAAGTTCCAAAAAAGGCATTTCAAAATCTAGTAAGTGGTCCCTTCAGATCTATGAGGAGAATCACTGAGGCTCTACCTTTCTTCACTGATTGGTCATTGCAGTTTTCGAAGGTGCACGGCCCCCAGGCCCCCCAGGGAGAAACCTCACACGCGATGGGACATGCGATGTGGCACAGCTGGCTCGTACTTGGCACCGACCCCACACAGAGCTCACTGTCCACAGGTTGAGAAGCTAGAGGGCAAAAACACACACACACATACACACACTCCGTTACAACACAGAAACCACAGTAAGAGGAAACAATCAAAGTAAAACAACTCTGAAAATGTCTGCATTAAGCTGTTTCGCAGCTCTCGAGAGCTGGCATCTGCTCCCCTGGCGTACATCAGCCCAGACAGAAAGCGAGAGATGTGAAATCATCTGCGATAATAAGATTAAAGCTCGCTTCTTTGGGACGCCTTAGAAACAAAAATATAAAAAGAGACAAAAACAGGCAAAAACACTGACAAGAGTGGTATCCAGTGATGTACTACATGGGATTTCCTCCTAATACTCCCACGCTTGAGAAGCCTCTGACATCTGACAGGACGGCTGCTTAGAACATCAAACAGCATCCGACCTTCCAGCTGGGACAGAACAGCGCAGTGCCAACACATGGAAGAAGATCTGACAGGGATTATGCATGCTTCTGCCAGATCGAATTTTTTTGTAACGTTACCGATATCAATTTAAAGGAGACAAAAACTCCAAGAAATGAAAAACCGTTACTGTGTAATATGTATCAGTTCGATCGCTTAAATGAATAGTACATGTAGACACACACACACCATTAAAACACGCCATTAAAGCCGAAATTAATTGATAATCTTTGCATTTTCCATCTTCATAATCCATCTCCCTAGAGATAGTTGGGGTTAAGGGTCTTGTTCAGGAACCCAGTGGTGGCAGTGCTGGAGGTGGGATTCAAACCTGTGAACTCTTAATCTTAATCCATGGGCAAGTATTCTACCACTAGACCACAATCACCCCGTCTCCTATCAGGGATGGGAAATGCTGATGAAAGTGTAAGTGACTACTTTTGTCATTGCGAGGTTATAGCACAGCACACAGTGAACCACAACGAAATTGGACCTCTGCAGTGAGCAGCTATGAAAGCGCCCAGGGAGCGGTGACAGGGATGGTACCTTGCTCCAGGGTACCTCAGGGCAACTTACTGGGGGATGGAAGCCACAAACTTCTGATCCTGTGGCCAACTCCCTAATCACTAGGCCCCACAAATGCTTCCACTGCATTTAAAGCACACGCAGGGGGCAGCTGTTTAAAGCACCTGAGGAGTAGTGATGGGGACGGTACCTTGCGCAACCTACTGGTCTGGGATTCGAACTCATGACCTTCTGATTCTGGGGCCAGCTCTCTAATCACTAGGCCACCGCTGCCTATGGCTAGGCGATTGGGTCAGAGCATCTCTAGAACAGCAGGTCTCATATGGAGTAACCGGTACCTACAAAAAGATGTCCAAGGTAGGACACTCATGAACCAGGGACATGGTCATGGTCATGGTCATGGTCATGGTCAACCAAAGTTCACTGATGAAAATGGGGGGCAAGGACAAGCCTGTCTTGTCCAGTTCAAGTTTCTATAGCCCAAACCCTAAAAGTGTTGCGTTACCACCAGAGGCAGTGTGATGCTCTGGTCAATGTTCTGCTGGGAAACCTTGGGTCCTAGCATTCATGTGGATGCTACTGTGACTCACACCACATTGTAGCAGCCCAGGATTTCATGCAACAGTTTTCCAATAAGGAACATGGCAAGGTGTTGACTTGACCTCCACATTCTAGATGTCAATCAGAGAAGCTAGAAAAACTACCATGGAAGCCACACCTCACCTACAGGTTTTAAAGGATCTGCTGCTAAGGGCTTGACGGAGCACACCTTTAGAGATCTTATGGAATTCGGGTCAGGGTTAGACCAACACAATATTAGGCAGTTGGTTTTAGTGTCATGGCTGAGGTTGGAGTGACACTGGATACAGCTCAACAAAATACTTCTTTCATGGAGAGAAAAGAATCAATTCAGCAAACTGACCCAAAAGATCAGTCGGGAAGCATTCATCTAAGGAGACCACCTAGCCCTCGAAATCTTGTGAACAGAACAAAAAAAGATTTCACTCCATGCGAGGAAATGGGCACAGGTAAAAAAAAAAAATTGAAAAAAAGGCTGTCTAGTACACTAATTGCTTTTAGCAGCCTGTTCTTCTCATTAAAAGGTCTAAAAATCCTAATGGGTACACGGCAAGTCTACAGCGATGGATCAAAGGCAGAATTAGCACAGCACTTCACAGGTTGTACTTGTTTACTTCACAAGATGATCCTGAATCTCCTGCTTGAAGTTTGCATCTAGTCAGAACGGTGGAGTTGCTTGGAATAATTACATAAACTAGACGAGTGCTTGGACAAGTGCGTTCATTCGGTTCATCAGTTAAGAGACGAGACATCCGTCCTACGTTTTTCATCTGCTGTTATTGCACCATTCAAAAACCTATTCCATCCATTACAGTGAAACAATAAAAGTGAGACAATAAGAGTGAGACGATAAGAGTGAGACACTAATGGGCCCTTCTAACTCTAGAAGAACGGTGAAGAAATTGAACCACACAACTGTCCCACAATGACCAAGAGTCCAAATTTAGGCTCTTATTTTCAGCCTACTGTCTTCACCTGTAAGAATCTCAATATTATTGAAGCGACTCAAAAGGGAGAGCAGAATGTCCTTTCCAGAATGTTCCTCTTTCCCAGGCAAATTATAAATAAGGGACTCAAGATTTTACTAGCCAGTTGGGGAGATGTTGATTAAAATGTTGGCTTGACTGAAGTAATAAAAGGATGCTACGCAGGCTCACGGCAGAAAATGACGGATTTACAGAACAGCGAGTGCTGCATGCATGTCTGACATGCCAGGCTGCTGACTGATGCCCAGTGGAGAGCAATGACAGTCCACTGAGAACTTGTTATGTCTACATTTGCTGGGTTCTCATCCACGCAGGCCCTCAAAATGCAGAGACAATAAGCCCTTTTTAAAGTGTAGACGTGTAAACACAGAAGAGAGCGATTTGGCAGCCTCCAGGGACAGGGCTGCTGTCACTGATGCAAAGGAAACGCTTTACGCCGAGACTGTAAAAGGGGGAAGAGGGTACAGAGGGGGTGCGGTGTGTTAACAGGAAAACGTAGGAAAAATCGACAGGGTTGACTCCTCCTTACCTGTGATTTCAAACGTGATGGAGAGCAGGGGTGGGACGCTAGGCTTCGGGCTGCTGAGAGACTGGCCTTCTAGAAAACACACAGAACATCTACACCTAACAAACACAGCTACAGAAGCACTACTGTGGAGAACGCTTAGGCCTACTAACATGGGATGATTAATAGGGAGCTTCCAGGGTCTCAGATCGATGGTTTGCAAATGAGGATGGCCATTAACTTTGGCCTTAAATGAAATGGCTTCGTTTCAAGATATCAGCCAATTTGTGCTTAATTTAGAAGTCATATCACCTAAGGCTGGTGGGCAGATGTCCTTCACATTGAACAGAAGTAGATGTCGG
>CM029389.1:14424565-14749565 GCA_017165825.1 Hepsetus odoe
TTACTTTACACTCTCAGTACATTCCTGTACTTTTTACTTTACACTCTTGAGTACATTCCTGTACTTTTACTTTACACTCTGAGTACATTCCTGTACTTTTTACTTTACACTCTCAGTACATTCCTGTACTTTTACTTTATGTTACACTCTCAGTACATTCCTGTACTTTTACTTTACACTCTCAGTACATTCCTGTACTTTTTACTTTACACTCTCAGTACATTCCTGTACTTTTTACTTTACACTCTCAGTACATTCCTATACTTTTACTTTATGTTAAACTCTCAGTACATTTCTGTACTTTTTACTTTACACTCTCAGTACATTCCTGTACTTTTACTTTTACGTTACACTCTCAGTACATTCCTGTACTTTTGCGTTACACTCTCAGTACATTCCTGTACTTTTTACTTTACACTCTCAGTACATTCCTATACTTTTACTTTATGTTACACTCTCAGAACATTCCTGTACTTTTAACTTTATACTCTCAGTACATTCCTGTACTTTTAACTTTATATTCTCAGTACATCCCTGCACTTTTTCACTTGAGTAAAGAAGTGGAATCAGTACTTCTACTTTAACCTGAGATGTTTCGTTAGTATCTGTGCTCCATCATGAGTAAAGAATTGGTCCACAGTGTTCATTTTTATAGATGCGCCGCTAAATTCCTTTACGTAAACCCTTCATTTTAGAGCCATTTCTAGCGGGTTTGCTGGGCTGATTATGACTAATGCCAGAGTTACACAGTAATTTCATGCCGCATCTCCGCAGTCACTTCCTGGCTGATTCATCTTTAGCATGCAGGGCTGATGATGACATGCTATCACTTTATGCCAGTGTGATAGACCCAGCGTCTCTGATGTAAGTGGAAAGTCGCAGTTTCATATAACTTTAATTATACTTATTCTGAGTCCTCTCCACTCCTAATGATTTCCTCTCTGATATGCCGCTGTAGTTATTAGCTCTAATAGCCGATGGCCATTATTATTTCTTGGCTGTGGTTCAATAATAGAAGAGAGGGCTGATGTCCTTTTCCTGCTCCTTTGCATGCACAATTGCACAACAACGCATTAGCCGCCCCGACTCATTTACCCCTTTAAAATAAAGGCTCTAGAGGGCAGTCATTAAAAGACTACTTTCTCCAAAGGTTCTAGAAAGGCTATTAATAAAAGCAGTTGAGAATTGTCCCAATGTCCAACTGCTAACTCTTCCAACCAGGTTTCATTACTTTAACACACACGGAAAACTAAATGGAAATTTGCAAGAGGTTCTAGATATTTACTGGTTTAATGTTTTAATGTTTTTCATCTACTTTATGCTTTTAACGCGAGCTGTCAATCTTGAGGTTTGATAGGTGTGTAATGCTTTATTAATGGGTCGGTTATCATTATTATTATTATAATTATTGTCTTATTATCATCATCATCATCATCAATTATGACAATAATACAGATAACTTCAGTAAACATACCTGTCTTTCAAAACAAGAAATGGAAACGGAGAAAATGGAAAACACTTCTTTTAACATGTTTTTTCATGAAAGTTTTGGAAGGCTATTGAAATGCATGAAGCGTTTTATCCGTAACCAGAATTTAATAAAGGCATTTTGAGAGCGTTGGCATAGAATATTAATTTTTCACTGCTTGAACCGCTCTCCATAAAACATCTTTATTAGACATTCGGTACCTCCTTTGGAATGGGAAACGTGTTCGAAAACTCCAGCTAATTAAGACATCCATATTGTTAAAGGCACCTCATGGCAGCAGCCCAAGAGTACAAGCAAACGGCTGAGGCAAGCTGTTTCTGAGCACACCCTCAGCGCTGCTGAGCAGAACTGTGCGGTGGGAGAGTGTCAAAGTTGTAGCCAGAACTTTCTCCTTTGTTCTGAATGGAGTTGGGCAACCGATCATGTTCCTGTCCTGCAGCATCCTGCATCTGGCATCATGCCCATATAAGGAATTCCGAGCGGTTTTTCTCTATGGGAATAATAGCAGTCGCTGCTATCACATCTTGCACCAAAGAAAAATCCTCCAGACTGATATGACTGTTTTGCACATTTTCCCCACCGGTGTCACTGGATCCTCTGTAGAATGGGCTCGGTAAGGATTATGAATCTATCAGAAAGCTAAACGTTCTTCCACAACGAGAAGACATTTTCCATGAGATACCATGGAAACCATAGGCATGCAGTTTGCACAATACACTTGTTTGCAGCACTCGGAGGTTTCTGCTACATTACGGGAGAGGGGGAAAGTGTCCAAATTAGATTTGTCTCCATACTATCACTTTAAGGGACGTGTAGCACCGATGGTTTGTTGCTGAGAACCATCTGTGACATTAGAGGCAGTGTGCAGCCCCCGCTAAGGCCTGGCCATTTGTTTAATGCCCTTCTCTCAGCCCAGACTCGGGCTTAACGCCCAAGCTTTTCAGCTTCTCTCTTCCTCCATATGCTCCCTCTATCACTCTCTTCGGCACCCAGCACACACCAGCTGGGCCGGGGGTTAACCAGTTCCCGCCGAGGTGGAAGCGCCCGTTCAGGCTTCACTGTGGCCACTTCTCAGCACCTTGCATGGAGCGGTGGAATCAGTGCAGCAGATTGACAGGTCTGGGATGGGCTGTGAATACCAGGTGGAACTGCTGTACATAGTTTAATGCTGTTAGGGACATCTCCATGGAAACAAATGGTCATAGCAGGTACCAGAATAAATTCCTAGAGCTGCAAATTATAGGTAAATATATGTATTTATATTCAAGGATAAGAATGGCTTCACCCGTGGAGGCTTGTCGGTAAGAGAGCCACTGGTGTTTGACAGATGTAAAGAAAGTGCAACTGTAATAAATTGCTTTTGTTTATGAGGTCTGATGGCTGAAGGGATTCCTCCGTTCGAGGCTTAGGTTTTCTCCTGGCAAGGCTTTGAGCATTCAGTAAGAGTGTTTTTGGAATGATCAAAAAGATAATTCAAGGCTTTTTATTTCAAGAAAATGCTTATTAATAAACCTAAAGGTGTAATTAAGGACATTGAATAATAATTTTAATGAGAAATGTTCTATGTTTTATTTCAAAGCCCCAGAAACTATAAAAATGGCATTTAACCTCACGCAGATTGCCAAAATATAAGAATATGCAAGTCTCCCACCATCTTCAGCTCCCACTCAGGTCTTTCCATCATTTCCACCTTCATTCTATGCCTTTCCATGTCCTCCCACCCATGTCCACCCACCCATGTCCTTCTACCAACCCCACATCATTCTTGGCTGAAGAAAAGCTGTTTTAAAGAACACCCTCACTGAGGGTTTAGAGAATGTGAAGTGGAACCAAAAGACCAAATATGTAGTCAATTGGAGCATTCTGTAATTAGCATGATGACCATATAAGGAGTTCTGAGCCATTTTTCTCTCTGGGAAACCTGAAGGGTGCTTTTAAAAACTGCTGCCAACAAATTGGTATTAAAGTGGCTAAACTATCAATCCCAGCCTGCCATGTTCCACCCAGGTTCTCCCACCAATATCCCTTCATCATTCTCACTTTTTCCCCAGGTTCTCCCACCAATATCCCTTTATTATTCTTCTCCGACCAATATCCCTTTATTATTCTCACTTTTACCCAGGTTCTCCCACCAATATCCCTTCATCATTCTCAGTTTTCCCAGGTTCTCCTACCAATATCCTTTCATCATCCCTGCTCTTTCTCAGGTTCTACCACCAATATCCCTTCATCATTCTCACTTTTCCCAGGTTCTCCCACCAATATCCCTTCATCATTCTCACTTTTCCCAGGTTCTCCCACCAATATCCCTTCATCATTCTCACTTTTCCCCAGGTTCTCCCACCAATATCCCTTCATCATCCCCTCTCTTTCCCAGGTTCTCCCACCAATATCCCTTCATCATCCCCATTCTTTCCCAGGTTCTCCCACCAATATCCCTTCATCATTCTCACTTTTCCCAAGTTCTCCCACCAATATCCCTTCATCATTCCCTCTATTTCCCAGGTTAACCCACCAATATCCCTTCATCATCCCCTCTCTTTCCCAGGTTCTCCCACCAATATCCCTTCATCATTCCCTCTCTTTCCCAGGTTCTCCCACCAATATCCCTCCATCATCCCCACTCTGTCCCAGGTTCTCCCACCAATATCCCTTCATCATCTCCACTTTTTCCCAGGTTCTCCCACCAATATCCCTTCATCATCCCCTCTCTTTCCCAGGTTCTCCCACCAATATCCCTTCATCATCTCCACTTTTTCCCAGGTTCTCCAACCAATATCCCTTCATCATCCCCACTCTTTCCCAGGTTCTCCCACCAATATCCCTCCATCATCCCCACTCATTCCCAGGTTCTGGGAGTAGAAACTCACGTGGCACAGGGTGGGAAGCTGTCTCCTATCGGCTCACAGAGCTGGCTGTCCTCCAGCGGGGGGCACTCTGTTCCTCCACCCAAAGGAAGCTGCAGAACCTGTCTGCTCCGGGTGCGGGTGCCCTTCGGGACGCTCGGATCGGCACATGTTTTTGAGCAGGGACCCCACGTCCCCCATTCACTGACCACACAGTCTTTACGAATCAGGCAGGACTGGTACATGTCCGGCAGGCTCCAGTGGGGGCACTGGCTGCAATGAGACACAAAAGCAGTGCGTTGAGTATGCCACCAGTACCAAAACCTTGTAAATCCAATCGCCACAATAACACAGACTAAGGTTTTTCTTTTCTCTTGCCAAGTCGACATAATGTTATTTATTTATTTTACAGCATTCATTTTTGCTCCTTTAGTTTTGTATGTTTTATTTTTGTTCATTTCACAGAAAATAATTGTAAGATTTTTTTTCTCTCAAAGCAGAACATCGCTCATCACACAAATTAGTCTAAGACAAGAATTAATGTTATTAAACGACCAAAAATTAATTTTAGAACATTTTTTATAACATTAAAAGAATTCATTTAGGTTTTTTTGGTTTAATCCAATTTAACCATTTATTTAATTTAGGATCATTTACATTTTTTTTCTCTTAAACCAGAACATCACGCATCACACCATCAATGATGGTCTGTGGTGAACGTAATAATTTGAGTCATTATTTCAGAGTTTTGTGAGGATACATGGCATCACCGCATCCATCAAACTCAAGATTCGAGATTTGCCTGCAAGATGAAGATCGTCCACAACGATACGTCCCACCCCCTGACCAAAACTGGAAACGAATCAGGTGAAGACTAGATCCTGCTAAAGTGTCTCCCAACTATTAAGTAAAGACTCGTCCCAGTAAATATGATGTTTTGTCTTTTCAGCGTAGGCCAGGATCAGTAAGCTTCTGATGAAATGTTTTACTTTTCCTCATCGATGGTATCAATAACTCAACAGGACAAAAAAAGTGTCTATATTGTCAGAACACATCTCGTCAGTGTCTAATACCCCATCACACACGTTTCATTCAGTCTTTTGCCAAAACAGCACTGACATAAGTAGCTAATCAGCCTTGTTTGGCTAAATTGCCAATAATCATTTTGGGGGCTTTTAAAGACCTTTCAATGAACAGTAATTTGATGCTGAAACTAGTAAAAAAAGAAGGCAGTTTTCTCTTTGTTTCCTGAGGCGTAGCTGCTGAAAGGCTATTAGAGGTAATTACAGACTGTCTCTTTCAGTAGTGCCTCATTTAGCAACTCTTCCATTAGTCAGTGCTACTACAGCTTTTTCTTCCCCAACAGTTCTTCAGCAAGTCCTGTTTATGGCACCAAAGCTGGAATTGTTCTTCTATTCAAGACCATCGTAAGTGGCGAGACACAACATGTCCTTCAAGCTAAAACAGAACTATTACCCTGTCGTCCTCTAAACTCTTCCTGACTGGGGCTGTGGCCGTCTAGTGTTTAAGTCGTGGGTTCGAGCCCCAGATTAGCAGGTTGCCCTGAGGTACCCTTGAGCAAAGTACCGCACCCATCACTGCTCCCCGGGCACTAGCCGCGGCTGCCCCCTGCTGCATGATGCGTGCGGGTTAAATGCAGATGCGTTTGGTTGCTGTTCACCATGTGCTTTGCTGTGTTTCACAATGTCAAGCAGTCACTTTCATTTCACTTTCAGTTAAACTGTGAAACTTGTAAGGGGCAACCCCTTAAAAACAACCCAATACCCTTAGTTGGCACAGTACAGTCAGGCTGGTAACACTCTCCTAGAGTCGGCCGAACCCAGACTCTTTCATCAAGCCTCCAGACAGAAATTCATCCCTCCATCTTTCTTCTGGTCCAGAGACCAGTGGCATCGTACTTTACTCAGCAATGTGGCTTAAGACAACTTTTAATCAATGAGTTACACGTTTGTATCCATCCATCCATCCATCCATCCGTTCATCTGTCCATTCATTCATCCATCCATCCATCATCCATCCAATCATTCATCCAGCTATCCATCCATCCATCCATCCAGACATTCATCCATCCATCCATTCATTCTGCATCTATTCATCCATCCATTATCCATACATTCATTCATCCATCCCTTCTTCCATCCATCCATCCTTCCAAGCAGTATCCATCCTCTTAACTGAGACAGAAAGTCCTATTGTGTTCTAAATTAAAAAAATCAGGACCATCCCTTTATTCTTATAAAGTGCTCCAAACTAAAGAATGAAAGAATATAGAATGAGTGTCACCACCAATGTTTCACCCATCGGCTTCCACTACCAGCCATTCACAGCTAATGGGACGAGATACTAAACGAGTAAATGCTTTAAACGAAAATGTTAAGAAAGCGCTTCACTTTGATGGTCTAAAGTGGGCGTTTTTATGTCCTGAGAAGATGCACTTTCTCGGCGGCTGACAGAATGAGGACAGTCGCAGCCATTTTTATTGAAATGAGAACAATTGTGCTGTTAAACATCTGCACAACCAAGTTGTTGGTCTTCAGGAGGTTTCCCCAGTTCAGGGTGGGACAAAAGCTTTCAGTTACAGAATAAAATGTAGGAGGGCATGGAATATGAAACGATGAAGCTTGTGTGGGCCTCCTAACACGCATCTCAATATTCCGTGTAAAGATCAGACTCTAACTGCTGAAAAACGAGCTGCAGATGATGAGCAGATGTTTAGATGCCTTTAATGAAAAACCCTCTGAAACAGAAAAAGCTGAATCAATACCGAGACTTGGTACAAGCAGATCAAACGAAATGGGAGAAGAACGACTGGGAGGACTATTGGCAAGAGTCACAGTGCAATTGCTTTAGAGGAAAGTTTGTTCCACTTTTTGGAAGTGGCAAAACAAGTATGAATATTTCAGAGGCAGAAATAAACAAGTCAAAGATTAATATTTATGCTTCCGGGAGCAAGTGAGTTGTTTTGGTGTTGCCTTTGAAATATCATAGCCCTACCACCGCAGATGCTGGTACCATTAATGAATGGATTTTGTACACGACTGATAACGCCTTGTTGTAACTGGTAGGCCAACCAGCTGGATATATTTGTTTCTTTTTAATCTGCAATCTTTTTTTTTATCATCTATTTGTTAGCACTTTACTTGAACATGGCTTCCTGACAAAGTCATGCCATAAAGATGGCAGAAGTCAAGGTGAAGGTGAAACTCAACCTCTTAGCCCACACACACAGCATTGTGCAGCCAAACCCAGCACCCAGGGAGTGGTGATGAGGACGGTACCTTGCTCAAGGGAATCTCAGCACAACCTTCTGGTCTGGGATTCAAACCCATGTCCTTCAGATCCTGAGGCCTAATCCTGTTCTCATGAGATGTTATAAGAGATTATCATTACATGTCATATGGTGAAAGTTTACGGTACAGTAGGATTCATAAGACTAGTCCTTTTATAGTAATTCACTTCTGATCTCTAAGCTTCCATTGTCATCATTTCTGAGATGAATGTGACATAAGCTGTACGAGCATCTAAAACGATTGAAATATTATTTCATTCACGTCGTCCTCAGATAACCAGATGATCGGTGATATTTCTCCCTTTCTCCCTTCGTTTTCAGTCGTAGCCCATTTTAACCCAAAACTGTGTTTTATCCAAGACTAGTCAGGCACCATTACATCACCATCCCTCCTGCAGCATCATTGCTCAACAGCTCAACACGCTTGGAGGAGAACCTTAAATGTGAGCATTAAAATTAGTGTTAGAACTAATGTTTCTAATCGTGTGCCAGTTTAGGAATACAGTGCCTGGGCCGCTTCTTGGGAACCGTTGAAGGAAGGATACAAATATGTTGGGGTAGCGTTGTCCTGAGTGATGAAGTGAGAGAGAATGAAGTGAAAGTGAGAGTGAAAGTGAGTGCCATCGTGAAACGCAGCACAGCACACGGTGAACCACTGCAAAATGCTTCTCTGTATTTAACTCATACACATCGTGAAGTACTCCCTGCGATGGGCTGGCGACCTGTCCAGGGTGCGTCCCCCGTCCTTCGCCCTGTGTGCGCTGGGTTGGACTCCAGCACTCCCCTGCGACACTATTTGGGACAAGCGGCAGAAAATGGATGGATGGACATCATGAAGCAGTGGGCAGCTATATCTGGCATCGTGGGAGTGGAGATGGGGACGGTACCTTGCTCAAAGTTATCTCAGGGCAAGCTGCTGGTTTGAGATTGTCCTCCGAGAGACACTCAATTTTGCAGCTTTGTCTTAATAACACTGAGGTTTAATCCAGTGTCCAAGTTTTTTTGGAAAAGTTTGTTTAAAAATGGACTGCTTTTGCTTATGTGTGTCCAGAAATGGACTGGGGAGTGATACTTCACACTGTGTCTCAGTTCAGATTTGAAGGATGCCTGCTATGAACGGGTGGCCTTCCAGGACTGTGAAGGACGAACTAAACATCAAATGGAATGGTCTGGTCACAGAGGACTCGTTTTTTCCATCACAGCCTGCTTTATGAAGCTACAAATCTGCATTTTTAATCTTCTATATGTTGCACCATTTAACCCAGCCACTAGGGATGCACAAGCCAGTGTATTTCTTCGTGCCGGTCCCAAGCCCGGGTAAATGGGGAGGGTTACGTCAGGAAGGGCATTCTGTGTGTGAGAGACTAGATGGAAAGGTAGTGAGACCAGGTGTATTGGAGGAAGGTTTAAATTGTTCTACCATGGTGTGGATAGAGGGAGGAATGGAGTAGGTGTTATCCTGAAGGAAGAGTATATGGAGAGTGTTTTGGAGGTGAAGAGGGTGTCAGGGAGGGTGATGAGTTTGAAGCTGGAAGTTGAAGGTGTGAAAATGAATGTTTAGTGCGTATGCTTCACAAGTTGGTTGTGAGATGGAAGAGAAAGAAGAATTGTGGAGTGAGTTAGATGAAGTGATAGAGAGTGTACCCAGGGGAGAGAGAGTGGTGATTGGTGCAGATTTTAATGGTCATGTTGGTGAAGGAACAGAGGTGATGAGGAGTTGATGGGTAGGCATGGAAGAAGGAGGATAAGGAAATCTGGTGGTGAAACCAAGAAGTACAGGAGTGTATTCAAAAGGAGAGGCAGGCAAAGAAGACATGGAACAGTCAGAGAGATGAAGAAAGTAGACAGGTGTACAAGGAGATGAACCGCAGGGTGAAGAAAGCAGTGGTGAAGGCCAAAGATAAGATAATTGGTGAATTGTATGAGAGGTTGGACAGTAAAGAGAGAGAAAAGGACCTTTACCGATTGGCTAGACAGAGAGACAGATCTGGGAAAGATGTGCAGCAGGTCAGGGCGATTAAAGATAGAAATGGAAACGTACTCACAGGTGAACAAAGTATCTGAGTATGTTGAGCAGATACTTTGAGGGGCTGATGAATGAAGAAAATGAGAGAGAGAGAAGATCGGATGTGAGAAGAGTGAACCAGGAAGTGCAGCAAATAAACAAGATGGAAGTAAGGGCAGCGATGAAGAGGATGAAGAATGGAAAGGCTGTTGGACCAGATGACATACCAGTGGAAGCATGGAGATGTTTAGGGCAGATGGCAGTTGAGTTTCTGACCAGATTGTTTAACACAATCTTGGCAAGTGAGAAGATGCCTGAGGAGTGGAGACGAAGTGTACTGGTACCGATCTTCAAGAATGAGGGTGATGCACAGAGCTGTAGTAACTATAGAGGAATAAAGTTGATCAGCCACAGCATGAAGTTCTGGGAGTCGTGGAAGCTATTTTGAGAAAAGAGATGAGGATTAGTGAACAGCAGCATGATTTTATGCCGAGAAAGACCTCTACAGATGCAATGTTTGCTCTGAGGGTGTTGATGGAGAGGTACAGAGAAGGTCAGAAGGAGCTGCATTGTGCCTTTTGTGGACTTGGAGAAAGCAGATGACAGAGAGGAGTTGTGGTTTTGTATGAGGAAGTCTGGTGTTACAGAGTAGTATGTGAGAGTAGTTCAGGATCTGTATGATGGCAGTGTAACAGTGGTGAGATCTGCAGTGGGAGTGACGGATGCATTTAAGGTAGATGTTGGATTACATCAAGGATCAGCGCTGAGCCCATTCTTGTTTGAAATAGTAACGGACAGGTTGAGGGATGAGGTTAGACAGGAGTCTCCGTGGACGATGATGTTTGCTGATGATATTGTGATCTGTAGTGAGAGTAGGGAGCAGCTTGAGGAGAACCTGGAGAGGTGGAGATCTGCTCTGGAGAGGAGAGGAATGAGAGTGAGTAGGACAAAGACAGAATACATGAGTGTGAATGAAAGGGAGGAAAGTGGAGTGCTGAGGATGGAGGGAGTAGAGGTGACAAAGGTGGAGGATAAATACTTGGGATCAACAGTTCAGAGTAATGGCGAGTGTGGAAGAGAGGTGAAGAAGAGAGTGCAGGCAGTTTGCAATGGGTGGAGACGAGTGGCTGGAGTGATTTGTGACAGACGGGTACCAGTAAAAGGGAAGGTTTACAGGACTTTAGTGAGACCAGCTATGTAGTATGGTTTGGAGACGGTGGCACTGACGAAAAGGCAGGAGGCGGAGCTGGAGGTGTCAGAGTTAAAGATGCTGATATTTTCGTTGGGTGTGACGAGGATGGACAGGATTAGAAATGAGTATATTAGAGGGACAGATCAGGTTGGACGTTCTGGAGACAAAGTTAGAGAGGCAAGGTTGCGTTGGTTTGGACGTGTCCAGAGGAGAGACGAGGATTATATCAGGAGGAGGATGTTGAAGATGGAGCTGCCAGGAGAGAGGAGAAGAGGAAGACCAAAGAGGAGGTTTATGGAGGTGGTGAGAGAGGACATGCAGGTGGTTGGTTTGAAGCAGGAAGATGCAGAGGACCGGAAGAAATGGAGACAGTTGATCCATTGTGGCGACCCCTAAACGGGAGCAGCCGAAAGAAAAAGAAGAAGATGTGTTGCACCATTTCAACTGATTAAACAATCATCACTGGCTTGGACTGTGAAGGATCCACCCAATCGAAGGAGAGGCTCGACTTCCAGTTTGTGTACGAGCTGCTGTGTCCATGCAAGGTTTCAATAAGATTAGATTTAGGCCAGACTTAGGTCTGAACGCATGATTTCAAACTGTGAAAAGTACTCAGACTATACAAGCAGAAGTAGCGCTTTGAGGGACATCTCTAGTTTCCTTAGAAAGCTAAAAGTAACTAGAAGTGTCACTAAAGTGAAAGTGAATCTCACTCCATATTAATAGAATTCAGACTAGGAAACCATTCAGACTCCAATAAAAACAATCTACTGACAATAAAGAACATCAACTTCACCGCTTCACTTTCATCCACGTCTCTACTAGTTCTCCCGTCACGGACACACACTCAACACACGCCGTCCACTCTCCCTGTCCTCTCTCTTACATCTCCTTCCGTCTCTGTTGCACTGATGGACACACAGAGGGACATGATTTTGTCCATTTAGGCTGAAATGTGTCTTGAGGCAGGGTAGGGTTGCAAATTAGAAATAAAGGAGAATTCTTCTTAAAATTAATAAGAAGAAGAAGTTATGGGGCATGGGGCAGCGGTGGCCTAGTGGTTAGGGCGTTAGCCGCATGATCGGAGGATCAGGGGTTCGTACCCCTTCCCAATAGGTTGCCCTGAGGTACCCTTGAGCAAGGTGCCGTCCCTGTCACTGCTCCCCGGGCGCGTTCAATAGCTGCCCACTGCTGCACGGTGTTTGAGTGTGCATGGGTTAAAAGCAGAGGTCCAATTTCGTTCCACTGTCTGCTGTGCTGTGACCTCGCAATGACAAGGGTTGTCACTTTCACTTTCTTTTCACTTTTTTATAAGAAGTTCAAAATAAGAAGAAAGTAAAGAATAGAAAATAGATATTTATGTAAAACAAGCAAAAAAAGGAATAAATACCAATAAATGCTCAAGTAAATGAAACACTTTTAATCTACTTTACTCTAGCATTTGAACTTCTTACTGCCCATCTCTGCACACGGGTTTTTATTCTATTCTTCTTTTTCGCACCGGATGTCTAAAGAGGCCTCTTCACAGAGGTCACCGAACTTCAGGAGAAGGAAATAAGAGCTCTGTCAGGCTGTGATGGACCAATTGGGACCAATCCCTGCTCATTTCTAGAAAGCTGAACTATTTCAAAGAAGTCCAGCGCAGCTGTGACATCCTGCCAAAGCACAAAGGATTTCACACCGCGGGGAACCTGCGGATGCTACCTGTGCAAAAGAGAAAAAAAAGGAATAGTCTTGGTTTTATGAAAGCTAATCTCCTGATGACACAAGGTCACTGAATTTAGTTCTTTTTTCTTTTTTTTTTTTTTGGCTGAACCATTTTCCACTATTCCTATCTCTTGCGTTCACAGCGCAATCCAAACACAGGGAAGATAAAAGGCTTTTCCATTCTGTCTCTGCTCTTTCTAATGACTGCAGTGAGAGTGAGGACTTTGTCGTTTGATTTTTTATTATTTTTTTACGGCGGTGGCCCAGATTCCATCCATGTCAGGAAGTCGGGGGATATAGAGTTGTCATTAGCGTGGAGGAAAATAGACATCAGAAACAGCGAATAGCTCCACTGCGTTGACAGTTTGGCGGAGAGAGAGAGAAAAAAGCTCTGAACAATCGTCCCCTGCCTGTCAGCCTCCTGACAAACGGTCGGGAAAGAGCACTCGGACGATTGGCTACTGTGCCGAGATGCACTAACTGCTCCAGTGCATCGGTAGGAAGGTCTAAATAAATTGCCCGCCGCACAGTTTTGCCTGTCCGTGATGAAGTGGGCTAAATAATCCTTAGAGGTCCAGGGTTATTACTGGAGTACTGCTGTTCCTTCCATGAAACTCCTCATGAAACAATAACATGCACCATAAATCTGATCCAGTTCTATATTGAATTTCCCATTTTTTCGCACTGGGTAGGCGCTTTTGGGTTCATTGCGACACAAACACTGCAAATGTTCCCTCAAACAAAATGGTCCGAAGTCAGATTTTGCACATGGAATGTGTTTCTCCCAGATTAAAGGGGCATATTTGCTTAAAACCTCATTTTTTAAAGCCTGGAATCGATGTGTATGGAGTGAGTCCAGCTTAAAAACTAAACCTGCGCTGCTTAAGGGGATCACATCATTGATGTCAGAGGAAGCACTCCAGAGACGGCCCCGTATCTTTAACCCTGTGTACACACTTCAGCTCATATTATCTGCTCATCTTTTCATTTAAACAAATGAGGTTTAAACATTAACAACATTCGATTCTACAGTGAGCGTCACGGCAAAAGTTCAATATTTTGCAAATATGGCCTCCTGCTGCCAACTTCATGTGTTTAAAAAATATCAAATGGGCAATAACCTGTGCACAGGTGACATTGTAGGTTCTTATTTTCTTCAAGAGTGTAAAAAAATAACAGAAAGGTTTAATAAATGCATCCAGCCATCATCATAAACACTATCCTGGGTCATGAGGGGAGCTGGAGCCAAAGCCGGTGCTTATTGGGCGAGAGGCCGAAACATCCTGGCCAGTCGATTACAGGGCACGCGCACACACACGCGCACACACACACACACAAACACACAGCCTTACCTAAACATTTTCAATTCACCTGACGTGCATGTCTTAGACGATGGAAATGAATCAGTGCTGACATCTGTAGAACCTGCAAACCACTCAGAGCAGCCCGGCTGCCACTCAGACCCCGAACCTTCTACCAGTTCAGATAAAAGAGACTGGAAATTGGATTGTCAATGGGGGTCCTACTTGCAGTGTGACAGAATTACCGATATTTAAAGTTTGATGTGATCCCTGCTATGATGCACATCTGAGAAGCAAACAGAAATCCTGAGATTGTGTGTGTGTGAGTATAATTCATGCTTTTAGCAGTAAGAAGGAGCAGAGCTGGTTCTGCAGCCTCTATTACCCAAAATAAATAAGGCGTCCCTAATAAACGAAGAGCTACTGACCTGAGGGGCACTGTGCTTCCGTTGCGGTGGACGCAGACCACCTGCCTCGCTCGATATCCCACTTCAATGCTCCACAGGTTGCTCTCCTGCCGGTTCAGCCGGTTGCGGTTCCTCTTGCTCTTGATCAGGTCGCGTGTCTCAGGGTCCTTGGCCCCCTTGCGCTCCTTGCTCTTCCTGCGGCGGGCTTGGCGGACGGCTCGCTGTGCGGGAGGAAGGGACGGGCCCTCAGAGGCCTCAGGGGAGGGCGGTAAGAGGTAACACCCTCCCCAGCCCCCCACACGCAGGCTGAAGAGAGTCTCGTGGCTCTCGCAGGGCCTGGGAGCACACGTGCGGAACTCGGTCAAGTTGGGGCAGCCGTAGCCGCCGAAGAGCGGAGGCGCCACGATGGATCGCACTCGGTTCTGAAGGCCCAGGCCACATGTTTTAGAACAGGCAGTCCAGGGGCTGAAGCGGGACACCACACAGTCCCGCGGGCAAGGTATGAGACAGGCCTGTTCCATGCGGGGCCGGGGCTCAAAATATTCGCAGATGGCATCGTCGGCGGGCGAACCGTCTGCCTTAAGCACACAGCTCACTTCCCGGGTCTGGATGCCCTCCTCGCCCCGTGGGCAGGGGCCCAAGCGCCCACCACGAGGCAGTACAGGTGCGCAGCGGTTCCACTCGCCTAGCCGCCAGTCGTAAAGCTCCCTGTGCCAGTCACACACACGGAAGCAGCTCTGCTGGTTGGCAGGACGAGCTGCCTGGAGGCAGTTAGTGGGCAGCGTGGTCCAACCTTCCACATGGGCACACCAAACCGCCCGGCTCTGGCTGCCTCCGGGGCCACACTCACTGCCCATACACCTTCCCCAGGGACCTGAAGATAATGGAACAGGAACATGAGAGTATGCCAGGGTAAGCACATGTAGGACTACTTTCCCAGGCATGGATGGAACCGATTCTAAAACTATTGCAATGCAAGTAGTCAATCAGCAACAGTCTGCCTGAAAATACAGAGACTGTCTGGAGCAAGTGTGGCCAATTAGAGCTGCAATTTAATTCTGCTGGACGCCTGATCAGGATCTAATCTAGGTCTGGGAAAGTGGCCTGTACAGCTACACAAACAGCTGAACTTTGGGCATCAATATTCAACTCACACATTCTGTCTGAAATCTGAAAAAAAAAAAAAAAAACTTGCATTGAAGAATGTATATGGCATATTGGCCTGACTTTAAAAAGTGTTCAATTTAAAATAAATGTAAAAAAACATAAAACATCTTGGGTCTGAGCATTCTTTCGGTCAATGAATAGCAAGACGCAATCCAAACAGCCGGAAAATCCTTCTTTTTTTCTCTCTCTCTCTCTTTCTTTTGTAAAACGTGTCTAGATCAGAAATATAGGACGTCAAGTAGGACGGCATGTTGAATGTAACAGTATTTATAAAACATTTTAAAACCTTAATTCTTCAATTAAAGGTTTATTTAGAGCAGCGTCTTGTCACATCCATCAATCCTCTTTTCTTCTTTTAACGTAAAATCGTTTCCTCTTCCTTTACTTTACTTTTTTGCCCATTCTGGCTGCCATATCCCCATATCTTAAGTGAAAGTGAAGTAAAAGTGACTACTCGTCACTGTGAAACACGGCACAGCGCACAGTGAAACACAACAACATGCTTTGTCTGCTTTTCACCCACACACACACACATGCAGCAGGGGGCAGCTGCTGAAAGTGCCCAGGGAGCAGTGACGGGGACAGTACCTTGCTCAAGGGTACCTTTGGGCAACCTACTGGTCTAGGATTCGAACCCATGACCTGCTGATCCTGGGGAAACATTAGGCCACTGCCCCAATAAGTCCAATTCTCCAAACTCATGCAAAATAGGCTTTAAATGCTTCTCATGCTTCTAGATATTCTTCTTTTATTTTCATTCACTTCAAAGTACTTTAAATGCATTTTACGGTGATCAGAGTTCAGGCTGTAAGAAAGCAGAAGACTCGCAGGTAAGAAGCATTCATTTCTGCTCAGTGTGCACCTTTCTTTTGGGCTCATAATGACCCGAGGAAAGCACTGGGCTTGGAAATTTTATGGAAACGTTTTTCTCAATATTGTGTTTTTACCAAATAAGCTTTTTTATCTTTTATATTCCGTTATGCAACCATCCACAATTCCCCAAAGTTAACCCCCGAGAGAACCTTTGCCTTAAACCATGCTGTGGCCTACAAATATGTCAGAAAAACATTGAATAATTGAAGCTCAGTTTCAAACTTTAATCAAACTTCTTTTTGTTTTTAATTTCCTTTCACACACACACATCCTGCACATTGTCTTGCAGAGAACATCCCGAAGCTCAACCGGACACAATTGATAACTTAGCGTTAATTCAGCACGGGAGCTCGGCCGCATTTAGATCCAAAACGTGCAACTGATCTAACGTCCCGGCGCAGAAGAGCTCCGGCGTTGTTAATGAAATGAAGCTGAACGTGGGGCTTGAAGAGCTCCATTATATTCGGAGAGCAGCCGCGTGAAAGCTGAGCGAGAAAAGCAGCTGAAATTAGTCACGCTTTAATCATAGCTCATTACCTGCTGTTGTGTACCACTGGCAGCGGGAACGTGCCTGAAATTCCAAAACTCCGAGCAAGCGACACACGCTCGGCTGTTCTCTGCGTGGCGGAGAACGCAGACTAATTGCTAAGAGGCAGATTTTATGTGCAAGCAAGTGCATTTATCCTTTTTTTGTCCAAAATGTGTGCAAAATTTCACCACACAAGTGGGCCTAAGGGCATCTGAAGGAATTTCAAAGATGGCAGCACCATGGAAATGTCCTCTGGCTAGTCAGACCAGACTACAGCTGCAGGCATTTAAAAATAAATCAATAGAGTATAATAGGAGTCACATGGAGCCAGGATTACTATATCAGAAGTCCACACGTCTCCCATTAGCCTTCATTACGCTGTGGGACCACTGGGATATTTCAGCTAGGTCACCCGAGGGGCCCATTGTCCATTTTTAGCTTCATCTGCACCGTGAACGTCCCGAGCTCAGAAACGACTCACTGGTTTCTTTAACATTCATTATTTCCTTTTTAATATTAGCCCCCATGAGACGCAAAGCTCATCTTCAGTGAGAACTTGTTTCCAGCATGGTTGTCATGAATGACAACAAGACCAGGCAAGCCTAGCTTAGGCAGGATCCCGACCACAGCCTCCAGAGGGATACCGCTATTACTACCGCTGGCTAATGGTGGAAAAGACTGTCATGCTTTAGTGGGATGTATCTGTATAACTTCCTGTAATTAAAAGTGTGTCCAGTCTAAAAAGAACATTTAGTCTGTAACAAAGCATCGCATCCCTCAGTCTCACTGCAAGAACATTCTGGGCTCGATCCCCGGCCGGGGCAGGTTTTCTGTATAGAGTCTGCCTCGGTGGGCGTTTCCTTCGGGCACTCTGGATAGCTCCCACAGTCCAAATCCAAATGTGCGTCCGTTGAATTTCATTCACTTTGTGAGCTGGTTATCCAAACCACGGTCACAAGTGGGCAAGCTGACCTGGTCCTCATAGTCAATACGTTGAGAAATCTTAGAAAGGTCCAAAGTCCATAGCAGGACAGAGACATAGACACTCACAGTTATACCTAGGGGGCAAATTTCCATCACTAATACATGCGTATTTTTGGACTGTAGGAGGAAAACCACACAGTCAGACAGGAACCAGGATGGTGGTGGTCCAGGGGTAGGGTACTTGCCTATGGATCAAGAGGTGGCAGGTTTCAATCCCTCCCCTAGCAGCACCAGTGGGGTGGTGGTGGTCTAGTGGTGGTACTTGTCTATGGACCTATGGCTCAAGAGGTCCCAGGTTCAAATCCCACCTCCAGCACTATCACCACTGCGTCCCTGAGCAAGACCCTTAACCCTGAGTGTCTCCAGGGGGGACTGTCCCTGTAATCAGGACATGGAAGTCACTCTGGATAAGAGCGTCTGCTAAATGCCGTAAATATAAAGGATGTCCTGGATGGGAAGCAAACCCAGAACCTTTTTAGTCAACAGTTCAGTTCTATATAAAAAGCTAAAAAAAAGTCCACCTAAGGCATTTTCCCATGTTCCCACCTTGTGAAAAAGGTCAAGAGAGATGTGAAAATGTGGTTTAACCTTTTCCTTTCTTTCCATTTACACCTATTAGCATGAACAAGGTTTCACCGAACGAATCAGAAAATCAATGAGTAGGTCAAACAGTCATTGACTCACTAAGTCAGTGAGCCTCTGAGTGAATCACTCAGTCAGCGTGAGTGAGCTAGTCAGTGAATCAGGAAACTTTGTCAGCGATTCAGTCTGGGAGAGAGTCAGGCTGTCAGGAAGGGGCACGGACTATTCAAGGCCAGCAAAACACATCAAACAGTGCATCGGATGTGGCCATGTTGGACAAACAACGGCAAGCACGGATTTCACCGTTCATCTTTATTCAAAGCGCGGGCCGTTTGAAGAGCATGCGGTGTGTTGGCATGGCTACCTACGGGCCAGCACTAATGAATAATAGCTGAGAGAAATAATTGGATAACATCCTCCCCGTATGCCTCCCACACATGCCCCCCCCACTAATCCCAACCTCGAATGCCCATTTCTCATTGATTTCATTTGTGTGCAGCCGTGAGCAGGGGGGCAACACCGGCGCACGCCCTGCAGGTCACCGAGGCTCATTACGGCTACTCATTACCCCATTGCGGTTACAACTAGCAGGTCAAAGCAGCAAGCACAGCTACCTATTTGCATCCTCATCAAGGCTTATCTAGGCCCAAACTGTGAACTGTTCACCTGCAAACCAGCCACATTTACACAGAGACCAACATCCATCATAGATCAATAGCCTGATTGGCATGTGGGGAATATCGCGCCATTCCTTTCCTTCATTCTCAAGACTGTGCCGAGGGTTTAATGGCTCTGCGGAAAGTGTTCTTCGGAGGTAGGTGGGGGAGAAGCGGGCGAAGAGCGCTCGCGGCTAATCTTCTTCGTTTCAAGCGGCAGCGAACGCAAGGCTCGCAAAATCGTTTCACTGGCAACAATGGGATTTTGCTTTCAACGCTTCAGTCTCTCCCACTGAGTCAGCGGAGGAGCTTCAGACTGCGATTACCAAAAGAAACAGAAACGGGAGGTCTGCAAAAAAAAAAAAAAGAAAAGAAAAGAAAAAAAGAAAGAGAAAGGTGCAGGCTTGCCAGCTGTCGCCGCAATTGAAGATTGAAATTAAGCTGATGCACTGAAGTCAGCGCGGCTGTGTTCTCTTCAGCAGTTATTTTTTCATGCTTGCCATTTTTTTTCCCTTTGGTATACAAGGGACAGAAATTTCCCACAGTCACAGCCAAGCAGTGAGTGGGCCGTTATGACAAGGAGTCTCGTGGGCTTACATTGAATACGGGCATGGAAGGAGCTGTCGGGATCTTCAGCGATTATGCATTGTGTTTGTGTTCTGAATATCAGCAGACAGCTGTTTATGTTGGTGTTGTGCTGCTCACTTGGCAGGAGAAATAAAACCCGTGTAGTGTGACTTTGTAGTGTTATGCTGTCCATCCATTAGGCTGCCTCTTCCTCACCGGGACGGGTTAAAAGTCAATGGGATCCTGGATTGAGACTGTCGAAGGCAAAGGAAAAAACCCGAATGTCTGACGGGACATAAACACAGCGGTGTCGACGTTGATTGGGAGTGAGAATGATCTACAGGAGTGAGCTGAACCTCGATAAGCTTTACTGATATCGTAATATTGGCCACTTTAGTGAACTTCTCACCATTATGGCTTGGTGGCCAATTCTTGTGAGGCAACTGGAGAGAGATTTTTCGATTTGGAATGCATAACCACTGACCAGCGCTTACCATACTGAAGCACAGCTCATAGTCATTAGCATTTCCTCTGGGACTCAAAGTCAGTTCATACTTTCTCTTCAGCCCAAATCCCGAAACAAGCCATTAAAAACTCGGAGCACCGGGTCCAGGTGGGGAGCAGAAATGTCCTCAACAATTGAAATCAATCCTAAGTGATTGTGCTCAGAGCAAAGATGCATTCCTACATGTCCTACGTTTCTCCTGTATCTCCTCGTGTGGTCCACTAATGTTGAGTTGTCGCTAAGAACATCTGCAATCAACTTCTCCAACCACTGGATTTCTTCTGAGTTTGGTTCCTGAGCCTCAAGACTGAGGTCTAGCACTGCTCAGAACTTTTGAACCACCGCTCACTTCTTCATATTTTGCCTTCAAAGAGATGGATATTTTTTGCAGGGACTCGTTTCGTCGTGTACTGCGTATAAGGTTGAATTAGCAATAAAACCTGCTTTATTTAGCATTAGCTTTTGGAAATCGCTGCCTTGTTGGAAGATAAAACCAAAATCCATCCAAAATTTTTTGGCAAAGGTAACCAGAGTTCAAAATGTAATACTAACACGATGCATTGTTTTAACCATTTGTCCATATTTGTGATCCCTCTTTAGCATATCGGTGAAGTGAAAGTGACTATTTTGTCATGCCCACAGCACACAGTGAACCGCATTGAAATGCATCGCAGTGACAGCGACGGTACCTTGCTTAAAGGTAACCTACTGGTTTGGGATTCAAACCCACAACCTTCTAATCCTGGAGCCTCAAATTTAACGTGTTTGCAAGCTGAGGACCTGCACTAGCGCCCAGAACCTCTGGGAATCCATGTCTTGTTAGCCTGGCAGTTTGCTCAGGTCTAAGCAGCTCCATATTTTGTTAAAATCAGCTCATCAGTGTAGCTGTGTGATCTCTTGACCTCTGGGTGCATCCTAGGGTCAAAGCCAGGACACAGCTGGAAGTGAATCAGGCTTCGGTTTATCCTTGTTGCCCGGAGCTCCGCAGGGCTTCAGCTGTCAAGGTAAGAGAGTAATTCCAGTTGACAAAGTGCCTGACTCCTCACTCGCTGACAGGTGCTTCAGCTATGCCTGGACGAAGAGTGGACGACTGAGGCTGTCAGTCATAAAGCTTTAGTCACTCTCGCTGCAGCAAGAAGAAATCAGCCCTAACATGGCCTTGCTCACCTCCTCCACCACTCAGAAAAGCAGGTTCCGGAAAGCAAAGCACCGTTACCGAAATGCTCTCAACAACATAGGCGCTCAGGCAAGCTTTGACTGATGGAAGTTTTTGCTCTTGCTTTTCATTTGTTATGAAAAATTTTGCATTTACGTGGGCCTCCTGTAAATATTAACCTTGGAAATGGAACATAAAGTGTGTTTTTTTGCATATTTTTCTGGTAAGGTTGTCTGCTGATAATGAGAAATCATCTAAGATGTATTTAGAAGCAAATGTTTGAATTCGACAAAAGGTGTTGTCTCGTTTTGGACCCAAAAAAAATGATCTGCGACTTTTGACACTTTCAGAATTTAGCCATTTGAGTTTCGCTACGTATTTTCAAAGTTTGAGCCTAAATTTTACAGCGACTGAGCACTTTTAATGGTTCCACAATCAAATTTACAGTGTAAACTTTGCCATGAAAAATGATCAAACAGAAGAGGAGACCAGTTTTTCCGTCAGGCGTTCATGATGGAACTGTAAAGTTCTTTGTGGAACTATCAATGATTTGGATTTAACTGCACATTTCATTGATTTTCAGCGGTGGCCTAGTGTTTAGGCAGTCTGCCACGTGATTGGAAGATTGTGGGTTCAAACCCCTTCCCAGTAGGTTGCTCTGAGGTACCCTTGAGCAAGGTACCGTCCCCATCACTGCTCCCCGGGCACTTTCATAGCTGCCCCCTGCTGCACGGTGTTGGTGTGCATGGGTTAAATGCAGAGGTCCAGTTTCGTTGTGATTCACTGTGTGCTCTGCTGTGCCTTGACCTCGCAATGACGAGAATGGTCACTTTCACTTTCACTTTTCCCGTTCTCATTTTCAGAATCACCAATCACAGGTGCAGATGATTCCAGATGAAAACAATAATGCTTAAAAACAGAATGAAATGATCTTTCATAACCATGCGAGTGTATTTCGCTGTTGCGCATCATACAGAAGCTTTAATGTAACGGAGGCACATAAATATTCCCGATCTGAAATGGAAAGAAGAAACACTGTAAAATGATCCCCCACCACATGCTTCCCAGAAGTGATTTTAATGAGCACATCACTCCTGCTGAACGTTCAAAAATGCTCAAAAGCAGGAGATATAAACACTCATTACCTTCCTGCCCAAATTTAGCATGAAAGAATGTTGGTCCAGAAGGAGGCAGTGAACCTCGGGCAGTGGGTTTTAATCTCATGAGCAATATGAAAAAGTTCTCAGGGTTCGGAGATGACGGCCCGAAAATCTGTCCACAGCCTACAGCCTTTGAAAGCTCTCGTACTGACTTTACTGCAGTCAAAATTGTAATTTCTTTCCCACTAAAATCTTTACACAGCCCTTCATTATAAAATGGCAATTTTACCTGAATTGTTAAATTCAAAAAGTAGTCGTTTGCTAAATATAAATGTACTTAAATTCATACTTAAAATCATCACTGAACTCTGTGAAATATCATGACAGACTGCAGTGTTTGAAATCACAGCAGTTTGTTATATTTCTGCACATACTCATTATTCCACCTTAATTTATTCTTATTCATTTGATTTTCTGATAGGTCTACTCAGAAGGATCAGTGGTGGCCTAGTGGTTATGGACTAGGTCCCAGGATCGGAAGGTCATGCGTTTGAATTCCAGTCCAATAGGTTGCCCTGAGGTTCCCTTGAGCAAGGTACCGTCTCCATCACTGCACACACGTGTGTGTGGGTAAAAAGCAGATGCTGAATTTCATTGTCTCACTGTGTGCTGTGCCATGTTTCACAATGACAAATAGTCACTTTCACTTCAGAATGCAACACAATTACACAGCTAAAATAAGTTATTGGACTATTATGTGAATTCATTAATTATAAAAATATCAAAATCTCATTTACATAGGAATTCAAGCCCTTGTGTATTCTATCAATGGCCCCTGAGATGCTTCTACAACTTGATTTAAGTCCAACATAACTGAACTAATTGGACATGATTAAGAATGTGATGCATGCGCTGTTACACTTCTACATCAGGCCTCATAATTAATGGTGCATCTCAGAGGGAAACTAAACCTTGAGCTTGAGAACTTTTTTCCGCAAATCGACCTGCGAGACAGGTTTGTGTCACGACATAAATCTGGGGAACAATAAACGAAAAAATGTATACCCAAGAGCACAGAACCATCATTCTCAAATAAAACATATTTAGAACCATCAGTCTTTCTGGATCTGACCACCCACACACACACAAGTTATCAGGATTCACTGTTTACTATGAATGAGATCCAAGGGTTTTCTGTGGCGATGGTTGAACCGTACAGAAGGACATCGCTGTACTCCACCACACCACCACTCAGCCTTTATGGTTGAGTGGCCAGATGGAAGCCAGTCCACACTAAAAGGAAGATGACAGCCCCTGGGAGCAACAACTCTCAAACTATGGGGAGTGAAATCCTCTGGTCTTATTAAACAAAAACTGAGATTTGTCCTTAGTCCCAACAGCACTGAGCATCATTCATTAATACCATCCCTACAGTCAAACATGGTGGTGGCAGCATTACTCTTTGGAGATGTTTTTCTTCTACAGGGAAAGAAGTAAAGATGGTTTAGGCTTACATTTTATATTTAAATTCTAACATTTCTTAAAATTAAGAACTAAATGCAAATCTAACAAATGGGCCCCAATACATGACAATAAATCTAGCCCCACAAATTTAGTACAAAAAAAAAATCAAATTTTGTAGAAATGTTAGTCATTATGAGGTTGAACAGACTTGGAGGATGCATCTACAAGCCTTCTATTGTTAGTGGAATGGTGTTTTTGGGAGAGTCCTACCTATTGGATGAAACAGAACGCTGCTAAATTGGAGAGAAATTGGAAAAAAAAATGGACTTTCTCCTGCCCCCAATGTAGAACATCACAAGAGAGCGAGAAGCAAACAAATAAACCAACACAAACCAACACGATTAACAGCTGCTGAGGAAACTCTGACAGCTGCTCTGTAACAGTTCATCCGTCAGCGAGACGAGCCACCGAGCCCCATCACAGCTCCAGCTTCAGGTCTACAGCTTCCGTCACATCCCTGCCTTCTGCCACCAGCCTTGGCGACCAAAAACCAGCATGCAAACAACAGCAGCGTGGAGAGACCCGACACAGCAACCACTCAAACCAGACAGCAGCTTCCGCTGAGCAAACCTCGCCAGATTGCTCTGCTCTCCATGAAACATTTATACACACAGCAGATGTTGAGCAGCTTGACCTGTGTGTGTGTGTGTGTGTGTGTATGTTTCTGTCTGTTTTTATTATTAATGCTAAGAAATCTTCACTCTAAAATCATTTTTATCAAATTGTCTGATTGAATCGGTCCTTTTAAAATGAAAAGGCATCTAAATAACAGTGATATAGCCTTGCTAAAAACATGAAGCATCTGCATTAATGTGTTAGCATCCTTTAATCCATTAGTTTCAAACTTATTTTTTTGGAATGTGATGTCTATAACAAATTAAGCACTCTTTCTACAACTTAACCATTATGTTCAGCTGCTTGAACACTCTTTCTGCACACTCTCAAATGTCCTTTCCAAAAAAGAATCCCCAAAGGACTCTTATAAAAGAGATTTGTTCAAATAAATAACTTCCCCACAATGTAAAGGTTCGATACTAATCTAAAAGGTTCTTCTTATTAGAGATAACTTTTAAAAAGTTCTTCAAACTCAAAATTTTTAGTGGTAAAGTTCTGGTCATGGAAAAGTTCTTTGGGAGATCGTAAGCATTTCTTCTCTGGGATGGTGTGAAGGAACATTTTTGCACATTTGAAAGAGTGTAGGAGGAAGAGAGGTTAAAGCATTGAGAGAAAAGGTCAGTTCTGAACTGAGAAAAATGGAAAAAGAAGTATGGCTAAAGGAGATATTGAGGGATGGTCTGGGTGGTCTCTGCACGTTCTGAACAGCTGGTTCTTTGAAAAATGTAAGATACGTCCATTTGTAGGTTCAATAAGTGGTTTTTGTATGACATTGTCCCAAAGAACCATTAAGGCACCCTTAATTTGATGACTCCCCTGAAGGAACAAACTGAGACCAGTGGTAGATCCATCCTGGTGGACATGAGATGCTTGTTCTAATGCAGAGTGGGACAAAGGCTGTCCTCTGGCAGCGAGCTACTGAAGACCTCCAGCATCTGTATTATTCATCGAGCTGAGATTGACATGCTGTCAGGGGCAGCAGAGACGGCCACGCTTCCACACGCTGAAGCTAAAGGAGGGCTGGGGGTGGAAAACAGACCCATTCAGGTCACTTATGAGTAAATCTAATTAGCGGATGTGGCTTAGCCTTGGCGTCCGAAGGCGTTCACCCACCAAGCTCAAGTTTCTTGGTCTTTGATGAGCTGAAGTACATGTTCAATAAAAGATGCATCAAAACAACATCAAAGTGCCTTCTGTTCTTAAGGGTGCCAATCAATATGGAAAAACTGGAGCTCGGCCTCGTGCATGCCAGCACCAGCTCAGCTCACGGAGAAGGAAAAGCTATTGGAAAAAGCAGCTAGTCTTTTAGTGTTAGTTGGCCAAAAATCCCATTTTAACGACAATTTTTTAGTTTTGCGCTGGAGCTGAGATACAAGTTAGGATGCAGGATCAAAATAATAATAATAATAACCCTTCATTTTTTGTTCCACGAATGAGAAATTTGTCCTCTGCATTTCACCCATACACTCACGTGCAGCAGTGGGCAGCTATTGAAAGCGCCCGTGGAGCAGTGACAGGGGCGGTACTTTGCTCAAGGGTACCTCAGGGTAACCCACTGGGGAGGGAATCAATCCCACAATCTTCCGATCCGGGGCAACTCCCTAACCACTAGGCCACCGCTGCCCCATGTCTTTAACTAAATTTAAAAACGTAATTAAATAAATTAAAAATACATTTAATTTAATAAAAAAACTCGAATCTGCTTGACAAATTTCTGTTTCAATTTCGGTCATTTCACTGTTGCAGCATTGCGACATTACTGACACTCTCCCATCGAACCTTTCGTTTGAGATCCTGGATGGTTGGAGTGTCATGATTGAATTGAATGATGTTAATTATTGTCCAAAAGCCTCCGTTACCTGATAGCTACGTTAGCCTTTAGCATCTGTGTTGCTAAAAGTCCCTAAATGTCTCGGCTGATTGATTGCGTCTGGGGTGTAAATTTGATTTACGGACTATAACGATACTGGGGTATAATAGCATAACAGGTTTCCGGCGTCAACATTGTTATGTTGTTTCCTTTTTGTTTTTCGTTTCCAGTGGACAAATGAGAAATCGCAGCGTGTCCCTGGTAGCGGCAGGGTACGCTCCACTGTCTTGATGCCAATCTAACAAGACACATACATGAAAGCTCGCCCTGAGGGGGGCCAGGCATATGGAGGGCAGGAGGGGAACGGGCTTTTACCACCATCACAGAAGCTGGCTCCACCAATCTGCCCTTCAGATAAAAGGCATTAGTGCAGGCGGGGTGGCTGAACTCAAGCGGCTCTCTGGGGAAGGACACCGCATCCAGTTAGAGATGGGGAGGAAGCAGCCACGGGGCCAAACAGCACTAAAGCTGAGATTTGCACTGGCCAGTGGAGGGGAAGACTGGTGTGACATTAGGAACAAAAACACACAGCTGTCAGGGATGCCACACTGACATGGGTTCACGGCGCGTCAGTCAAACACACTCAAAGCTCTGCTGTGAATGATGTATATGTGGTGTGATTTTCTCACTTCTCATAATGTTGCGACCTCTCTATCCATCCATCCATCATCATCTGAGCTTATTATCCCAACTAGGGTCATGAGGCCCTGCTACATCCTTACGAATTAAAACCATCGCTTTAATTAGTTCTTTGTATTTTTGATTTTTTAAGAAGGGGAACAGCCCAATGGCCTGCCGATGGGATGGCTCGATCGTCACTGACACCAATATGGAGTCTTTAGTGGGTTGAAAAGGTGACTAGGGGAGTGCCTTTTAGTAATTTTGCCAACAAGCTGGATGGCATCCCGCCTGCAAGTGATGCACTGTGTAAGTGAGCTCTGCTCTGATTGGATTAGCTGCATTTCATTGAGCCTCATTCTAGGAGGAGTCCAGGCAGAAACACTCCTCAGGACGTGGCTAAACTGATGAAGGCCAAATAGGTGGATCACAAAAATCCTCTTTTTATTTTTCTATTGTGGTCCAGAGAGCGAATGGCACGCTGTGGAAGTTTTGTTGTTTTTTAAAAAAGTAAGAGATCGTTTAAAAAGATGTCCATAAAGGTACTGACTGGTTATTGACCAGGAAAAACACGACGTACTGGTCTGCAAGATATGTTACTGTTATTTTCATCCCATTTATAGCATTTAAAGCACTGTGTGTTCTTGTATATTTGCACAAACAGCACAAAAGGGCACAGTGTGGACAACTGGCACTCACTGGCACACACTGGCACTCTGACCACCCTCCTGTCAAAATGACAGGAAATTTTTAGTGATGATTTGAAAGCCAGTGGCTTATTACAGCTGGCATGAGCCTCACTAGCGGAAATGCTGCAAACATCAGGGTGTGCTGCTTAGGTGGCACAGATCATTACCCATCATTTAATGGGGTGTGAATAACTCTGCAAAGAACTTACCCAGCCTGTGCCAGCCTAACATGGGTAAAGCTAACACAGAGGTTTCTAACAATTTCCGACTAATTAAGTGGCAACTGAATCCTCAGAAATGACTCTTGTCTTTTGTTTTATAAAAATACACCAGAGGGTCATAGGTTCGAATCCCATACCACTAGGTACCCTTGAGTAAGGTACAGTCCCCATCCCTGCTCCCTGGGCTCTTTAAATACCTGCTGCATGTGTGTATGGGTGAAAAGCAGAGGTTGAATTTCATGGTGGTTCATTTTGTGCTGTGCTGTGCTGTTTCGCAATGACAAAAATAGTCACTTGAAACCTTGCCTAAGTAAAATCTATTTGGGTTTTTTTTTATGTTTTCCATGGATTCTTCTAAAAGATTATCCTAAGGGTTGCTGGAGCCAATCCCAGTAGGCGGAGAAACACTCTGGACAGTCCATTGCACTAATACACAGACAAACACACTCACACCTTGAGGCAATTAAGCATCTCCAATCCATTTGACGAGCATGTTTTTAGACAGTTTCAGGAAACTGGAGCGCCCGAAAGAAAGCGATGCATGGAAAGAAAATGCAGCCGCCACACAGAAAACACCCAGGCGGTCCAATTCTAGATGCAGTTCATCCCAAACGTGTGTACTAAATATTTTTCTATTCAAAAACTGCAGATGAAATAGAAGGTTAAACAATGGTTACTTGACATTTGCTCTTTTTTCAGGATTACAACTTGCCTTTATCGTCTTTCTGATGCAAAAAATGAGATCAAATATCCCATTTAAACGGAAATCTCCATCCATAAACAAGCAAGCATGTAAATAATTCAACAAACAAAAGTAAATATACTTCAGATCCATGCATGCAAGTGCATGTGAGCAGTTATTTCCTTCTACGAAGCCAAATGCCCCTCGAACGCAGGCAACACCGAAACCAGCACAGTATGAATGAGGAGCAACCTCTAATTGCTTGTCCTTGTGTGTCTGCGCAAACTGCATTTAACTCTTTTAAATGAGAACATATCCAAAAACGATGTCCCATTTGAAGCTTTTCAAAGAGAACCACAAAAGTGATGCTTTTAAAGCGCCAGACTTCTTCCATTATTTAAAATAGCATTGTTCTTACACAAAGGAGCATATGGCAGATGTGTAATGGGGGGAAAAAAACTAACAGGGGTTTGAAGATTAGCAGCAATTTTTGATGAGAAATGTATAATTTAGCTTCATAACAGAAAGAGCAAGAGCATTTATTCATATCTAAGGCCTATTGCGTAACCTCACTGGGGGTGACCTCAAACATCAGGCTCGTTTTCGAGGCTAAACACTTCTGGTTTCAGATTTAGCCAAGACCTCTTATATCTCCTGCGATAGGGTGTGTCCCCGTCCTTCGCCCTGTGTGAGCTGGGATGGACTCCAGCACCCCCCCGCGACCCTAATTAGGACAAGTGGCCCAGAAAATGACTGACTGACTGGCTGACTCTTATATCTCATGCTGAAGTTATCAGAAACGACTTATTCTGGATGTTGATTTGCTCAGGAAGAATCCCCAGATGAGCATGGCGGTCTTAAACCAGTGTGCTGAAAATGGATCTGGACAGCAATAAGACGAAATCTAATATGTGGGACAATATTCATTTTCATTCTCTCCACACTGGCCTGCAGGGAGAAAGGTGTACATTAGCTGTAAATCTTCCTCTTCCACAAGAAAGGACAATAGGCGGTATTGCACATTTTTCAAAGCACTGTTTAATGGGAGGGAGGCCATATTGTCTGAGACCGTCTAGCATTAAGCACAAGACAGGGAAGGTTTGTTCCGTACACCACCTAAAATTAACCGAAAGACGAAGAGTCTTCTCCAAAAACCCATAAAATAATGCAAAAGTGTATCGTCATGACACTGATGACACATTGTCCTATTGCCCTCGAAAGTTTCCGCAGATAATAAGCCATCTGACAGCGTGATTTAGTTCGAGGCTACTAAGCCACTTGCTGTGAGAAATGAAAACACTGAGAGCTCAAGTGACAAACAGCACAATGCTGCAGACAAAGCCCTGACCCTGAGGTGTAGGATGGAGCCGTGAGGCATTATTGATACACACTTCAGGCAGTGGTGATTTGTAAGGCAACATTGTGTTTCTGTAAAGGGGAACTCTGCTGCTTTCTCACATTTTACATTTCTGAGAGGGTCTGGTGGTTTATTGCACAGCCCCGTCACCCTGCAAGTGTCTTTTGTTCAGAACGACACAGTTTTCCCATCCTGCGCCCACGTTGTTCAAATAGCAAAAGCGCTTGGCCCATTTGTGTGCCCGTCGGTTTATAAATGGGATGTGTGCAGGTGCATTGTGGGTGCGTTACTGGTGTATGGCAATTGTATTTGTCCGACCATCCAAACCCCCTGATTCTGCTGCTGTTTTAAGGTGCATTATCACTAATATGTGTAGTAGGCAGTGCCCGTACCTTGTTCTTCACACAGGGACTCTCAGCAGCACCCAAACAAACACAAACACAAGCCGTTCACGCTCAGAGGATGGTCCTGGGATCGACTATTACTGTCTAGTAATAGTCGGTCCTACTGGTTTAATATAGTGAAGGTGAAAACTGAAAGTGACAACATGTCATTTCGAGGACACGGCACAACACAGCCTGGGATGGGGACGGTACCTTCCCTGCTCAACCTACTGGTAAGTGATTTGAACCCACGATCTTCCGATCCGAGGGCCTTGTCCCTAAACACTAGGCCACGGCTGCCCACTTTATTGCATTTATAAAATGTTCCCGGGGAGCAGTGATGGGGATGCTACCTTGCTCAAGGGTACCTCAGGGCAACCTACTGGTCTGGGATTCTAACCCATGACCTTCCGATCCTGCTGCCCAGTCCCTATACACTAGACCACCGCTGAATGAGCCTGTTTTTATACTATCCTTTAAGAATGAAATATGTAAATGAATTCAGTTCTGATTGGTCGCCCTGTCTTGTGCCCAATCAAAGAGCAGTCTGGGTTGAACCTCTTGGAATATGGCTTATATATACTTGTGACATCACCCAGATACAATGAATTCAGGCATTCCCAACAAAGTTTCAGTGAAATGGGAAGGAACTGGTAGATTTTTACATTTAATTCTCATTTTTAAAGGGTCAGCAATTCCTTTCCTCATGATATATTCCTTTAATTGTAAAACTGGAATGAAATGTTCCTTCCATATTTCTGTGCTACTATATGAAGCAATGGCTGTGGGTTTGTTTAGTGATTAAACCTCAGCATCGCTGTTGAACTTCAGAAAGCTCCAGGCGGGCGACATGTGATTTGGGACAAGCCCTGTTATTGAGATAAACCGCACAATGAAACTAACATATCATCAGCACCTCCCACCTCTCCAGTACTCGCCCTGATGATTAGATTACAGATTTGGCCCGGACTGCTTCACAGCACAATTTAATATCCCCACCAGAGCAGTGCAGCAAAACACTAAAGCTTTTTCACGCCCCACACTTTTCACACCCATTAATTAAGGTTTATTTTTTACCCTTCTTAATTAACGGTTATTTATGCATTAAGCCACCAGTGGACGAATCCAGCCTCGCACTTAAACTCACCCCCACTATCTCTCCAGAGCATACACGCCTTCCGCATCTGTAGTCCCCTCTAAAATATTATAATCAATTAGCTCATAACGCGCCAAACAGAAGAATTGCAGCGCAATTAAGTTAAAAAACTGAGAAACATAATGCTGAGAAAAAGACAAGTGCAAGTAAGCATGCTGAGGCCGAGATAAGCAATGAGTTAACGTCACATCAAGAGCCAGACGAGGCCGAGCGCACATGATGAAAAATGAGAAACGAGATCAAATGAACATATTTCACATGGGATTAAAAGTAATACTGAGAATAAGAAGAGACTAAGGAAAGAATGTTAAGAGCGAGATTAGACCATGTGCAAAATGAGACAAGGCCAAGTAAACCTAACGGTGAGAGTGAGATTAAATAAGTAAACATCATGTGGAGAATTACTCCAAAGAAGAATGACGTTAAACTGGATAAGACTAAACAAAAACTTTATTTACAGAGCGAGAAGGAAGGAAGGAGGATGTTGGAGACGGAGCTGCCAGGAAAGAGGAGAAGAGGAAGACCAAAGAGGAGGTTTATGGAGGTGCAGGTGGTTGGTTTGAAGCAGGAAGATGCAGAGGACCAGAAGAAATGGAGATGGTTGACCTAAACGGGAGCAGCCAAAAGAGGAAGAAGAAGAAGAAGCAGACAGGGAGAATTAGATGTTTAGATCAAGAAAGTGAAAGTGACTGTTTGTCATTGTGAAGCGCAGCACATGCATCCTCTGATTTTCACCCACACAAGCCGTCCAGCAGTGGGCAGCAATATCCAGTACCCGGGAAGCAATGATGGGGATGGTACCTTGCTCAAGGGAAACTCAGGGCAACCTAGTGGGATTCGAACCCTTGGCCTTACGTTCATGCGGCCTAGTCCCTAAACACTAGACCACCGATGGAAACCAAGTGAAAACCAAGACAAGGCTGATTAAAACCAAGTTTAAGAATCAGACAATCATTGGCTATCTTTACCGAAAGGCGGGGAAACACCCTGGACAGGTCGTCAGTTCACTGCAGGGCGGATGCACAGACACACGCATGAGGGGCCATTTAGCATCTCCAGTCCACCCGACGCATGTCTCTGGACCTGGAGAAACCCACTGACATGGGACTCAGGGTGATCAACCTTGGAATCAAAGCCAAGACCTCCTCGCTGTGAGGCAACAGCACTACCCACTGTCCCACCACCAACACCTACGCAGGCAAAGCAAATAGAGTGTCCTCTTTGTCCCCATCACTGTCGTTAGCCAGCACAGGTGTTTAACACTGTCCATCACCGTGATTAGACTTCGTGTTCACTTCCATCAATCAGTGATTTAAATTAGAAGCAGGTTTCAGCTCAACCAGTGTTTTTTCTTGGCACTTTCTTTTCTTTTGATCTGTGTGATAAACTTTACCCTTTAGATAGACTGAGATTAAAGACTATTCCTAGAAAAATCAGCCATGAAGTGCAGCATAGAAGTTGTTGTTGCCCAGATTGTAGTGTCAGTCACAATCCTTTAATATGCCAAGGAGAACAGGGACAAACATTATGACAGCCGGTGCCAAGCAATAAAAAATGCCTCGGGAAAGTGGAACAAAGGTTATCAATCAGAACAGTGACTCACCAAAATCTGAGCGTCCTCAGCTCCAAAAAAACCTTATTTTGCAAAAGTGCAATTTGGGAAAGTGTATCACACGCGTCAATCAGCAAGAAACACAAAAGACCCCTGAATGTTTGTGCAAAGGACGAAAGTCATGAGCTTGTAGGATTCAGTGAACATCTAAGGCTGGTCAAAGTTCTGAAAGCTGTTATTTCTTTCTATTTAAGATAGCACTTTCGTCCTGTGAGAGCTGGGATAGACTCCAGCTCCACCGTGACCCTAATTAGGACAAGCGGCTCAGAAAATGAGTGAGTGAGTGAGAGAGTTTAGGCATCTAAAGATTCGCTGAAGGAAGTGAAATGAGAGAGCGATGTTTGGCAGGAGGCTTTGGCCCAGTTTGAAGCTGTAAATACTTTAGAACCTGGTTCAAAGTCTCCCACAACAAACAGAAAGTCGTGCACGTTGCTGCTTTCTGCTCCTCGTTCCCTCAACTAGATTCTGTGGCAGTATGTTGTGAGACAGAAAAGCATGTGGCTGTGGTGACCGACTGAAAGCCTGTTACTACCGGCAACAAGCAAAACAGGTCAAAGGTTCTGTTTACACTGGGGTCATGCAGAAGCCTAACCGTTCTCCAAAGGTGACCTGCTTTTATCAACACACCGACGACAAAGAAGCGGAAATGGGTTTGGGTCTCGCACCTCGCCAACCTTATTCCAGTAATGAGGGAAGTCAAGCGGGGACGGACTGAAAAGTGTCTCCGTCGCTTGTGAACACTGAACTGTGAAACTCGCAGCAAATCCTTGACGTTGAGATGAGGATAAAGCTCCTAAGCAGAGTACTAAGTGAAGATTATAAGCGGTAATTATATTTCGATTTGATGATTCATATTTTAGATAAGGCGTATCTCAATGGCTACCAATATTATTCCAATATAGGCTGAAATGGTGGGGACATTCTCAGAAAGGAAAAAATAAACCTGATTTCATCCTGATTCAATGCAGCCTTCAAACATGTACTCTCACATTGTTTGTTTGGCTTGGACCATCTGAGCACGTTATTTATTACATATATAGAATTACTAAGGGCGTTTCCTTATAGGATGAGATCATGGGGTCCATCTCATGTTATCTGATGGATCAGAGCCACAGCCCGTCATAAATCCAGCCTCAACCCAAGGCACAATGGGACTGCAAGTGGTGGCTAACAACCATACTAACAACAATAGCTGTTTTCATCATGGAGAAGCGGATCAGTAATTACAGAAGATGTTCAGTGTTGGATTTATCATTATTCATTCATTCACAAAATCTCCAAAAAGATTGGATTATGCACTAAAATGTTCATTGTAACGACACAACGCAGCCTTTCTGGGCAAAATTAAAGTCAACCTGGAAAGGGTTTAGTGGCGGCATAAACTAGGTTACATTTAAATGCTGGTCTTAAGCTTTCTTCTTTTTCTTCTTCTTCTTCCTCTTTTGGCTGCTCTCGTTTATGGGTCATCACAGCGGATCGTCCGTTTCCATTTCATCCGGTCCTCTGCATCTTCCTCCTTCAAACCAACCCCCTGCATGTCCTCTCTCACCACGTCCATAATCCTCCTCTTTGGTCTTTTTGGTGCTTTGGTCTCTTTTCCTCTTTCCTGGCAGCTCCATCTTCAACATCCTCCTCCCAATATAATCCTGGTCTCTCCTCTGGACACGTCCACACCAACGCAACATTGCTTCTCTAACTTTGTCTCCAAAATGTCTAACCTGTCCTGTCTCTTGAATATACTCATATCTAATCCTGTCATCTTCATCACACCCAATGAAAATCTCAGCATCTGACACCTCCAGCTCCTCCAGGGTGGTAGCCTTGGGGTTGCATACTTAGATGTGGACCGAGAGGTTCTGCGTTAAGCCTGGCTCTAAAGTGGCACCGTGGCCTAGTTGGTTATTGCGCTAGTACACAAAAATCCGCAAATCCCAGGAGTGCCTTTGTGTTCTTTTGGGGCAGTGGTGGCCAAATGTTTAGGGACTCAGCCCCAGGATTGAATCCCAAACCAGTAGGTAGCCCTAAAGTACCCATGAGCAAGGTACCATCCCCATCACTGCTCCTCAGGTGCTGGATGGGTTGAAGGCAGATGATGCATTGTGGTTCACTGTATGCTGTGCTGTTTCACAAAGGAAAATAGTCACTTTCACTTTCTATCACCATCATCATCATTTGATCCCTTAAGAGGCTCCCTGTCATTAGGCAATGTGTGTCGCGCTGGATAAAAGCTCCTGATAAATGCTCTAAATATATGGTTATTCCTCTTTTTAAAATCTATTCTGAAATGGACCATGAGCCGGTGTAATGATCTGAGTGCTGGAGTAATGTTTTCACATCTCTGTGTCTTTGTTAAAATTCTGGTAGCGGCTTTTGGAATTAGACGTGGGTGTAAAATCGATTTTTAGGGAGGCCCAGCGAGAAGGTCATTACAATAACCAAGGCTTCTGGAGATGAATGACTGAATGAGATCTTCAGTTGTCATAGATTCTTACACGTTTTTAGCTGATTAAAAGCTTTATACGGCTATTAAAGCTGAGTTCTGAGTCAAGATGGGCACGGTCAATAAGGTGCTTTAGCCTTTAAAGCTTTAGAACCTGGACAAGCATTAACTTTTCTTTTCCCATTAAGGCCAAATATAATCACTTCTGTTTGTCTTTGTTCTGCTAAGGGGCTTAGATAAGCTCAGGGCATTTAAAACGACAGTAGTCAGGAGTTCTGAGCCTGTGAGTGCTAAAGAGAACCAGTCCCAGAATTGATCCTTGTGGGACACCACGTCAAGGAGCTTCACTCTAAATTACAGCTGCCAATTATAAGGAATTCGTCCCAGTTTTTCAGGAAGCTGTTTTTTTCAGCCTGTTTACAGGAACAGTATGGTTAGTGGGGCAGCGGTGGCCTGGTGGTTCGGGCGTTGGCCGGAGGATCAGGGGTTCGATCCCCTTCCCAATAGGTTGCCCTGAGGTACCCTTGAGCGAGGTGCCATCCCCGTCACGCTCCTCCCTGTGATGGGCTGGTGACCTGTACAGGGTGTGTCCCCCAGCCTTCGCCCTGTGTGAGCTGGGATGGACTCCAGCACTCCCCCGTGACCCTGCTTGGGACAAGTGGCTGAATGAGTATGGTTAGTCATTTTACAAATCCAAGGTACTGTTAAACCCTTTCCTAAAGCCGTCTCTGTACTTGGATGTGGCCGAAATCCTCAGCAATTTGTGATGAAGAACTGGTTGAACTGAGTGAGCACAGCCTTCGCAATATTGCTGCCTATAAAAGGAAGGTTAGAAATGGGTCTGTAGTTATTTAGAGCAGTGGGACCAGGCCTTTAACAACTGGCATCTTCAGTGAGTTTGGGGAGATGTGTGAAATTAACGAAGCATTAATTATTTTCAGAGGATCCTTTTTCAGGCTTTTAAAAAGGTCTTTGAAAAACTTGGCGGGTAGGGGGTCAAGGCAGCAGGAAGCGGATTCATTTAGAAACCGTTTCTTCAAAAGGTCGGTGATTGATAGTCCTGAGGAGGGACACTGCGCCTAAATTCTTTCTGCGCTGCGATGCTGGAGCAGCAGCTTCGTTTACTATCATTGCAGCCTCTGCGGTAGATCTGATCTCTCTGAGATCTGTGCTGTCTGAAAAGCAGCAAATTCATTACACTTATTGATTGAGAAATACTCGTTGTCCGTAACTTTTGGAGGCTTTGTTAACTGTCAAAAGGGGCAGATTGATTGCAGGAGTTATTGCTATTGGCATCAGAAAAGAATGGCCGGCCTGGGCTACTGGGTTATAATTCAGAAGACTTTGTTTGTGTATATCATAGGAATTCTGGAGGCTAAAAAACTTGTGTAAAAATGGACAAGTGAGAAAGAAGAGAGAGTTTAAAGGGGAAGCATTTCTTTGAACATTTCTTTTTTTGTGCAAAGCAAACTGAATCTCAGGCCACGTTAATCTAATTCAAAAACTATTAAAGCATTGAATTTTCAATCTACTAAAAATATCAACGTCGGTTCTGCTGTCACAGACATCAACCTTTTCTCCGTTCTCTGTTATGTCTCCTTCTGTCCATCCACAGGAGCGTCCTGGCAGTGTTTTGCTCCATTCCGGCTAAAATGAGTTTTGAATTTGAGAATTTCAGGCGATTTAATGGGAAAAAATTCGATTCCCCAACAAATGCATTCAAAGTGAAGAAAGTTTAAGAAAATGTCAGTATTAGAAAGTACAGATCTTTGTGTTAAAATTTAGCCATTCAACTTTAAAAGTCAGTAAAATACGTACTCAAGTACAGAGTGGATAAAACTCTAGTTAGGAATGATAACAACATATTTCTGCTTCATTACTTATCATTTCTGCTTTACATTATTACATTTTTTGTGCTTATTCATAGAAACAACAACTGTTTTTAGTTTTTACAGGCACCAGCACTATATTTATGTGCAGACTTAAATATAGTGCTAAAAGAGCATCAGTAACTTTTTATCGAACAAGTACGACTGAAAATAAGTCGAATTTTAGAGGCTGGTGGTGGAAATAGGGAACTGATCTTGTGTTTTTTCAAGCTAACCACCGAAACCCCAGGCCATAGTTTGTTTCACCGGGGAAGAATCTACCCGAGACAGCAGGTTTCGCCTACAGTCTCTAGTAGAGTGTGCTCAGCAGAAAGCGCAGTAAGGGATGAAGACAGAGGAAAGTGAACTGCAACACTCCTGAACACACAGCGAGTGCAGCAGGATGCAAAATGTGGGCCAGCCGATCACACCCGATTAGCCTGGCTCGAGCGTTGCTCCGGGTGACACTTCCTCTGATCTAGTGCCACTTCACATCATCTACTGCATGATTTGAGATGCTGCGATGAAACATTTCAGAAGAGAGTCCAACGTTTGACTGAATGCTTACAATCTTTTCTTAAAATCCAGTTTTCATCTCCAACGCAAATCTCCACGTGTGGTTGATGACTTTGTATATTTCTCCAATTTCATTTTCTGTGTGATCTTGAAAGGCAGTTTTGCTGAAATTTGCAACAATCAGAAGAAGCAGATACTAGCATATTTAATATTTTTTAATATATATATATATAAAATCTTTTATTCCTTCCTAAAAAAGTTGGAAAAATTGAACAAACTTTATTATAGCTTCCTAATTACCGCTATTTAAGTAGCAAGTGGAAGGTGTATCCTAGTGAATCCATTTCAGCCAATCAGGTGACATCAGGCGATGTCTTCAATGTATGGAAATTAGGATAAAAAAAGAAAATCCAACTATTAATCCAATGTCCAAAATTTGGACATTTGGTGTGTGTGCTTGAAACAACATTTCTCTCCAAGATATCAAACATATTGCTTTTGTGGTTTCTTATAATATAATATAATATAATATAATATAATTTCATGGGGCAGGTGGGGTCCCGAATGTGGGTCATGGGAATTCCAGACCAGTAGGTTGCCCTGAGGTCCCCTTGAGCAAGGTATTGTTCCCATCACTGCTCCCTGGATGCTGGATATGGGAATGTGTGGACGTTTGCCACTTCTGCTGTGAGCAACAATGTTCTAACCTTAAGAAGCATCATTTTGATTCTAAACTCGTCAAGGCCGATGAACTACCCCTAGGAAATGTAGAAAAGGTATAAATGAAAGTGAAAGTGACGACCCTCGTCATTGCGAGGTCACAGCGCAGCACACAGTGAACCACAACGAAATTGGACCTCTGCATTTAACCCATGCAAACACCGTGCAGCAGTGGGCAGCTATTGAAAGCGCCCGGGGAGCAGTGACGGGGACAGTACCTTGCTCAAGGGTACCTCAGGGCAACCTACTGGTGAGGGAATCGAACCCACAGTCTTCCGATGCGGGGGAAACTCCCTCACCACTAGGCCACCGCTGCCTAAAAATGTTATTTTTATGGCCGAACTGTTCCTTTAAAAAGTAGTCTGATAAAAAATTGCTCATTTTAGAGCTTCATATGTTGATTTCTCAAGATTTCAACATCATTTTTCAGACAAGGAAGAATTCTACTGGATTATTTCTACTCATCATCCAACACTGAAAGCAGAGTGTCCACTTCAAATCGAAGGTTCTCCCGAGACGATAAGTGTTGGCCAATCAATCAAACAGCCGCAACGGCTCTATTAACAGATGATTAGACTTATCACTTAATAAACGTTTCCATCTCTCCCCCTTCGTAATCCAGAGCAGGGGGATGACCTTTGGGACTAATTAGACGCTGAAGGGCTCATTTGTGGACCGGTGGAGATAAGGGCCTGTTTCCCAAGCTTCTTTCTCACAGGCAGACAATGGCAGTGTCCGTCTGGGAGGCTCGTAGGGATTTACTGGAGATATTTTAGCAACTTCCCTGCCCCTGACAATACACCGATAAGGCAGACACGGGATTCTCATGCAAGCAAGCGCCGGATTTTTCTTCAGTGCACGCGATAACAGCTCATAAGATATCAGCTAATGAACCTCCAAGCAAGGTCGATTGAAAGACCACCATTGCCAGAGTCCACAGGAACATGTTGAGCTACAGCACAGCTTAACAATGTATCCACTTATGCCTTATTCTGAACGTGGACTATAATTTAAAAAATGTTCAAAGTGTAACGGTTTTATTTTGTGGTTTTGCATTGGAGCAAGAAATCCATTGTAGTTTACTGATGACAAGTAGACCGATGTAGACTGATGACAAGACAGTCCATGAAAACATGGACATCTTGTCAACAGCTGGAGAAGAATGAAAAAAGTACAGACAGGCACGTCTCATGTAGTGCTTGTACTGACTTCTTTCTTTCAGAAAACTTCTGTAAAACTCAACCAGAAGCTGAGTCAACAACATCGCCACAAACTTCTGTGGAGGCCTAGTGTTTAGGGACTAGGCTGCAGGATCAGAAGCTCATTGGTTTGAATCCCAGAGCAGTAGGTTGCCTTGAGGTACCCTTAAACAAGGCAGGGTCCCCATCACTGCTCCCCGGGTGCTGGATGTGGCTGCCCACTGGTGCTCATGTATGTATGGATGAACTTTTACTGAGTGCTTCACTGTGTTCCACCGAGGAGATGATCAGAAGTTGGGGTTACGGAACAGGAATCATACTACCAGGTGAGAAGGTGCTGATTTGTAGACATTCAGTCTTCAACACTACAAAAATAGTGAAATGTTTTTTAAGACAACGAAAACAAGAAAATCAGACCAAATTCTGGCTTCGTGATGGCTGCTGCTACTGTTTTCAGATGTTTATGATGTTCTTTAGTCCATTTGAAAAGATAAACACATGAGCGAGCAAATTTGAGATCACTAAACACACCTTTTCAGGGTCGCTGGAGTCTGGGACAGAAATCTGGTTTGACCACCGTTATTCTTCAGCACAGCCTGAACTCTCTTAAACGAGCATTCTTAAAATCGTCTTCAGGAACCCTTCTCCGGGCTTCTTGAAGGACATTCCAGAGCTCTTCTTGGGACGCTGCTGCCCTTTGTTCTGTTCTACGAGGAGATGATCCCACACTGCTTCTGAAACTGCTCGGGCACGGAGACTGTTCCAAATAAGGAAGAAACAAAACTTTGTCCTTCAGGAAGATCTGGAGATCTTTTGTAGCAAAATATGAAGAAATGAGGGATGGCTCCAAAATTCTGCATAGCAAAACATCTAATATAATTTCCAGTGCAGGATTTCTCCAGATTTCTCAAACACCAAATGTTATCCGGGCTCAGATACTTCATTTGACCTTAAAGGTTTAACGGCGTAAATTAGATTTTTAACTAAACAATTTCAGCATCGTCTGAGTTCAGTTACAATCCTTTTGTGTGGGTGTGTGGGGGTGTGTGTGTGTGTGTGTGTGTGTGTGTGTGTGTGTGTGTGTGTGTGTGTGTGTGTGTGTGTTCTCTGCTTTGAATTGCCAGCACTGGAGCACCACAGCATGTAATTCTTTAGACACCTCATTTCAGTGTCATGCTGAAATCATTGTACTCTCTATTTGCCATCTCCTTTAGGAGCGTATCAGTGCTGGCAGAAAACAGAGGATGACGATATAATCAACCCTGAAAACAAGTCCAATGTGCCTCAGCCAGGAGTGAAACTTGAATAATTCAGAATTCAGTGATACCTCCCGAGTGTTCTGGCAGAAAAAGCATCAGCAACACTACAGGGGAGAGCTGGGAGTGCTGTGGAATAAATATCAAAGATGCATGACATTGTTATGGTATCATGGAGCAAGGCAGCTCCAGCTCATTTGAATTGCAGATAAAATCTGTGATTTTGCCCAGATAACATGAACATTATCTCTCTTTTTTATTTCTTTTGGTGCAGGAGACTTTCTTTGCATGCGGCACAGTGCATGTGAAATATTGCAAGGCTTGTAATTGGTTGTTGCCTGGTAATTGCTTTACTGCTGCTTGATTTTGTTTGGTTATTTCTTATTTGTGATTGGTTTCTTGCCTGGATCATGCTCGGTTGTTATTGCTCGGTTGTTATTGCTCGGTTGTTATTGCTCGGTTGTTATTGCTCGGTTGTTTTTGCTTGGCTGTTGATTAGAACTGCTTGATGGCTGATTGGTTATTGCTTGGTGAGTGCTTAGCCTTTGATCAATTGTTGATTGGTTACTGCTTGGTGATCAATTGAATATAGCTTGCAGATGCCTGGGCGATGCTTGGTTGTTACATTGTTGTTGCTTGATTGTTGCTTGGTTGTTACATTGTTGTTGCTTGGTTGTTGCTCGGTTGTTACATTGTTGTTGCTTGGTTGATACATTGTTGTTGCTCGGTTGTTACATTGTTGTTGCTTGGTTGATACATTGTTGTTGCTTGGTTGTTACATTGTTGTTGCTTGATTGTTACATTGTTGTTACATTGTTGTTGCTTTGTTGTTGCTTAGTTGTTACATTGTTGTTGCTTGGTTGTTACATTTTGTTGCTTGGTTGTTACATTGTTGTTACATTGTTGTTGCTTAGTTGTTACATTGTTGTTGCTTGGTTGTTACATTGTTGTTACATTGTTGTTGCTTGGTTGTTACATTGTTGTTGCTTGGTTGTTACATTGTTGTTGCTTGGTTGTTACATTTTGTTGCTTGATTGTTGCTTGGTTGTTACATTGTTGTTACATTGTTGTTGCTTGGTTGTTACATTGTTGTTGCTTGGTTGTTACATTGTTGTTAGATTGTTGTTGCTTGGTTGTTACATTGTTGTTGCTTGGTTGTTACATTGTTGTTGCTTTATTGTTGCTTGGTTGTTACATTGAAAGTGAAAGTGACAGTGACAACCCATGCACTCAAACACCTTGCAGCAGGGGGCAGCTATGAAAGCGCCCAGGGAGCAGTGACAGGGAAGGTACCTTGCTCAAGGATACCTCAGGGCAACCTACTGGTAAGGGATTTGAACCCACAATCTTCCGATCCTGTGGTGAACTCCCTAAACACTAGGCCACCGCTTGTTGTTACTTGGTTGTTACATTGTCCAGGGAGACTGTCCCTGTAATTAGGACATGGAAGTCACTCTGGATAAGAGCTTCAGCTAAATGCTTGGCTATCGTCCGGTTGTCACATGGTGGTTGCCAGGTTGTATCCCGAATAACTGACGACCTGTACGGGATGTTGCCTCACCTTTCACCCTGTGAGAGCTGGGATAGGCTCCAGCATCCCCGTGACCCTAATTAGGACAAGTGGCTATAAAAATGAATAAGTGAGTTTTTGGATCCTGCTGTTTCGTTTCATTGTTGCGTGATTGTTGCTTAGGTGTTTCCTGGCTGCTGCCTAGTTGTTGCTTGGTTGATGCTTAGCTGTTGCCTGGGGATATTACTAATTTTGCTTGGGTTTGTTTGGCTTTTTCATGGTTGTTGTTTGGTTGTTGCGTGGCTTCTTTGTACTTTCAAACCTGCCTCAGGGAACAACATAGTCCAGTCCAGTCCAAAAGGAAAAGGAAATGTTTGAACCTTCCAGTAGGTTACATTTTTCATTTAAGGAAAAAAAAAAATAATCCAGACTAAGATGCTGAAACGTTGATTTTCCTTTGATTTTCTCTGTAAATCCTAAAATTGCTTGGGCGACAGAATGCAAGATTAAGACATTAGCGCAGCCTCTTTATCGTAATACAGAGGAAAAACACACGTTTTCACTTATCTCGAGAGATATGCAATTGAAGTGGATGATGAAGGTGGTGCTGGTGAAGGTGGGGGGTGGGAGCCGTGATAAGCAGAGCAGATAAAAATAGGCTGTGTGAGGAGAAAGTGATGCCTGTTGATAATATGGTGAGAAAAAAAAAAGAGGGTGGAGGGTTATGCATGCTCTCTTTCTCTCTCTCTCTATCTATCTATCTCCCAAAAGGAGGATGGAGTGATCATTGGTGATGTCTTCTGAAACCTTGAAAAAAACATCTGTAGTTTCATTCTCATTTACTGAAATGGAACGTTATGCCAGTGCAAGTGCAAGTGACTATATTGTCATTGTGACACACAGCACACTTCGGCTTTTTGCCCAAACGCACGTCGTGCAGCAGGGGGCGGACATATCCAGCTCCCATGGAGAAGTAATGGGGGCGGTACCTTGATCATGAGCTACTTAAATAAAGCGGTGTAAATTAGAAACACCACTCGCATTGGATACGTTCTGCATATTTATTTAGTTTTTATTTCATTTTTTTGGGCTTTTTTTGTCAAAGAATATCTTACACAGTATTTACAAATGATTTATTTATAGTTTTCCTGACCGTTGCAAGAAGTCTGTTACCAAGAAATGAACTCACCGAAACCCAAAAGATATGGATGCAGCCCTTATATTTGCACTTTTTGCTGAAAAAAATGAATGTGAGTCTGTCGAGTGCAGTTAAAATAACATCAAACGTCCTCTAATGATAATGAACGGCTCTCACTTCTCAGTTGGGTCAGTTATGGGTTATGGGTAGGGTCCATGAAGTAATGATATAATTTTATCAAAGGAATCTGTTAGTCATTTTATAATTACCTAGACATCTGTTCCCTGCAACATATGTTACTGTGCCACCAAAGCCAAAGGGAAATATCTCCCGGCGGTAAATGAGCCTCCCTGAGCCATGTTTATGTGATTTGGTATAAGAGGCTGATCTAAGATAGAACATTCCCTTTTACAACCAATCACGGCCCAGTGAGCCTTACAGTGAGAAGGTTCTGGGTTCAATGCCCAGTTGGGTCATATCTGTGTGTAAGTTCTCCCCGTATCTGTGTGGGTTTCCTCCACCAGCTCCAGTCAAGTCAGCTTTATTTCTAAAGCGCTTTTTACAACTGGCGTCGTCACAAAAGCAGCTTTACAGAATCCACAAGTGAGCAAGTCAGAGGTGACAAAGGTGGAAAAGGTGGTTCCATTAAAAATAGGATTCACCATTAGTTGAGGTGAAGGAGAGGATGAAAGTGAAAGTGAAAGTTCTCGTCATTGCGAGGTCACGTCACAGCACACAGTGAACCACAACGAAATTGGACCTCTGCATTTAACCCATGCAAACACCGCGCAGCAGTGGGCAGCTATGAAAGTGCCCAGGGAGCAGTGACAGGGACGGTACCTTGCTCAAGGGTACCTCAGGGCAGCCTAATGGTAAGGAGTTTGAACCCAAAATCTTCCTGATCCTCTGGCCCTAACCACTAGGCCACCGCTGCCCCAGAGGATCCTGTTTTGATTCTGATTTTAAAAATCACAGGTGTGGGGCATGAATGTTGGCCATTTAAAGTGGTCATTTAAAATGTACTTTATATTACATATATGAACGTGGAAACAGATGCATTCCTTTTCCCTGCACTCTTCTCTTGCAATAAATATGAATGTGCGTAGTTTCTGTATATTGAATGTAAAGGCTTGAGAGTGAATGATATCAAGCCAACACAGTGCAGCAAACGCTTGAGAGCCAAGAACTTGTGGCCTTCCATTATATGAGCACTTCAAACCAGAGGTCAAGGCGGTTCAACAGACGAAGCTTTCTGTCCTACAAGACTAATGGCTTGAGTTATCAGGAAAACTGAGAAACCCATGCTTGAAGAAACTCCTTGCTGGGATCCGCTGGTTCCTGGCTGCCTGTACAGTGGAGCACTAGTGGAGTGAACTGCACAGCTCTCCACGAATCGCAGCAGGAGGGGACCTAATAAAAGCTGCTGTCGTGCATTTGCAGGGGGCCGGGAGGAACGAGCACACCTCTCTCTTTCTCTCCTTTGATTCCTACGCTCTGGCGAGATCAACTACGGGCCTAAGAGACAAAATAGATCACAGAAAGAACGCAGTCGCATGGTTCATGCACATTCTTCATGAATTTTTTCTCCTTAATTACTAAGATTAAAGAGATAGGCTGATAGTTAACTCATCTACATCAGAGAGCGTCCACAGCATTCAGCAGCACAGGACGGATGGGACAGACAGGGAAGGGCAACCAGGGTGATTTTTGAAGCTCCTAGTGTGAACAGTGCAAATGCACAAGGAAATAAATAGAAGACAAAATTTTGCATTCTGCATTCTTGATGGCGACCATATCTTCTCATTAGTCTTTCTAAGGTATGTGTCTTTTCATTGCCATCGTGGAACCAATGAACACAAATGCAACCTACAAACTAAGCTCCTTCTGAATTAACCCTCATCCCCACCATGTAATGCAAATTGCAGTTGGAAGTCCAGTTTCTGGCTGGAAGTGGAAGGAATAGCCACTCTCTGGGAATTAGATGTAGCATAGGTGCCTTTTCTACACCTAGCTAAGGCTTCAGCTTTGGGAAAGGGTCTTCACATAAAGTCTCTGCAGGTTCTTGGCTCATCCTGACCTTGAGAATGACTGTATTCCAGTGTCTGGCAAGCGTAGGTGTATTTAGTGTCCAGGATGCATCCATGAAACAACATTCAGCAGGGATTTTTCCCAGAGAAGCTACTGTGTGATGAACACATGCAAGCAAACGATGGACTTGGTGTTTATCAGGAGGTTGGGACTTTGAGTTTCAGTGATGCCACAGCCAACCGGGAGACCAAGTAATTATGTCTCTGCTTCTTGTCCCAAAGTGCGATTTTATCCCGTTAAAATGTTGGTTGGTTACCATGGTACTGGCCGATCAGCAGCATTTTGAGCTGAAATGCTTGGTGGTATTGAGGGATACTATCTACACCACACACTGAATTTCTACACCACACACTCCTCCCACACTCTCTTCTCCCTGCTGCTTTCTGGCAAAGGGTCCTGCAGTATCTGGCTCTTCACCACCAGGATGGGAGACCGTTTCTTCCCCCAGGCCTTCAGACTCCTAATCGGAACTGATTTTTACATTTAACGCTATCCCACTCGCTATTTTTCTATAACTTTTCATATTTATTGACTATTGTTGTCAAATTGGTTTATTTTTGCACAGTAATGTATTACTGTCATGCCTGAATCATTTCATTCCGCTACTTTATCACCCGCTGATTCAGTATCTGAAGAAAATAGACTCAGTATTGACTCTGATCTCTGTTGGCTGCCCTGGACTCTTTATTGAATTGTAAGGTTTATGTATTTTGCACTGTGTATTACTGACAGCACTGTGTAGTTTTATGTTGTCCTCTGTGCACTTGACCCTGGAGGAACGTTTATTCATTGTGTTATATATATATGTTTGAAATTATAATAAAATGACAATAAAACCTATTTGACTATGATCTTATCGTAAGAGAGCTGTCCAGGCTGGGGCAACAGTGTCTGCATCAGCCAGCAGAGGGCAGCACAATGCCCCTCCAGGCAGGAGGGGAAGGTGCAGAGCCACAGCTGACAACAATCAGCAACAGCACTATAAAGCTACAGCTCAAACAAAAACCCACAAAAGCTGACAGACGGTAATTTTGGGATTTCATTTCGAGTTGTGTCAGCCATTCTTTGGCTGAGCCTTTTGAGCCAATCACCAAACTCTGCTTATCAAAAGCATGGCCATTTGATTTTGCCCAGGTTCAGAGCTGGCCAGTTGCTCCTCCTGGCATTTTGAGTGCTACATCACACTCAGCACTCCTGACTTTCTCAGTTTTTACATTTTGTGCATCTGTACATTATTTCAAAACACAACTAAACTATATATCTATAAATGTGAAGGATTCTTTTTTTCAAATTCTCTCCCAAATGTATCCAATCCATCCACTTGACTTGACATCCAAGGGCAAAAGTTGGCGTCAAACGCATATCTTCGCTGAAGGAATACAACCGAGGCTCGGTGGAAGTTTCACATTTTGCCTAAACCGGAGCTTTAAAGACGTTCAGGTTCTTGACTGCACATCTAAGCTGGATATCTAGGCCGATATGCTCCATTTCCGGAGAAGAAAGTGTCACTTTATCGAATAACTGATGTGCTAAGTGGAAGGAAGATGAGGTGAGTGAGTGAATCGATGAAGCATGACGTCTGAATAGGAGGGGTTTAATCGGAGTGAACACACACCTCTCTGCTCCTGCAGCCCTCCTGCAACATCTGGACCTGTGCACCAGTTTAGATTTAATCGCATCACATCAGGGGCTGAGAGAGAGTGCGAGCATGTGTGTGTGTGTGTGTGTGAGTGTGTTGATTCCATTCCATTTGGATTAGCTGTAATCAAAATTGGGGGAAGGGGGAGGTCAGGTACAGGATTCCCATAGTCTCCAGAATAAAGCTTTAAAAACATCAGGCGATGAGTAATCAATCGACCGTCAAGCAAAAACACCACTGCTCCTCAAGAACGCCATTTGAGGCCAGTTAGCGCTGCTAATCTAACGAATGGATGCGGCTGGCGGCATGAAGTGCGTGCTGACGGACTTTATTTAGGCTAATCCAAAAACTGGCATCCGAATGCGAAGCAAGGCTCCACACACAAGCAGGCAAAAACAGGAGGAGTAAATCCACAGAGGAGCTCTAGTTCAGGGTTACGCCGATTCAACGCTAAATCTGATCCATTGTCAATGACACCGGATATGGGAAATGGGCAACACATAAATTTCAGTAGATGTTTGCAATAAATCTTGGTCCTTTTATCAAGCATTGATGAATGCTGATGGGGTGGTGGTGGTCTAGAGGTAGGATACTTGCCTATGGACCTGTGGCTCAAGAGGTCCCAGGTTCAAATCCCACCTCTAGCACTGCCACCACTGGGTCACTGGGAGCAAGACCCTTAACCCTGAGTGTCTCCAGGGGGACTGTCCCTGTAATCAGGATATGGAAGTCACTCTGGATAAGAGCGTCTGCTAAATGCCGCAAATGCAAATGAGTCAAAACAGAAAGATGGATCACAGTTTGTACAAACTGCACCTATACGGTCAGTAATTAAATGAACAAGGATCGTAAATACAAGGTCCGTGGCCCTAATGGAGTGTCTAGTCACTGCGATTGCGAGTTCAGTTCGTAAAGAGCACTGCATAGGTTGGTGGAAAAAAACGCCACATTTTGTGACTAATGGAGAAAATACAGAAGAGCAGACATGAGAGGACATCTTTCAAGAAGCAGTCACTGTGATGTATAGCTTATCTGTGTGTAAATGAAAGTGTCTGGAGCCAGTCTGGTGGAGTTCATCTGAAAAGGGTAAATCAACAGTGGAGATCCAGACTGAAATACGAAGGAGTGGAGTTCAAAAAGACCTCCCCAGCAGAAGGAGGATCAAACAGACTCGACAGCAGCACTGCCTCCAAAGGCTGCATTTCCTCTGGATCAGACACAGTCAGACCCCCTGAGTTTCAGCAAAGATGGAGGAAATCTGGAGGACATGGGTGGGGGAGGGGGTTAAAAGACCTTTATCGCCTGGTCTGTAAATGCATTTATTAGTCGAATCAGCTGGCAGTCGGCCATTTCCGTCTGACGAGCTTTAAAGGCGGGATGTGTTTACTCTTTAAAGTCTAGATTTAGTATTGTCATCTTGCAAGTTATGGACAAATGTATTGGGAAGTGTGGCCGTTACACATGCAGAAACATGCATGACATCCCTTCGTAAACCCAAAGACGTCAACATGGAGTCAGTCTCAGCTTTGCTGCTACGGCAGCATCCGCTCCTTTGGGAAGGATGTTCACAAGATTTTGGAGTGTGTCTGTAGGAATGTTGGCCTGGGACATTTCTGAGGTCAGGCACTGATGTTGGAAGAGAAGGCCTGGCTCACGATTTCCTTTCTACAACATCCCAAAGGTGTTGAGGTCAGGTCAGGTCAGGTCAGGTCGGATGTACGGATATACAGATGTACGGATGGACAGATGGACAGATGGATGGATGGATGGATAGATAGACAGGCAGACAGACAGGCAGAAAGGCAGACAAGTTAGTTAAACTAGCTATAGCCATTCAACTTGATAGACAGATTGTTTAGAAGATAGATGAATAGGTGGACAGCTTGACAGGTGGACAGACGGACGGACGGACGGATAGATAGATAGATAGATAGATAGATAGATAGATAGATAGATAGATAGATAGATAGATAAGATAGCTATAGCCGTGCAACTTATAGACAGATTGTTTGGTTAGAGGAGAGACAGAATGACAGTCAGACAGACAGACAGAGAGACAGACAGACAGACAGACAGACAGACGGACAGATAGATAGATAGTTAAGCTAGCTATAGCCGTGCAACTTGACAGACAGATTGTTTGGTTAGAGGACAGACAGACAGACAGACGGACGGACAGACGGACAGATAGATAGATAGTTAAGCTAGCTATAGCTGTGCAACGTGATAGACAGATTGTTTGGTTAGAGGACAGACAGACAGATATTCTACAGAATTCATATTTTTAGGGATTCAATCTGAAGGAGAAGAGTAGGAGAACAAGCTGGGAAAAAGATGGAATGAAAGTAGTGCTATGTATTTATTAATTTCAGATTGAAAGATCTCTTGGCATGGAAAGAAACAGAAGCCTGCACTTTCGTGAGGTGAGATGCCCAGGGAACCGCCGCCAAGTGAGCAGAATTTCTATAAGGACCACATTAAATACACGTCGCTGAAAACATCGATTCCCAGCAGAGAACGACCTGCACGGAAAGGTCACTCTGCACTTCGAAAGAATGGCGAAAAAACAAAGCAAACGCGTAGAGAATGTGGTCCAAGAACTTGTAATCACCGTGGAACGTCTCTTCTACTCGCAAGGCAAACGAAGCCTCAACAGAAGTTGATCGAGTGAAAGATAATTAACATAAAATTACCCGCCATCTTTGTCATTTCCGAGGGTTAAAGATGCAACCAGAGATAATCTTACTGAACGAATCAGCACGCGAGAACAGTATATAATTAGACGTTTTCTTTTACGCCTCAGTGTGTGGGAAACAGCCATAAATACCCTCACGCCGCTAATCAGTTTTGAACCCCGAGCAGTGTAGCACACGAGTGGAGTTTAATAAAGAAGCATCCGCCGACTTAATCAATCACACGTTCCAGCGACAGCTCTGGAGGATGAAATAATGCGTCCCTGTCCCTCCGTCCCCCCTCCCAAAGTATTTATAGCGTCAGTGAGGAGCTCGTCTCTCTTTCTCTCTCTTTCTGGCCGATCAAGCATAAGAGGCAGTTACCCTTCAAAAGGGAAGGATGTCAAAGTGCTTGAACCTGCCTGGTTTCAGCTGAGCTGGGCTCATGAATGAGAGCTAATTGGAGGTTTAGCTGCACTATAGAATCGTTCTCTCCCTCTCTCTCTTTCTCTCACGTCTCCACATGACGTCTCTTCCACAATCTGTGGGCCTGTAAATACCAACTGCCAAATGTCTTGGGGCCACCAACACACACACACACACACACACACACACAAATGCACAAACAAACTGAAGATAAAAACACACACATATGGTACGAGGTACTAAAATGGCACATAACTACAAACACTTTCATACACACACACACACACGTGCAATGTAAACCCACATGCTTATTTAATGCTGGAATTAACAGCATTTAACCTAAAAGTGGTTAAAAAGGATATTCCACCCATTTTTACATTTCTCCCGGGGAGCAGTGATGGGGACAGTGCCTTGCTCAAGTCCATAAATACTAGGCCACCGCTGTACCAAAAATACGGAACGTTTGATTTTGTGTGTCGCTACATATTAACAGACCACAATCAGGGCTCGCTGGAACCAGACGTGTGAAGACTTCATCACTGAGCTGCTGGTTGAGCATGAGCATGCTGTATTTGGCACGCCAGAGGGTTCCCCTACATCAGCATGCACGCTTGCACAGACACACACTTGCACAAACCCTTGTCCATCCACTCACACACTCACACACACACACTGTGATGAAGCACTTCATCAAAGCTGTGCGTTGGGAGAGAGATGGCTTTAATGATATTAATCCTCTAAATGCTGTGGCTCGCCACGGACCTTTCTGTCAGCAGGGGGGTGGGGTGGGGGGGTGGTCCACATCAGGTCAGAGTGTGTGTCTGTGTGTGCATGCGTGTGTCCGTGTGTGCATGTGTGAGTGGAGGGTGTGGCAGCGGGACAGACTGCAGCAAATACACTCCTTGGCATTTCTGCAGGATAAGAAGAAGCACATCCAAGTGACCTACATACACACACACACACACACACACACACACACACCAGCTAAGAGACACTCATCTGGAAGATCATATGAATTGTGATGATGCTGATGATGATTATGAATTGTGATGATGCTGATGATGATTATGATGATGATGATGATGATTATTATTATTGTTATTATTATTATTATTATTAAGGAAATGCCAAACAAGAGGAGAAGAGGAAAGAAAAAGAGGAGGTTTATGGATGTGGTGAGAGAGGACATGCAGGCAGTGTGAAAGAGGAAGATGCAGAGGACAAGAGGACATGAAGACGGATGATCCGCTGTGGTGACCTCTAATGGGAGCGGCCGACAGGAGAAGATTATTATTAATATTATAATTTAAATATTGCTCTAAGTTGAGTTAATACATTTTAAAGCTCATTTGGGGGCGGGGCTTTTGGTGGAATTTGGGCTCACTCTGGTGTTCAGGATAAGGTACCATCCACATTATGGGACAATATCCCATCACTACTAACCTTTCTACCACCTATTATTAACACACACACACACACACACACACAAGCTACAGCATGTGAGCCGTTGTCATGGAAAAGTGCGGAGGCATGGAGATGATTTGAATTCCTTTTTACAGCAAATCCTGGCAAACATGGTTCTTCCCACACAAACACAAACCACCAACAGTTTAACAGCACCCTCATCTCTTGGAGTTCTCTGAATACAGGCACCCTGAAGAGGACAGAGAGAGAGAGAGAGAGAGACAGAGAGACAGAGAGAGAGAGAGCAAAGCAAAACCAAGCAACGGAAGCTGAAAAAGATTGCAATGCTTAATGTAAGGTGGCCGTCACAGCGGCGTTGCCATGGCTGCAGCTGTCACCATAGCATAGAGGGGTTTGTACCGTGACTGACAGCTGTGACAGCGATGTAATCCAATCCCCTCGCCAGAGAAACCCAATCTCCATTAAAGCCAGGCTGCAAAGCTGGCCTCATGCTTGCTCTGGATGGAGAGAAGTCTGTGAATGTGAACCAAGCAGGAGGGAAGAGTAGGCAAGAATTCAAAGTGGAGAGAGTCTCAAATCGCACGCTGCCTGGCAGGTCTGGACTGGGATAAAAAAAATAAATAAATCAGTCCTGGATCTTGTTATGACTGGCCCACCATAATCGTCTGGACACCAAATCCTTGTAACCCCTCAGTGGGCATTTGATTTATGTCGGAATAAATCAAGCATCTTATTAGTCTAGTGGTCTGTTACAAGGTTGTTTGGCTGAATGAAGTAATAAATTAAGTAACAAACTGTCAGACTTCCTCTGTCTAAGTAGAGTAACTGACCAGGTAAGGATAGCTTGACTGATAAGGTAGTTAAGTGGAGTTATAAACTATGTATCATTATTTAGATACATAAGGGAACCTGGGATCACGTCATTCATTTTCCCAAAGAAATGGGAACAACTTGCAAAGAGAAATGTTGCTGTGGTCCAATTTTATGCCAGTTAGTAACCAATCAGGGTGTTCTCAGAAAAGCGCTGACAAAATGTAAGAGGATCCTGGGACAGATTAAAGCCACTGTGTGTGCAGAGCAGGCAGGGAGTGTTATGAAACAAAAGAATGAAGCCCCATCAAATGATATTGATTTTTTTTCAAATCAAAGCAAGTTGAGAGGTGACTGTGACAAACCAGCCCAGAGGGACAAATTACAAGGCTGGACACGGCCGACAGACTTCCAGGCGCCATCATTAGCATGCATTGGAATTTTTCCCGGAGCAGATAAAAGTAGAGTTTGTGGTAAAGTACTAAAGTTGCTTAAATGTGTGATGTCCCCTTATGAAAATATGACAATAACAATTATGGTGAACAGGTCAAATTGGATCCTAATAGCTGAAGATGTTGGTCTGGTGGGAGGAGACTTGCCAATGGTTCAAGAGGCCCCAGTTTCCTTACCTGCCACCACTGGGTTCCTGAGCAGGAACCTAAACCCCCATGTTGCTCCAGGAAGACTCCCTATAATTAGGAAATGGATCTCTGGAAAAAAGGGTCTGCTAAAACCATAATGTAACAGGCGTAAAACTGTAAGACAAGATACAGATGCAGCCTACATCCAAACAAATAGGTAAATCTCTCACTCTTACTCTTTTTCTTAGCCGCTTGTTCTAATTAGGGTCGCGGGTAGTGCTGGAGGCTTTCCCAGACACAGAAAGGACCCGGACCGTCCCGTCTGGGAATCGAACCCAGGACCTTCTCTCTCGCTAACCACCGCGCCTACAAATAGTATGTTATCGCTATTATTATTATTATTATTATTCATGTTTTAATCATGACCTGCAACATAGAGTATGGCGAGCTGCAGGATTATCAGCCGCTCAGCGACTTCGCTGATTTGCTGCAATGGATGTGCAGTCAGATACAGCAAGAGCATCAATTAAAGCTTAACCAGATGCGTGGAAGTAGTAACTGAGAAAAGGCAGTACGGTAATCAAAGAAGATGGGGTTTAAAGGCTTGTCTGCCATGGACATGTGTCAGATGCCTGGGGTGAGCTATAATTGGCGAAGTGATGGAAATAAACTCCTCCTTGCTCTGGAGGCTCTGGATGCGTGAGTGTGTGCGAAGAGCATGGCGTGATGCAGAGTAGCTGCAGTACAGAGGGTGACGCCAGCAGAGTCGTGGTGTAGAGTTACTACAAGCTGAGGAGCTGCTAAAGAAGGAGACAGAAGGAGGTGCTTGAATGTAACAACAGCTTATCCACTTAGAAACCTCACTGGAACATATCTGATGGCTCTGGTGTCGACAAACATCATTTGCCAGAATTGTCCAGTCCTTAAATGGACAAGGACAAGGATGAGCGTTAATCAAGGCGTTCAAAATATGAAAAAGGTGGCGGTGGTCAGTGGTCAGTCAGGCGGTGGCAGTGGTGGGTACTTGCCTATGGACCTATGGATCCAGAGGTCCCCGGTTCGAATCCCACCTCCAGCACTACCACCACTGGGTCCCTGAGCAAGACCCTTAACCATGAGTGTCTCCAGGGGGACTGTCCCTGTAATCAGGACATGGAAGTCGCTCTGGATAAGAGCGTCTGCTAAATGCCGTAAATGTAAATGTAAATGTAGACCCTCATCCCCAGGTCAGAACCCATCCAACACTTCAGGGTTTGGGGTGATCAAACCCCTTACCAGTAGGTTGCCCCGAGGTAGCCTTGAGCAAGGTATCGTCCCCGTCACTGCTCCCCGGGCGCTTTCATAGCTGCCCACTGCTGCACAGTGTTTGAGTGCATGGATTAAACGCAGAGGTCCAATTTCGTCGTGGTTCACTGTGTGCACACTGTGATCTTGCAAGGACAAGAATAAGACAAGAATAGTCACTTTCACTTTCATTTGTGAGGCATCGGTGAAAGAAGACCAGCTGAGCTCAGCTGAACAGTTAACCCGTAGCAACTTTACCAGTTGTGACTGGTGACAAATTTCAAATTATTATTTTTTATTTTTTTGCTGAAGGTTTTGAAGCCATTAAGGAAAATCAGGTGGCGGCTAATTCTTGTGAACTACTGACTCAAAACTGAACCTATCGTTCAGGTATTGCAGTTACCAATTACTGATTCGCTGTTTACAGGTGTTCGTGGCCGGTCATTTTTAGGACATTTACAATTGGTCAGTGTCCTAGTGCATCAGAAACTCTCGCTGTAGCAAAAAGTACCATGATAATGATAACACGTGGTCGTATCACCTACCCCTCTGTCAGATGTAGCTGGAGTGGACTGACGTAGATTGTGCCCACTGCTTGCCTGCTGTGAAGGCTTGGCCATCCTGAGGCCATCTGGCCATGCCTGACTAATCCAGGAGCCTGTCAAACAAGATTAGCTGGAGCACAGCTAACACTGACATTACAGATCCTACAATGCTCGGGGCCGCTGGGCCGCTGTCGTAGGAGAAACCGTCCACTCAAGCCGAGTCATGGGACCACGTCCCAGTCACTGAGACAGCCGTCGCACCTGTCTCCAGCTGCCAAATGGCAAAATTACCATTTTCCCTTCGCCCGGCAGACGAAGATAAAACACGGTCTCCCATCCCATGGGTGTGCCTGTGCAGAGATGAATTCAGACAAGAAGTCTCAGATGTCCAAGTATCCCAGTTAGGGCACCCTTACTGCCATTTACCAGAATGGATGCGTTCTTAAAAAGGTTCCTAAGTCATTCTTGGCTCAGATGTAGCGACCTCAGCAATAGGAACCTTCAATGGCATAAACCCTTAACATCATATGGAGGTTCTTCTTTTAAAAAAAAGATTCTTCTCAACTTCCAAATTATTTAGAAAATGCAGCCTTTAAACACCCATCACTGCAAAGTTCAGGGAGCCTGCTGCTTCCTCTATGGCATCAGAGCCTTTTCCATTACTGTTCAAGAGGAATTCCATGCTTAAAGACATTTTTAATGTAGGGTTCTTTGGGCCATCTCTCAGAATTCAGCAATTTGTCTCACTGCAATACCTCGCGTGAATTACATAAATGTGCGCTACTATCATCTGAAATCCCTGTGATGTCAACACATGTTGACAGCTAGGTTACTCCCTGTAGGCTTACCCCAGCTGACAGAGAAGATTGTAGAAAAATAAAGGATTCTATCTTGAGTCATTTTTCCATTGTAAGGACAATTTGAAGATTTATGGGAAGATATTTGGCTTCCTTCTGTATTTAACATCTTAACATCATCCCACCATCAAGATCAGAAAGCCAACAGGGAATTGGCTCCCTTCTGGTCCTGGCACCAAAATTTGAAACTGTTCCCTCCTGCGTTGAGGACCCATCCTTGATTCTAGTTTTTCCAAATTGGTGGGGATGAGGGCTGGTTCACCACATGGCACCATGGTTCAAAGCATCCTGAAGAAACTGGTTCAAGAACAGGTTTCCTGTTGGAGGAGAAGGGCTAAAAAGGGCTTCTTAGTCTATAAGCAATAAAGTCTCCCTCACGAAGCCCCGTGTCTCTGCTTTGTGAGAGGAGATCTGTTTAGTTGAATGCTCATTTGTCCATGATGTGTGTTAACAGTGAGCATTGTTATGGATTCGATATCTAGAGCTCCTTTTAATAAAACATAACATGCTCTGCACACTCATTTGAGTTCATGGGGGTGAAGCCTGGAAAAGAAACTGCATGTAAAACCCCGGTCGTCCCTTCCATGACATTATTACCCACAGGAGCTCCAGCTAGATTGGCCAACTAATAAATGTCACAGCTCTCAGATTCCATTCCTTTCGGGCCACTGGAAGTGTTGCGTCCCTCTCGGGGGAGATGAAAAAGAGACATTTTGAATGCTGTAGCTGCCGTCTTTGGGGCTTGCTTCATCGGGTGAGAGCTGCAGGCATGTGACTGAATGAAGCAACGTTCAAACTGTGTTTGGAGCTCTGGGAGAGCAGGGGGTTCGTGCCGAAGCATGGAAGCATTTCATCTGACACTGTCAGTGCTTTAAGTACTTCTGTCTCATTTTTGAGAAGAGACATGAGAGGATGAGGAGACACGGCGGTGAATCTTTCATCAAATTAAAGTTCTATCCTACGCATCACAACAAAGCGTACGGATCAAGAGTCTTTGACTTTTAAAAATGGACAAGAAAAGCAGGAGAGATGAGGATTATATCGGGGAGAAGGAGCTGCCAGGAAAGAGGAGAAGAGGAAGACCAAAAGAGGAGGTTTATGGATGTGATAAGAGAGGACATGCAGGTGGTCGGTTTGAAGGAGGAAGATGCAGAGGACCGGAAGAACTGGAGATGGCTGATCCTCCGTGGTGACCCCGAAACTGGAGAAGCCAAAAGAAGAAGAAGAAGAAAAGCCAAGTAGATCAACTTTGATGCTTTGAACAGCTTGCTAGGTGTGGGCCTGAGGTCTTAATTTGAGAAAAACAGGGTTTGAAACTACATCAACATCAAATTTGGGAAAATGTATCAATCTGTCCAAAGCTTCATTGATAAGTTTTACCATTCTGGAGCACTGGGGAAACTGGCAGGTCGATCGAGTTAGCGGTGATGTAGATCACAAAGAAAATTGCTCCTTAAAAAGTATATTAGACATGCAGCTCAGTGGGAGGTTTGCTGATGACATTTGATTTTAAATGAACGGGTTCTTAAGCAAAGAACGCTTCTCTGTAAATGGGTTTCCCTAAACAGCCTTAGAAGGACTTAGAGGAACTCAGCATGCAGCTTCTTTGCAAAGTGCATTTCTGCAAAAGCAAGGATTCCCCACTCTGGTTCAGGAGGGCTGGAGCCCGGCACAGTTTAGAGTTTCCTCTCTGCTGGATCAGATGTTCCGTTTGCTAACATGTTAATAGTCGACAAGTTTGGGCCACAAAGCAACTGTTTGTTAAGTTAAGCTCTTTTAATCTCAGAAGAAACAAGTATCAAACAATTGAGATTAAAATTTTTAAAATGTACTGCCGTTTTGTTTCTGCATTTCAATTTTGTCGAGGAGAACACAAACTGCCTAATTCGATAAGTTAATAGACACCCATGCTGCACCCTAACGGAATCCCAATTAAGACTCCCAGCTACGGATGGCGTGCAGCGATGCTGGTGGTCAGGTGACTCCAAAATCCGACTTTTCTCAACCTTCCCAAAAACTGCATTTCAATTTTGATAGGTTTCTTTTACCTACATATATATTCAGATCAATTTTACTTGATCAAGATGGGGAATCTTCTTAAATTCAGACTGGAAGGTGCCAGATTGGGAACATTTTCTTTGGTCTGTTGAATCGAAGCTATGGAAAATACGCGATACAAAAAAAAATTAACACTGGACATTCTGCAAAATGTGAAAGTGTGATTAGGGCATGCTCTCCAGATCTCAAATAAGACGCAGCATGTCAATCCTCTTATGTCATGCTAAATAAAGTTTATGGATGAGGAATAATCTATAATCCATGCAATGCTGGTGTATCTGTAATGATTTGGTCTTAGTGTAAGCCCCACCATTTAGATTAAACAAACACTTTCTCAGTGGGGCGCCAGTCTGGGTCTAAAGGCCTGACCGGATTTTGAACTATTATACAGCAGCTTTAGTTTTGGAGAGAAAACACTGGCTTATGTAATTGAATAAAACAAAAAGAATGACCTTTAGTAGCCCCACAGAGCACAACTTTGGCTTCAAAACAAAAAGATTTAAAATATCCTGGGAGATGAAGAATCAGACAAGACGTCATTAGTGGAAATTATGGCTGGTTTGAGTTGATTAATGACAGACGGTCAGAACAGTTCAGATTTCACTTTGGCTTTTTTTAATTCTGCAAAATCATCCCTACAGTGGTCAACGGGTTTATATGAAGGGAACCAGCTTCAAATTCAGCATCAAATTTAAACCTTTGCTAACAAGAGCAAACAAAAGCTATTGAAAGCGCCCGGGGAGCAGTGACGGGGACAGTACCTTGCTCAAGGGTACGTCAGGGCAACCTACTGGTGGGGAATCAAACCCACAATCTTCCAATGAGGGGGCAACTCCCTAACCACTGGACCACCGCTGCCCCTAAACATCCTTGAACTGACCAGGTATTGTAACAGTGATGTTTCTGGGTAACTGGAGCAAAATTTTAAAATCCCACCTTTATCTATTCTTTGCCTGCCAGAAACAATGAAATTAATCTGAGACTTTCTTATGAAAGCTATTCATTTCACCCAATCTGCACCCGGTGTGATTTCTGACCTAATTATCTCTACGTGCTAATCTCGCCCTTTGGGAATTGATAGAGCGAGCCGACGTAAAAGAGCCGAGGACATATCTGTGATAAATCCACAAAAGATGAAGTGCTTCTTTTCTCAGGTCCTGTGCCTCCGGCCCTGGAGAGATTTCGCGATGTGTGTTCGTTGCTGCAGCGGAACATGAAGAATGGAAAATGCTTGGAATCTTTTCAGTTGCAAATCGTGTCTGCATAATAGACAAAGAACATCGTTCAGGTTGGGGGAAAAAAAAAAAGTGCAATCTTCTCCTAGTTAACAAGAGAAACACATGCAAAAGAGAAAAAAGTCTTCATCTGAATTCACGTCCAAATTTTGAAAGCTGCTGCCAAGGGTCTGGAGTTGTAGCTAAGCAATTATACCCAGAGAGTTTGCTCGCCTCTAGGCGCAATGAAAATGAAGCTTGCTTAGGGTCATATTAAAACGCGTTCACTAAAATTAGATGGAGATTTTTTTTGGGGCCGATGCCATGGATACCCTCATCTCGGCGCCCGAATCGGATGCTTATATTTCCACCTCTCATTAAACAGAGTAAGCACTCGTTTACTAAGCCACTGAACTTCTATTCCTGTTGCTCAGAGTGAGGTGACAGTGGGCCGCAGGGAGAGATCAGACTGAAAGGATAGATTTGGACACTGCGACTCTCTGAAAGTGGCCCTCGAGGTTAAACAATCGTGCACTGACTTCTGCAACACATTCCTCATATTAGGCATCAACCTCTAGAGCAGAGGTTCCCAATTCCATTCCCAAGAATGCCTCGCATCTTGGTGCTTTCCATGCTCTACACGTTTGAGCCAACCAATGAGGAGCTCGCTCACTTGGTAGTGAATCAAATGTGCTCATCGGGGGATTGGAACTGCAACGTCTCCGACCACAAGTCCCGACAACGTGTAGTGAGGACAGCTGAGAATATCATCAGGGTCCCTCTGCCTTCTGTTGAGGACATTCTCACCGCTCGCTGCATCCGCAAGCCAACCAGCATTGTGGACGACCCCACACACCCGTCCCACACAGTCTTCTCCCTTCTGCCGTTCAGGAAAGGTTCCATAGCATACGGGCCTCCACTACCAGGATGGGCTTCTTCCTCCCTCCCTCCCATCAGACTCCTGAATCGGAACTGACACACACTTCCACATGCTCCGCAGGCATTAGCACACTGAAATACCTCATGTTGCTGGTTTTGCTCATGTATTTATTATTATTATTATTATTATTATTATCTCATTATTTAATACATGCAGACTGCACTACTGATTCTGATTTATGCGGTGTTAGTTATAAACCCGGTTCTGGAGTCACTATGGCGGTCACTCACATACCATCATCCACTACACTCATACATATCACTACCTCTGCTTTGGAATCAGATGAACGCTCTCTGCTCTGATTCGCTGTCTGCATTGTATGTCGTTCTTTGCACACTTGTTTAGTCCCTCGTTTTGGTCCTGATCTACATCATGTTCTATGCCTCATGTGTACCAGGGTCCTGGAGGAACATTGTTTCACCATGTGCGGTGTACTATATGGCTGAAATGACAATAAAGCCTACTTGAACCTCTGCAGGTCGTATCCCCCAGTAGAGAAATTCCCAAATTCCAGTATAAAATGTTCTACCAGATGCAGTTCAGTATGAGCTCGATGAACTGCAGTTCATCTAGTTTAATTTACTTTGAAATATCCCTATATTTAAGATATAGTCCCCTGGAAACCAAACTAAATACTTCATTCGGAATTAGACATTTAGCAGCACCCTATTAGACCACAATAGCTCCAATAAGCATCATTAGTGCAGCTGGAAGTCAAAGCTGACTAGTAAGCACATGAAGGGCTTCCCCCACTGGCTTAGTCATCTTGGCTCATAGGCCTAGAAAACGTAGGCTTAGCGTTTTCGCCTATGGATTAACATGCGCTCTGTCTTCGCCATAAGTGTCAGAGAACACGGCCAATTGGAGTTCACACCACACAGATGTAGCCCTGATTTTATACGTCTTATTAGAAACCAGCGACAAAAGCTCCAAATCGGATGCAGATCATTCAGCTCTCGACGGCCGTGGGAGTACACACATGTACGTGTGTAAATACAGCATTCAAGGAGCCTGCGAAAGGCAGTGAGTAGTGCGGTGTCAAAATACAACCAATCACAGCCAATCATACCTTTGACATATAATATATATATTAAAAAATTTAGAGATATGCTTTCCTCCAACATCTTCTTTGCTTAGTGTTGTTTGATTTGATCTGTCTTTCGACTGAGTACCACCTTTCCCAGAGGGTCCCTCGGTAATATGAGTTTGTCCAAAAGTTCAAAAAAACTTGAAGAACATGAAACAGCTTGTCTTCCTCTGCAAGGCCATCGTCAGACTCAGCTTCAACATCAGTTATGATTAGTCCAGCCTTTCTGAATCCCTGATATGGTTAAAACGCCATACGTTCTTCATCATGCTCGAGGTCCTTTAGAACCCGGAGCTAAAGTCTGCACTGTAGCTTTTTCCTTTTATTTTAGCATTCTTATTTCTCTGACACGGCAGTCAGTATTCGTGAGTGTACGCAGTCATCTGTTGGCTGCAGTGGGTGTGCATTTAGCAAAATAGGGTAATCAATCACTTTAACTTTAACCTAAAATCTGAATTATCTGAATTATCTAAATTCCCCATATCGCAGCCTTGGCTTGATCCCTGACACCAGTGGATAAGAGGAAAACTCGCTTGGTTTAAGACAGAGAACATGTTAATCCATAAAGAAACACACTAAGCCTTCTTTTTCTAGACCTATTAGGGCTGTGAGCGGAACAGAAAGATGAATAATCCAGTGAGGGAAGCCCTGTGTGCTTAGTAGACGTCAGCCTTTGCATTGCTGCTGCCTTAATGATGCTTATGAGTGAATAAATGTGCCACAATTAGTGAGCAGCGCTGACAACGTGCTCGCACAGTCAAGAGACATGGGTGACTGCAAGACAAATCTATATAATCTGTGTGCAAGAGTGTTACAGGTATTATAGAGCATCAGAACACGGTCTGAGGACAGCAGTCTTCAAATGCTCTGGGAACCTGACAAGGTGCAAAATCCCTGGAGAAGCTGGGAAAGAGGCTGGAGTGTCCCAAAATACGTAGATATAAAGATCCTGGCAGTTTCTATAGAAACATGCAGACTCCTGACCTGGGTCAGAGAGTGAACGCTCTTCTGAGATGAAAATACTTCTGGGAAAGGGAGAGGCTCTAAAAGAAAAGTGCCTCAGATCCTGGTGAGATAGCTAAGGAGTAAATAATAGGAAGGGGGGGCTTTAGAAGTACTAGCAGGTTCTTCTGCGTAAGCTCCGTCGCTCCTCTAAGGAGAACTAATGAGGCTTCTGAATGTTTGGGGGTTTAAAATCGGACGTTGGGGTTGTTTGTGCCATTGATCGATTATCCCTCGCCACTCTCGGCGTAAAAGTACTCGCGGTGGGAGAGCCTTTAACTACCCTTCAGCAGTTTCCAAGGAAAATCATTCCGTTTGATGTCTAGACTTAGATTAAGCACGAAGTTTAACACTTCCTCAGATGCCCTCATCGATTGCAGATCTTTGCAGGTTCAATATTTGCCGGGCTGAGTATTTCCCCAAAGACTGGACTGCCGTGAGGGTACCAACGAGGAAGCTAAAACAAGAAACGGGTTGTGTTTAAAGGAGCGGTTTGGGGAAGAATGAAATCAACAAGATCCTTATTTGATCCACCAAGGCATGCTTGACTTCTTGGAAACAGGAAGCCGAAATACGTCAATCGTATTGAAAGCTTTTACTCTCCAGTTAGCATGATGCACGCCCACTTGTGGCAAAATTTTACCGACCATGTTACCCTCACTTCAGTGATTCTCCCTCCCTGTGAGGGGTTTATTTATTGCATTCGTTCTTTAACTAAGAGGCTCTTCCTTACTGGGTGGGGATGGCGGGAGGATACTCGGCTATGGACCAAGAGGTCGCAGGTTCGAATCCCACCTCCAGCACCACCACCATTGGGTTCCTGCCCTCAACCTCACGTTGCTCCAGGGAGACTGTCCCTGTAGTTAGGAAATGGAAGTCACTCTGTTAAATGCTGTAAAGGTAAATGTACCAGGGTCCCGGAAGGTTCTGGAGTCTATCCATAGCACTCATGAGGTGAAAGGTGGAGATGCACCTGGTTTATTTCATGGTGTAAACATCTAGATTCAAGACCAATGATGCTTGCAGGTGTTCAAATAGCAGCACTAGAAATGTCAAATAAATTTGGCTGCTCGATCCTGACCCTGACCTGACATTCTGTCCCTGGTGGCTTTAAACCGCTCTACCTGTCCACACAAGCCTTTCAAAACAACTGAAATAAACCTACATATCATTTAGAAAGTCTAATCCCAACAAGCATCAGTTGAAACGACAAAACTGAAAATGGCAGCCGACAATGCCTGATGTCTGCAGACATGCATGTCAGGTGGATTTGAGATGCTAAATTGCTCTCGAGGTGTGAATGTGTGGGTGTGTGTGCCGGCTCTGCGATGGTGCCCTGTTCAGGGTGTTTCCTTGCCTTCGGCCCTGTGAGCGCTGGGATAGCCTTTACCAACCCCTGCAACCCTGGTACATAAAAAAAAAAAAATCGATAAATAAATAAGTGGAGGGACAGACAGACAGATGGATGTACCACTCAACAGAATTAACTATTTATATTCGGTGAGGTCAGCAGCACTGCAGCACTAAAAGAGCTGATCTGTGGATAACCTTTCCATAAAGCCCAAGATGCAAATGATACAAGCAGGAAAGTGAAAGTGAAAGTGACTGTGAGCACCACGGCACACAGTGAACCACAATGAAATGTTTCTCAGCATTGAACCCATTTCATCAAGTAGAGCAGGGGCAAGCCATATCCAGGACCCAGGGAGCAGTGATGGGTATGGTACCTTGCTTAATGGAACCTCAGAGCAACCTGCTGGTCTAAGACTTGAACCCACAACCTTCCAATCAGGGGGCAACTGAGCTGTTTCTGTTTTATTGTTCAACTTTAAGAGATCGGTGTATGGAAAAGGTACAAATCCTTTCCTGTGTGGAAAAAAATCTCGATTTCAGGTACAAAACCGGGGCAGCACTCTCGCCTCACGGCAAGAAGGTCCTGGGTTCGATTCCTAGGCCGGGTGGCCTGGATCCTTTCTGGGAAAGTCCCCGCCTTTTTGCCCCGTGAGCTGAGATAGGCTGCAGCAGCACCACCCGCGACCCTAACCAGGACGAGCGGCTATGAAAGTGAGCGAGGTACAAAACCACATGGTACTTAGAGGGCATTTTTAGAGATTCAGTCAATACTCCAAAAAAGACTGAAGGGATTGGTTCAGAAGTATCTTCCAGCATTAAGCAAAGACCTGTGATCAAAGAATAAACGCATGAAAGGTGGTTTGGAGTTTTTTTGAGTGCAGCAGCTGTTCAAACATTGAAAGCTACGGTGCAGATATGAGCCCAGTCTTCAGGGTTCACGCTGTGAATGCGTGCTTCCAGATTAGAGACGTGTTGGTGTTTTCACAGCTCATGGTCAGCATTTCTAACCAACTCCGGAGAGTTCAAACAGCCTGTGTGCGGAGAATTGCTTGTAAAGCTTTCTCCTGCAAAAACTGATTTCTCAGGAACACCACATGAGTGATGGATGTCGAGGAGAGCAGGAGTGCGATCATTTTCTCTAAATGTCTCCATCGACGAGAGATGGCTGATATATTGTACTTCTGCGAAACCAATAAAAGAAAGATGAGCCAATTCCCTGCAGTTCGGGGCCCGAGCCGGGTTTCCTTTGGATTCATTATGCATGCAGCCCATCATAAGTCAAAACCGCCGTTGCCTGCCCTGAGCACTTTCGCATGTGCAATAATATTACAGGGCAGCAGCTTCATCGTAATATTGCAGGAAGTGAGTGTGGGTGTTGGGACACCTGTCCCCATGCAATTAAACAGCAGCTTCTTTAATGAGACATGAGTGTTTTTCCCTCTACTGTCATCTTTTGCTCCATTTATTTCTGTTGGAATGATAGGAGACATTGTGACACGGAGAAATATGCTAAGCAGGCTAAGTTTTCCCCGCCCCCCCAACTCCTCTTTCCTCTTCGCCCTGTTCGTCGGCTTGTTTTCACAGCATAAATCCCGTCCCCTTCTAATCTCCTTACTCAGCTACATCCTCTTTAAAAAAGACCATGAGCGCGGAGGCAACCACGTATCGATACGGGAGCACCCCGGCCACACCGTGCTGGCCCTCTCTCCTCCAAAGGGGTAGATCTCAGGAGATGCCACGAACATCAGGATGTGCTCCTGAACGGGGGAGTTTATAGGGCTGAAAAGCACACGATGCTACAGATTAAGCCTCCGGAGAAATACAGAAATAAGAACTATAGACCTTCATGCAATCTATACATATCAGACTCATCATACTAATATCATTCAATCATACTAATAAAGAATAGTGTATATATATAAATATATAGTATTAGAAGCATTTACAGAAATTAAACCTCTCTTATAATCTTACACCTCCATAATTTTATTTAAAGAGAAATTAAACTACAAAGTAACCCCGTTTTCTTTCATCAAAGGAAAGTCCAAACAGTACTCGGCTAAAAATACCCATCAATATTAGCACCGTCACCGTGGAGGCAATTATGTGTCCTGCATGTTGCCATTAATTGTCAGACCGAGTTAAATACCCACTCGAGTATCAGCCCCTGAATTATGCAGCTCGGCATCTTCTTTAAAACATCACCCTTTAGGACCAGTGTAGAAATGTGTCACCTGCTGAGTTATATGGGACAAAAACAAGCCAGTTCTATAAAAGGAACCCACATTCACCAAGGTGACTCGGATATTTCATGTTTCAGAAAGCGCAGCGTAACGAGGGATTTTGGGATTTTGGAGCAATTTATCCACAGTAGAAGTTAGGATCTCCGTGTCCTTACCTGTCTCCCAGAAGTACAATGACTTGCTGTCCCTTGAGGTCTGAGCGTGAACAGTGTGGATTCCATAGCACAACAACACTAGACTCCACACGGCCGGGACGTTCTCTCTCCAGACTGTCCTTGCGCCCCTCTCCCAAAGCCCCATGTCTCTCCAGGAGCCGTCGAAATCCAGACGCTTCCTGAGAAGAGAACAAGCTTGGCGAGGAAAAAAAAAAAGTCCCGCAAGAGGATGAGGGAGGGATGCTGGAGATGTCCTGCAGAAGAACAGAAGATTACCAGCAACTCCACCTGTCCAGCAATGTCCCGCCCAGCTTTTCCAGCTGCTGTGGATGGACAGAGCACTGTCCAGCTGAACAACAGGAGAAGGGGACGGCTTCTGCCGCTGCTATCCTCTGACTACTGCAGCTATACCGATGCAGCACCTCTCTCTCTCTCTCTCTCTCGCTCCCTCTCTCTCGCTCTTGCTCGCTTTCTCTGAGCCTCTCTGCCTCCCTCCTCCTTTCTCTCTCTCTCTTTTGCTCTCAGCCTCCCTCCTCCACTCCCTCCTCCTCTTCTCTTTCACTCTTTCCCTCAAAGCCTCTCGCTCCCTTTCTCACACTCTTTTTTCACTCTATATCCTTCTCTCCTACTCCCCCTCTCTCTTTCTCTCACCCTTCACTTCTTTTCCCCCCCTCACCCACTGTCTCCCTCTCTCCAGCGTGCTCCGCGGATGTTGCCTCACTCCAGGCTCCTGTGACGCCAGAGGAGACGAGATCAGAGCAAAGCCTCCACTGTCGCTACAGGGGAGAGAAAAGCGAGAGAGAGAGAGAGAGAGAGAGAGAGAGAATATACTGTAAGTGAATAAAGCAGTGGGGGTGTAAAGCTCCTTTTGTGAGTGCTGTGGATTCATGAAAAAAAAATGCAATAGTCAAGACGCGATTAGTGGAGGGAAAATGACACTTGGATGCAGAAACCAGTTTTAGATTTCATCACATTAGAGGACAGTGGGAATCTTCCAGTGATCAAAAATGCCTCAATTTGTCTAGAAATCAGGCCTTATAGAGGTGAAAAGATAAAAGCAGATGATTGTGTATTCTGTACATTCACATCTTCTGGCGCACTCCCCAGAAAACACACAGAGCAGAAAAGGAAAGGTCTAAAACGCACTTTATTTACACTCCCGCTTCAATAAAAAAAGCACTTTGTTCATACGGGAGCTTCAATATGTCAACAGTCAATCACAGCACAGACTATAATATCTCTTCGGCAGCGCGGGTCACTCCAGGCCCTGATGACTTAATCCACTTTCCTGAGGTCGGTGACTCGTGATGTTCAGCACACAGGCCGCTAATAAGACTTTGCGTGGGGACGCGTTTAAATGTCAGAGTGAAGGCTGAAGCTCCGCCGCTGCCTGGGCTCCTCAGACTCGATAAGCGTTAGATTGTCCTGACAGCGGCTGACTGATGAATAAAAGGAAGATTCGGAAGCGGACGGCCCGCCCGGCTGAGATACAGGTGTGCGGCTGACACCAACGGCTGGGATTGTCTGACGGCAATAAAAAATTTGTGCAGTCGGTGAGGCTGGGGTTTAATATTGAGTCCTGCAGATCCACATTTATCTTATAACAGCTTTTAGACTCCTGGTCACCGTGGCTGGATTGTGGCAGCGCTGGTCTAGCGGTGAGGGAGTCGCCCCGGGTCGGAGGATTGTGGGTTCGATTCCCTCTCAGGTTGCACTGAGGTACCCTTGAGTAAGGTACCGTCCCCGTCACTGCTCCCCGGGCGCTTTCAATAGCTGCCCCCTGCTGCACGTGTGTGAGTGGGTGAAACGCAGAGGTTGAATTTCGTTGTGTTGTGCTGCGTTTCACAATGACAAGGGTAGTCACTTTCACTTTCACTAGCAACATAACGAAGAGTGTCGAAGCCTTTTTAGTGCAAGAATATCTTCTTCATGTTCAAACTGAAACTCCAAGTTTAAATGTAAGGGTGTGCTTTACTTGGGGACGTTGGTTAAAAATCTCGATCATTTGTATTAACAGTAGGTCCTGGAGAGGACCGGGAGACGGATGTTGTCATGCTGTGAACAGAACACACACAAGCACAGAAGCATAAAGCAAACAATTTCACCAAACATCAACCAGAACTTACCTACAACACGAAAACCAAGCCGCGCCGACAGACCGGGACAGGCACTGACCCACAGCTCTGCCCACACTCACACTGATCCATATACTTTCAAAGCAATGAGGCTCACCTGCCGACGTGACGAAGCACCAGGTGTGCCCAGTCAGGACAGAGAGACACGAATCAGGACAGGTATGGACGGATAAACAGCCAGGGCACCTCCAAGGAAAAATCCATCTACATCAATTTATTCAATATGAAAGTAATTAATTTATTTAAAAAAGCAAGTAAACACAAAGTAAGACCTGCACAGGCATTTCCACTTGTCCTTTTCTCTTGTATCTGTCTGTCTGTCTATCTATCTATATATATATATATCTATATGTCTGTCTGTCTGCCTGTCTATCAGCCTATCTATCTATATATATATATATATCTGTCTGTCTGTCTGTCTGTCTGTCTGCCTGCCTGCCTGCCTGTCTATCTATCTGTCTGTCTATATCTATCCATCCATCCGTCTGTCTGTCTGTCTGCCTGCCTCTCTATCTATCTATCTATCAGCCTATCTATCTATCTGTCTGTCTGTCTATCTATCTATCCATCCATCCATCTGTCTATCTCTGTCTGTTTGTCTGACTGTCTGAATGTCTGTCTGCTTGTCCTCTAACCAAACAATACATCTATCTCTCTGCCTGTCTCTGTTTGTCTCTGTTCGTCTCGCCCTGTCTCTCTAATCATTAACATGTAGTTAGGGAGTTGCTTAAAGATTCCCTTTGTGTTCTTCATTTGTAGCGACTGGGGGCGACATGTTGTTTTTTGTTTTTTTGGTTTTTTTTTTTAAGTGTTTTGGTTTCTGTACCATCCTAACTGCCTTAGAGACGTCAGGCACAGCAGCAGACCCTGGATCAGGCCCTGGATCTACAGCTGTGCACTTTAGACACATTAAAGATTCATTTGAGGTTAATTTGAGGTGATGAGAACTCATTCATCAAGAAAAGCTGCGGGGTGGCTTTATGAATGGTGTTTTGGTCGGGACAAGGGTGAGCGTGATGTGGCTTGGCTGGGCCTACAAGGAGTCTCTCTCTCTCTCTATCATGCATGCTCCATTGGGCAGACACGCTACAAGACCACAGTCTGCCCTCACCAGGCACACACTCGGGTGGAGCCTGCCTGGGTCACTGCACACTTACAGGCCCCCCAGCCACATCAGCACATTACGTTTACAGAAATAGTTTAGAGAAAAAAGTAAATGAAAAGCTAGAATATTTACAACATTGTATACCCAAGCTAGGACCACAAAGTGAAGTGAAAGTGACTATTTGTCATTGTGAAACAGTGAATCCCAACGAAATGCATCCTTTGCTTTTCACCCATGCACTCACACTTGCAGTCATATCCAGGGCCCAAGGAGCAGTGATGGGAAAGGTACCTTGCTCAGGGGTACCTCATGACAAACCAACCGGTCTGGCATTCGAACCCACATCTTTCGGATCCTGGTCGCCAAACGCTAACTGGGAATTTTATTTCCTAACCTGATGTCTCTGCTTAAGCCACTGCGGTTTTCCAGGTATCGGCTGAATATTCATCCATTCTCAAATAGAAGTGCAGCCATTTTACTTTCTTTCCTTTACACTTTCTGCCATCTTTTTCCAGACAGTGTTCATCACAGTAAGAGCATCGTATTGGGAAATACAGCTGATAAGCTAAACTGAGCCTTGTAGCTGTCACACAACACCACCACCACCAACACCCCACTTCCAGAATCCCCAAAGCAAAGGCAAATCGACCTACCCTCTCACTTCTAATGCACTCATTCATAGAGACGAGGCCTGTCAGCTCTAATCCAGCTCTAATCTCCCACACAGCGTTCCGATGCCTTCTGCTTCATTGATTACAGCTCAATAAAAGGGACTGTGAACAAAGACATCAGAATAATCTCATCACGGCCACGGCGTCGCCGCATAGCAAGGCTGCCCCGTCAAACGGGAGGTACGATGTAGAAATCTGACGGGAATTCTTTAAGCGAGTCCTTTCCAGGAAAGGTACTCCAAGGACTAGTACAATAAATCCAAAAAGTTAAATGAGTTATCAGCAGTGGTCTAGAGTTTAGAGCCTGGCCTCCAGGACTGGAAGGTTGAGGGATCAAATCCCAAACTAGTAGGTTGCCCTGAATTACCCTTGAGCAAGGTATCGTCCCCATCACTGCTCCCTGATCGCTTTAAAAAGCTAAGATAAAGCAGAGATTGAATTTCGTTGTGGCTCAGTTTCATTGTGCTGTGTTTCACAGACACAAATAGTCACTTTCACTTTATTTTTTTTTATTTTTTTTTATTTGCATGCTCAGAAATCGAACCCAGACCCTTCTGGCTCTGAGGCCACAGCTGTAACCTTTGAAACCCCTCTAGTCAAACGTTTCAGTGGTTTTCTGAGTGAAACATCCTTTAGAATTGAGTTTTTATCTTTATCAATACGTTAAATTCAGCATAAACAGCTGTGCATTACATGTGTGCTCATTTAATTGCCTGTAGATAAAACAAACCATCTGAGCAACATGTTAAACATGACTGTTGGCATATCCAGCGACTGCATTTGGGATAACTCCCTTTTTCACAAATATAATATCAGACTAATCCTCATAATGGTTTCTAACAGTTTCCTGGCACTAGCTTTTTAATAAGCAGCGCTGTTAAAAGGGTCAGGATATTTGATTCGGGAAATTCGATGTACTTTTGAAGCACAGTTACCCAGCCCAGATGTTGTCATTAATCATTTATATCAGTACAGTCACGCGGATTGTCACACTGGCTTCAGTGTCCTGTGGGATGAAACTGTCTTCCAGTCCATTTACTGGAAAAAATCTAAGAGAATCCTACTTAACAAAAAGCTGGAAATAAATAAGTCATGTGGGACGAGTAAAGGTCACTGCATTAGAGATCACTTTGCTCCTTTTTTAAACAAAAAATTCCAAGGCAGATCTTTCTGCCAGATGGATAGATGGATGAAAGGATGGATGCATGGATGGATGGATCCACAGGCCAGAACTACCTTAATGAAGAGCTTGATGTGGGTTCAGGGAAGTTCTAGAAATGCATTTACCAAATATTTTCAGGTTATTGACTTCTAATGTAGCAACACAACATATTAGCTTCACTTCTAAACTATCCGTCTTCCTGTCCATTCATCCACCCATCCATTATCTGAGCTGCTTATCCTAACCACAGAGCAGGGGTGTGGGGTAAGTACCAACACTCCTAGGGCAACAAGCTTTGAACTCCCTGAACAGTTTACTGGTCCTAGAGCAGAGTTAGGGGCAATTAAATACCTCTAGTTTGAAACAGCTGATAATTGAATAAATCTGGGTTAGGTTAACTGTGTAAATGAGATTTTTCTCTCCTAAGCATTTTTTGCAGATTTTAGGCCATCTCCATTAAAACTCACACACACACAAATAGAGATATGTGTATATTGTGTATGCTTTAATTCTGAGCACTGTCCCTGTTTCAAAATTTGTGAATATTTATCTCGGCTTCATTTTTCAGACTCTACTGTTTACAGAGCGCCACTGAAGAGAGCCGGCAGTTCATCCTTTCATCTGGACGGCTCTTGCTGCGCTGGACGCCTGTGACTCACCGAGCAGAGGGCAGCGACAACAGTGGCAAAGTCAAACAGGACTGGCAGTCTTTGAGCTGCTTCTGCAATGTCTCCAGCCAGTGACTCATCTGCACAAAGAGGGTGAATCTGAACTTTCCCCAGCAGCCCCTATTTGTGATCCCGCGGCCATGCAGGTCGACAGACAAGCAGATATGAGACAGTTAATCTGTATAGGTACAGATATAAATCGATCCCATAATAATAATAACCAAACAACGTAACAGTAAAAACAGTTTTAAAAAGTTTTACTTAAATTATTTTGACTTTATATGAGAGGATGATGTACCTTTACGCATTTTAAATGCACATGAGAAAGAAATGGGAGTGGCAGCTGAGGTGTGTGTGGGTAGTGGCTGTTGGGAGGACACAGCAGGCACTGGCTGGGGATAGTTACAAGCTTCGGTGCAGTTTTTTTTTGGCCTTTTTTTGTTGTAAAAATGTATCTTCTGTACTCAATGGTGATTTTGACTGGAAATGTGAAAGTGGTCTCTGACTTTTGCTGAATATGTTTTTAAAAAATGAACCCAGTGTATAGTAAAGCATCTTCAAAAAACACACCTTAACTCCATGAAACGTTCTGACTTCACTGCTGTGGTTGAACGCTCTTTGTTCAGAAAGTCCTCCACACCTACAGCCCATTACAAGTTTAACAGAGGCCACGGCTCTCTCGATTGGACATGGATTATTTATGAGCCCTACTCAACACCTCTCAAGGCGAGCACTTATATTTCTTTGAATCTTTTGGATTTGAAAATGCTAAAGGGAATTACAGCTGGTATTTTCTCATTCTAAAATATTCACTCTAACACTTTATGTCACACACACACAATACAAATGTATTACTTATATACTTCTAATATACTTCTTAAATTAAACTCAGTTCAACGATTTCTTTCATGAATAATAATTACATTATTTGTATTTTCATACAGCACAATAAAGATTTTTTATAAAAATACAGAATATCAAAAAGTGTATTTTCATAAAATACTTTTTTTTTTATGTATACACGCGATGCATTAGTATAACTAAATTTAACAAGGGATCTACAGGAGGATAACAACTGGTGTCCACTCCCTATAAGAACTTATAGAACTTATATTTAAATTTAAATTTAAAAATTATATATATATAATATATAATATATATATATTAATTATATATATATAATATATAATATTATATAATATGATTATATAATATACCAACACTTCCTGTGTTTGCTAAGCAGCGCAGATATTATGTGCATTTTGTGGTCAGCGAAGGTATGTATATATATATATATGTATGTATGTATATATATGTATGTATGCATGTATGTATATATACCTATCCACGAACCGCCACCTTATCGTGGTGGAGGGGTTTGCGTGTCCCAGTGATCCTGGGAGCTATGTTTTCGGGGCTTTATGCCCCTGGTAGGGGCACCCAAGGCAAACAGGTCCTGGGTGAGGGAAGAGACAAAGAGCAGTTCAGACCTCTGATGACGAGAAAGATATTTGGAAAACGTTTTCCCTCGCCTGGAGGGAAGGAGGTGAAGCTTGATGGCGAGCGCCTGGCGGTCGGGCCTTCACCCATGGGGCCCGGCCGGGCACAGCCCGAAGAGGCAACGTGGATCCCCCTGCCCATGGGCTCACTACCTGTGGGAGGGGCCAAAGAGGTCGGGTGCCGTGTGAGCTGGGTGGTGGCTGAAGACGGGGGCCTTGGTCCGATCCTCGGCTGCAGAAGCTGGCTCTAGGGACGTGGAATGTCACCTCTCTGGTGGGGAAGGATCCTGAGCTAGTGCGTGAGGTTGAGAAGTTCTGGCTAGATATAGTTGGACTCACCTCGACGCACAGCTTGGACTCTGGAACCAGTCTCCTTGAGAGGGGCTGGACTCTCTTCTACTTTGGAGTTGCCACCGGTGAGAGGCGCCGAGCAGGTGTGGGCATACTTATTGCCCCACGGCTTGGGGCCTGTACATTGGGGTTTACCCTGGTGGATGAGAGGGTGGCCTCCCTCCGCCTTCGGGTTGGGGGACGGGTCCTTAGTGTTGTCTGCGCTTATGTGCCAAACAGCAGTCTGGACTACCCACCCTTTTTGGGGACTCTGGAGGGGGCGCTAGAGAGCGTCCCTGCTGGGGACTCCATCGTTCTGCTGGGGGACTTCAATGCTCACGTGGGCAATGACAGTGACACCTGGAAGGGTCTGATTGGGAGGAATGGCCCCCCTGATCTGAACCAGACCGGTGTTTTGTTATTGGACTTTTGTGCTCGTCACAGATTGTCCATAACGAACACCATGTTCAGGCATAAGGGTGTCCACATGTGCACCTGGCACCAGGACACCCTAGGCCACAGTTCGATGATCAACTTTGTGGTCGTGTCGTCGGACTTGCGGCCACATGTCTTGGACACTCGGGTGAAGAGAGGGGCGGAGCTGTCAACTGATCATCACCTGGTGGTGAGTTGGCTTTGTTGGTGGGGGAGGATGCCGGTCAGGCCTGGTAGGCCCAAACGTATTGTGAGGGTCTGCTGGGAACGTCTGGCAGAGTCCCCTGTCAGGACGAGCTTCAACTCCCACCGCCGGCAAAGCTTTAACCACGTCCTGGGGGAGGTGGGGGACATTGAGTCCAAATGGACTATGTTCCGTGCCTCCATTGTCGAGGAAGGTGGTCGGTGCTCGTCGCGGTGGCAACCCTAGAACTCGTTGGTGGACACCAGCAGTGAGGGATGCCATCAAGCTGAAGGAGTCCTACCGGGCCTTTTTGGCCAGTGGGGCTCCGGAGTCAGCTGATAGGTACCAGCAGGCCAAGCGGAATGCGGCTTTGGTGGTTGCGGAGGCAAAAACTCGGGCCTGGGAGGAGTCGGTGAGGCCATGGAGAAAGACTTCCAGACGGCTTCGAGGAGATTCTGGTCCACTCATCCGCGCCTCAGGGAGGGGAAAGCAGGTGCACAGCGTCAACACAGTGTATAGTGGGGATGGTGTGCTGACTCCCATTCGGGACGCTAGGATCAGAGAATACTAAAGATCTTCTTTAATTCCACCAACATGCCCGATGAGGGGAAGTAGAGCCTGTGACATAGGACTTCTTCCATCTCTAAATGAGGCTGCTGAGGCCGTGCTCCTTGGTGTGTGGCCCGGGTGGATGGAGGATCCGCCTCTTGTGAGTTCTCAAGGCTCTGGATGTTGTAGTACTGTCATGGCTGACACGCCTCTGCAACATTGCATGGACATCGGGGATGTTGCCTCTGGATTGGCAAACTTGCTTCTCAGCCTCCCCGGGAAAGTCTATTCAGGGGTCCTGGAAAGGAGGGTCCATCGGATAGTCGAACCTCGGATTCAGGAGGAGCAGGTTTCCGGGCCCAGGTCGCGGGAACAACAGTGTGACCAGCTCTACACCCTTAGCAGGGTCCTGGAGGGTGCATGGGGAGTTTGCCTGGGCTCATGCTTTGTGTGGACTTGGAGAAGGCATTCAACCGCGTCTCGGGGAGTCCTGTTGGTACCCAGAGTATGGTATCGATTCCTGTTAAGGGCTGTCCGAATTGTACAACCAGTGTCAGAGCTATCCGCATTGCCGCAGTAAGTCGGGACTGTTTCCCGTGAGGTTGGACTCCGCCAGGCTGCCCTTGTCACTCCCAACTCCTGAGAGGGCACTCCACCCTGTTCCGACTGAGGACCATGGCCTCAGATTTGGAGGTGCTGATTCTCCATAAAAATTATGAACAGGATTCATGCAGCCAGGGCTGAGGGGGTCCGCCGGCTTGTGGGGCTTGTGATTGGGTCACTGCTTTTTGCAGATGACGTTGTCCTGTTGGCCTCATCAGGCCGTGACTCAGCTCTCACTGGATCGGTTCGCAGCCGAGTGTGAAGAGGCTGGGATGAGAATCAGCACCTCCAAGTCTGAGGCCATGGTCCTCAGTCGGAACAGGGTGGAGTGCCCTGGGTTATTGGGAGTGAGATCCTGCCCCAAGTGGAGGAGTCTAAGTATCTCGGAATCTTGTTCGCGAGTGAGGGTAGAATGGAGCAGGAGGCCCACAGGCAGATCGGGCAGCATCCCGTAGTGACGCGGGCCTCAAGGCCGGTCCGTCATGGTGAAGAAGGAGCTGGAGCCAAAAGGCAACCTTTCAATTTACTGTGATCTACATTCCCACTCTCACCATGGTCACGAGCTGTGGGTAGTGACCTAAAGACGAGATCGCAATACAAGGGGGCCTAAATGAGCTCTCCGAGGTGGCTGGGCTTCCTTAGAGATAGGGTAGATGCCTGTCATCCGGAGGGGCTCAGAGAAGAGCCACGTTCCTCCACACGAGAGGAGCCAGATGAGGGGTTCGGCATCTAATTAGCCCCCGGACGCCTCTGTGAGGTGTTGTGGGGTTGCAGCCAGAAGACTCAGGACACGCTTGGAGAGATTTCATGCCCCCTCGGCTGCCTGGGAACGCCTGGGATCCGGCCCCGAGGAGCTGAAGAAGGGCCGAGAGGAAGTCTGGGCATCCTGCTGGAGCTGCTGCTCGCCACCCAACCTCAATAAGTGGAAAGAAGACGGATGGATGGATGGATGGATGGGATGGATGGTATATATATATATAGTACTATAAAGTTTTAGGCAGTGGAAGAAATGCTGTAAACAAAGAACGCTTTCAGAAATGGGAAGTGTTCATCATTTATTTTCATCAATCAAACAAAATGCAGAATGAACAAAAGAGAATCTAAATCAAATCACGTGTGTAAGCTCTGTTTCACTCAAGAGGAACAACACACTGTGTTGTCTTTCTCCCCGTCCCACATAATCCATTCACTCCCCCCTAAAAACTCTAGTTGACTTTAGTCCATCCACAAGACCTGCTCCTAGTCCTGAACACTGCAGGTTAAATAAGTCAGTAAGTAATCATCTCTATTTATTGTGAACATGATGAAGTAAGGTTTTCTGGCCAGTTCTGTACTGAAGACAGACACCATCTTTCAAAAATAATTCTGGAATGGTCTGTGATATAGGGTTCACAAGTGTGGAAGGGAAGATTTTCAGGATAGTAGTGAGACTGGCTATGCTATAAAGGTTGCAGACGGTGATGAGTTAAAGATGCTGAGATGTTCGTTGGGTGTGACGAGGATGGACAGGATTAGAAATTAGTATATTAGAGGGACAGATCAGGATGAACGTTTTTGGAGACAAAGTTAGAGAAGCTGAGACAGTGCTTGGTTTGACATGTCCAGAGGAGAGACGAGAGTATATCAGGAGGAGTAATGTTGGAGATGGAACTGCCAGGAAAGAGGAGAAGAGGAAGGACAAAGAGGAGGCTTCTATGGACGGGTGAGAGGGGATGCAGGTGTTTAAAGAAGCAAAGGACAGGAAAAAATTAAACAGATGATCCACTGTGGTGACCCATAAATGGGAGCAGCTGAAAGAAGAAGAGGACTATAAAATATTGAAAGCCAGTCACATTTGCATTTGTTTTGGGTTATTCGATATTATATTCTATATGGATATTACTGATATATGAATATATATGATAAAAAATGTATATATAATATTCTTGTAATAAAATTTGCATTGCTTTTTTTTCTATTCTCAGAATCTTCTGGCCTTCATTGTCTGTTACCAATAACACCTGTCATTTAACTGAAAGATTTTGCACATCAGACGTCTTAGTTAGAGACTCAGCCACAGTTATATGCCGTACTTTGTCTCAGGATCAGAAATTAAAGCGTTTTCTACAGGCCCAGACTCATTTTTCTGTTGTTACTCATGAGAGAGATGCATCTTGAGAGCTGCTTTTGTGTGAAGCTCTCTGAGTGCCCTGGAGAAGCCGAGCAGCTTGCATGCTCAAAACGTTTTTTTGTTCTGTGGTGACCCACCAGATCAATGGCATGATTTCACAAACAGAAATACTCAAGACATGAACAAAAGGATTGGGGTTCTACAAACTCAGCACAGATTTCAGCTTTTCATTGTGGTACTCTGTTAGAGACGTGAATAACATTTATTCGCTTGATTAGAAATTGGCCCAAAATGATACCTGTCATTTGAAAGTGAGTAACTGTGTGTCATTGTGAAACAATGTGAGATAACGAAATTCAACCTCTGCTTTTATACCACACACACACACCCTCCAGCAGGGGGCAGCAGTTTGCTTTAGGATCAGTATTAGTGGGCCATCAGAAAGGTAGTGAAGATTATGGCATCAGCCTACAGTTCCTACATCGGTTGGTTCCTAATTCATACCTTTATTAGATTTTGCTGCTCTTCTTGAAGACCACTTTGAACAGTTGCCTCAGCTACCTTTACAGACTAAATGGGTCTCTGAAGGACAGATTAGATAGTATCCAGCTAATCTGTACAAGCCTAGTCTGAAATGAGCAACGTGGAAAACCAATTACATGGAGATCCTTCAATCATCTGCTCATCACAGTTGGCCTGTCCCAGGAAAAGTGTTTTAAACCCCTCCAGAGAGCGCGTGGCGCTGTGCTATTGTTTTGCTGCCTGGATTGTAAGCGTAGTCCTTCAACTTTTTTCAGTTCCTTCTATTAGGGCCATTAAAACCTGGACCCTAGATGTGCCCTCGGAAACCAGCTTAGGGCTTTGCATGCACGTGCTTGACTCTCATCTGAGCATCAGTGAAAGTTCAACGGAGCATGATCTGCACCCAGTGTCAGGCCCGGGTTAAGCTACTCCAAGAACTGACACACAAACATGCAACAGCTGTCATGAAGCCTAAAAATAAATCACATCCAACAGGTTGCACCTGAAAACCTCGGGCGGTGCTGACGGTTGACGCTCAATTTGCCAAATTGACCTCTTCGGTTCGGCAAAGCATGAAGTTCAATTAGTCAATTAAATTAATTGAGTTAATCTCATGCTTTGGGTTCACCAATGAACAGCTCTCGGCTGCTCGTAAGCTTTCGGTCGTTCAAGAGGTAAAAGATTGATGCAGCTGGTGCTGATTATTCATTCAGCTCAGCGCCACTTCTGCTCTTCCTGAATGGATACTGTGGCAAGAAACTGGACAAAGCCTGGCAACAATTTGAACTGTAAATATTAAAGAACAGGTGGGGATATATTTGTATAAATCTGAATCCTTAAGAAATAAGATTTAGCTAGCTACTTTCCTGCAGCTTCACCTCTATGGCCACTGTTAAGACAAAGTTAGACAAAGTTAGAGAAGCAAGGTTATGCTTGGTTTGGACGCAGTCCAGAGGAGTAGACGAGAATTCATCGAGGAGGATGTTGAAGATGGAGCTGCCAGGAAAGAGGAGAAGAAGAAGACCAAAGAGGAGGTTTATGGATAAAATAACACAACAATAATTTTCACCCACTGCTTTACATATTCCTCTTCACACCAACTGCCTTATAGATAGATAGGATAGAGTAGATAGATAGATGATAGATATGATAGATAGATGATAGATAGATAGATAGATAGATAGATAGATAGATAGATAGATAGATAGATAGATAGATAGATGGATAGATAGACAGACAGACAGACAGTGGTCAGACAGACAGACAGACAGACAGACAGACAGACAGACAGACAGACAGACAGACAGACAGACAGACAGACAGACACCTTTACTAATAACATCACTCCTGAACATCTCTGAAGCCTGAGCACTGGGTGCTTCATACTGGGTGTAACTCTCTGTTGTTCTGTTAATGGAAACTGTGACTCAGCTGAGTAAACCCACAATCCTTCTGAGCTGAAGCCAGGAAGACTTCAGTCTTCCTAAATCTGCCCCCTTTTTTAAAGAGGATCTATAATAAGCGTCATCGCAGCAGGCAAGCAGGGCCTCAAAAGATCCTTGAATTAAAGTGGGCTAGAAAAACAGTGTCGTGAGTGCTAATTAGGAAGAAAGGAATATATGAAACCACAGCAGATAAACTGTAGCGTGATGAAATATATAATGTATGATTAGTGAACATCGTATGAGGGTGTTTTTTGAAAAAAGAAAAAAAAAAAAGGGAAAAGATACCACCAAATGAAAAAGGCTCGTTGCTGTTTTCCACATGGCGCTAAAGGGCTGATCTCTACAGCATTTTCATTCTGCATGTTTACTTTGGCTACGTTTCTGGGGCAGCGGCGACCGGAAGATTGTGAGTGCGATTCCCTCACCAGCAGCCTTGATCAAGGTACCGTCCCCGTCACTGCTCCCCGGGCGCTTTCAATAACTGCCCACTGCTGCACGTGTGTGTGTGTGGGTGAAACGCAGAGGTTGAGTTTCGTTGTGTCGTGCTTTGCTGCGTTTCACAATGACGAGAATAGTCCCTTTCTTTTCTTTTTTTTCTGAGAATAAACTGGAAAAAAACTTAGTTTAGCTGCAGTGAAAAAGGATTACACTGCAGTCAAAACACTGAACATGAAAAAAGTAAGTAACTAAGCGCAGCTACTTTGTTACTTTATTTAAAAATAAAATTTCTACTCAGTCCATTTGAGTGTGAGAGTGAAAAGCAGAGGCTGGTTTTGGTTGATTTGGTAAAGGACCAACTTTGAGTTCAGAGGTTGAAAGCAGTCCTGCTTCATTTACTAACCCCAGCTGGGTGAACGCTGGGCAGCGTGACTGAACGGCCGCTCATCTGCATCCTGCATGTGGCAGCAGGGCTGATTCACGGCGTGTATCACAGTAATATGGGTCAGCAGAATTAAAGCAACCCAGCGATGGCGCCAAGAAAGAAAGAGGTCAGATTCGGCGTGGCCTCTGGGATTACGCTGTCGGAAGAAGGGTGAAGGATACAGATGTCAATCCTCTGGATTTAACTATATTAGACACGGCATCTCAAAGATAAGGAAAGAAACCTACGTTAATATGGAATGGAAAAGACATCCGTGAAAAAATACACAATGGAAAGGCCATTTTTGGTGGATTATTTATAATCTGCCAATGTCAAGAAAAATCCATTTGTCTTTGCTATTTTTTGGAAATAGCAGAGTTTGGTATCTAAGCACCGTTACTGTTTAGCAATATAGTCCAATGTCCTTTTCATATGGGGTGGTGGTGTTCTAGTGGTGGGTACTTACCTATGGACCAATGGCTCAAGAGGTCCCAGGTTTGAATCCCACCTCCAGCACTACCACCACTGGGTCCCTGAGCAAGACCCTTAACCCTGAGTGTCTCCAGGGGGACTGTCCCTGTAATCAGGACAAGGAAGTCGCTCTGGATAAGAACGTCTGCTAAATGCCACAAATATAAATGTAATGTAAATATATACAAAGATTCAGATTATTCGACCTGAAGTAGGCAAAATAGAGAACAGCCAATCAGAAAAGAGATCATGTGCCGGTCATCTTTAATGACACAGTGAATAGTCTGTTAAACAGTGAAAAAAATCAGAAAGATGTTGATTCTGGCTCCATTAACGCAAGTTGGAGTTCCTTTAAATGCAAATGAGTTAATCATTACTGTGTCTTTGTAATATTTGAGGAGATGACACAATTAGAAAAGACAATCTTGTCCTCTCACTGGCCAGCAGCCAGGACATATGTCACTCATTATGGCTGTCATGGCAACAGACACTGGACAGAGTCAGGCGATCATTAAGAGCTGATGAACCAAAATGGAGTCAAACAGAATTTCTCCTCCATTTACCTTCACTTCTGCTGAAGTGTAGTTATGTAGAGCTCTGTTATCTAGACAACATTGACATCATCCTTTAGAGCGCTTGTATGTGAAATGCTTTAACAACTGAGGTGAGAGGAACCAGGGGTCCTGATGTGAACCTACAAATGTCTTTATGTACTATGCCTGAAAGTCTGGAAACCAAAGCTTTCTATGATACTTCTTTATACAATACTCTACATGCTTCCAAATTTTAATGAAACTAGGTCTCCAGCCTGCATCTCTGACCTCTAACAGTTGGGCTCAGCATCATTGAGAGACCATTGATGATGCCACAACTATCTGTGACATTGGTAGCAAAGTTTCTCAGCATATTTTCTTCAGAACTGTTGGAAGAGTGTAGGGAGGATTCCAAATCAGGTAGAAGTAGACGTAATTTCCTCTCTCACTCTTTTTCTGAGCCTCTCACAGGGTGAAAGTCCAGGACATCCTGGGAAGGTCTCCAGTCCATCGTAGGACAGACACACAGAGACAAACACTCACATTTTAGCATCTCGAATCCACCTGACATGCAGGACTTTGGACCGTGGAAGGAAACCCACACAGAAAGGACACGGATCGGCCCACCTGGGAATCAAACCCAGGACCTCCTCACTGTGAGGTGACAGCATTACGCACTGCGCCAACGTGCTGCCTGGACATCGTTAAGGAAAAAAATAGAAAGTGTATTAATGACCACTGGCAGACGTTCAGCTCTTCAGATGTCTGGGCCCATTCACCACCAGTGTGAACAATTCAGACTCTACGTTTCTCTACATCGATTTGTATTTTGTAAATTGTGAACACATAACAAAACACTTCCACCACAACGAACTGCTTCTCTGCATTGGACCCACCCACTCAAATGGAAAAGACATACATTCAGTGCCCGGGTAGCAGTGTTGTGGACGATACCTTCCTCAAGGGTAGTCAAGTCAAGTCAAGTCAAGTCAACTTTATTTATATAGCCCTTTTTACAACTGCTATCATCGCAAAGTTGCTTTACAGAAACCGGGTCCGAGGCCCAGTTGGGTAAGCCGAGGGCGACAGAGGAAAAACTCCCCAAAACAGGAGGAAGAAACCTTGGGAGGAACCAAGAACCAAAAGAGGAAACCCATCCTCCTCTGGAAGACACCCGAAACAAAGCAGGAAAGAAACAAAGAAGGAAAGAACCGCTGGGTGACCTACTGGTCCAGAACTCGATCTCGCAACCTTTCTCTAATCCACTTCCCCAACACCACTGCCCCATAGTATACTCATTAATATACCCATAATGCAATATTCAAAACAATATTAGGATCTATTTGATGAAGGTGAGTTGTGTGAAGAGAATATTGAGGCAGCACTGGCCTAATAGTTCAGGACTAGGTCCCAGGACTAGAAGGTCTAGTAGGTTGCCCTGAGGTACCCCTGAGCAAGGTACCATCCCCGTCACGGCTCTCCGGGCAGCTTTCAATAGCTGCACCCTGCTGCACGTCTGTGTATGTGTTAAAAGCAGAGGCTGCATCGTTGGGGTTCACTGTGTGGTGTGCTGTGTTTCACAATGACAAGTTGTCACTTTCACTTCATGTGTGCAGTATTGCAGACGAGAGGACGTGAGTGCGAGTGAATGGTGGGGGGGGGGGGAGGGTTGGGGGGGGCTGTACTGCTGGGGAAAAGCGTCATCTTCCTGCAGTCTGACCCATAATCAGCAGACAGCCACTTTGGTCGCTCTCCACTCGCCGATCCCTCTCTGGCCTCGAATCACACGGCAATCTGATGAATTAAAAGGTTATTTTGGCGATTAGAGAGGCAACGCGTGTAATTAAACGTTGTATTCCCCCCATGCTCACTTTGACGTCTCCGCAGCCAAACTGCGATGCAGACAGCACAGCCTCTCCATGAAAAATAAACAGAGAAATGAATACTTCACAACAAACAAAAACAAACACACAGGAAAAAATCTATCCCGGCCAGGATGAGAGCACGCTGTGGCTCCTCTGAGCCAGCGCTGCACATCTGATGGTAAAAAAGCGCTTTATAAAAACGAATAAAACCTGTCCTTATTTAACAGTGCTGTATAATACTTTTAGAACAACTTGGTAATATATTCGCCTCCACCTGGCACAGGGCACGTCCATTTAGTTTCTTTTCTGAACACATTTAAAGAATAGATTTGAGGTTGTTCATTCTTTATTTAAACAACACCCACATCCCTGATTGACATTTTTTGCACGATTTTTGCAGCACACACGTTTCAAGCCGGCTTACAGAGGTGGCACAGATATTGATCTTGTGTAAAAAAATTATTCTGGTAAAAGTAGAAGTACAGATTCAACTTCTTTATTTGAGTAAACGTAAAAATGATAGACTTAAAGTATAAAATTAGGGAGTTTTAAAGGACATTTCTCTGTTTAGCTGCAATGGTGGTTAGGGTGTTGGCCCCAGGATCAGAAGGTCGTGGGCTTGAATTCCAGACAAGCAAGCTGCCCTGAGGTACCCTTGAGCAAGGTACCGTCCCCATCACTGTTCCCCGGGTGCTTTAAATAGCTGCCCCCTGCTGCAAGGTGTGTGTGGGTTCTCCCGTCACGGATGGCACACAAAATGTGTCTTTAACGTTTTTTATGCTGTTTATGTCTTGTTATAACACACCGTGCAGCAGGGGGGAGATATTTAAAGCATCTGGGGAGCAGTGATGGGGACAGTACCTTGCTCAAGGGTAGCTCATGGCAACCTACTGGTCTGGGATTTTAATTATAATTATCTTTACTGAAAAAAGAATTTTAGTGGTCTGCTGTTTATTCAGCAGGGGCTATCAGACTAGAGAGGGAAGATACAAAGAGGAAGAAATAGCAGCATGATGTATTTACAGGACATACAGGCATGTGAAAAAGTTAGGACACTCTATGAAAGCCTGTGTGTTTTTGTAACATTCTTGGACATATGTATATTTAATCTTAATTTTAACAATACTGGGAGATTCAATCAATATATCTAAACAATAAAAACGTTTCAAAATCTTCACCCCCACCTTTATTCCCAGTTAATCAGGTCACATGATTAGAACATCATTACTTAGCATTTTGAATGAGGTTTGCCCTTTTAAACCTCAGATATTTAGTTTGGTGTTCCTGAATGTTGAGGTGAGAGTGAACACCATGGCAAGATCAAAGAGCTTCTGAGGCCTTTAGGAAGAAGACTGTAGCAGCTTCTAAGTCTGGGAAGGGATTTAAAAAGATATCAAAAGAATTTGCAATCAGCCCTTCCACTGTCCGGAAAATAGTCTACACGTGGAGGACTTCCAAAACAACTGCCAGCATGCCCAGGTCTGGCCATCCAAGCAAGTTCACCACAAGATGCTAAAAGAAGTCTCCAAAAACCCTAAAATCCACCATGAATTTTCCCATGTATCAGAGGGTGCTTGAGGAACAACAAGAGACCATCTGTAAGAACATGGAGAGTCCTGGAGTGGCAGAGTGACTTGAAACGGGCTGTACATGAAGAAACCCCTCAAACATCTCACAGCTTAAAGAATTCTGCATTGAGGAGGGGATCAGACTTTCCTCAGACCGATGTCAGAGACTGGTAGATGCTACAAGAAGCGTCTCACTGCGGTTACTTCAGCCAGAGAACACTAGCTATTAGGGGGTGTCTTAACTTTTGCCTCAGTTAAAAAACACATTTTTGTTGATATCTTTTGTTTGATGAATTAATCAAGGTTAATTTTTATTATTTACCTGCAATTAAATCACTTTCTTTTCCAGAGATAAATGAAAACAAATTTAGACATCGATTTGTGAACATTTCTTAATAAAGAACTGAATATTTAACGGGGTGTCCTAATTTTTTCACATAACTGTATGTTTATAAATCAGGGCAACGGTGGCCTAGTATTTAGGGAGAAGTCCCCAGACTTATAAGGTTGTGGGTTCAAATACCAAATCAGTAGGTTGCCCCGAGGTACCCTTGAGCAAGGTACCGTCCCCATCATTGTTCCCTGGGTGATGGATATGGCTGCCCCATGCTAGTGTGTAAGATTTCAGTATCTTACCATAGCTACCGTTTATATCCACTATATGTTCAAAACTATCCAGACACCTCTTCGAACTTGATTGAAGCATTGCTGACATAGCTTCTTTTGAGAACACATAGCTTGTATCTCCATACGAAGGCAACGCTGGCAGAATGGGACGTTCTTGAGGAGCTACGCATAGATGATCCCAAAGCCAAATCTTTGCTAGAGGGGTTGAAAGTCCCTACATTTTTAGCAGTGGAGGTGCAGAGAAAACACTGGACGGGCAGGTGTCCACAAACATTTGGACATCTTGACAAACAATCATGATGTGTCTTCATGAGAAAACAACCAGAACCAAGACAGTGAGCGTTGATAATCAAAAGATTTTTGTCACCGACAATCAACACTTCTCTGGAAACGGCATAGCAATACTGTTCACATGACACAAAAACAGGTAAGTCCAAGTGCAGCAGATCTGACTTGAGACTTCTGCGTACGAAACAGGCAAGTGCACCTTAAAGTTTAGGTCAACGACAGCAAAATCAAAATAAAAGACAGGAATGTGGCCAGACAGCATCACCTACAGCCTTTCGGGAAAAATAAAGAAAAACAAACCAACAAAGGCTTTGCTAAGAAGACTTTATCTCTTTTCTCACCACATGTATTTTCAGCTATGTGATCATAAGGCTCCATTTAGAATCCCCGGTTAAAAACAACCACGAACACATGAACTGGACTGGTGTTAGGAGAAGAGTGATTATAAAAACAACACTGGCATCTGCTGGCTCCAGTGTGAACCTTCTGATTCTAATTCCACTCTATTTCTATTCTTTTATTTTTTAGTTTTTTGGCCTGAATCTTAAAAACATAAGAAAAAAAGCTTCTATAACAATCTATCATGTTAACGTGTATGATTTAGCAGATGCTCTTATCCAGAGCGACTTCCAATTCCTGATTACAGGGACAACCCCTCTGGAGACACTCAGGGTTAAGGGTCCCAGGAACCCACCGGTGGAAGTGCTGGAAGTTGGATTTGAACCTGGGACCTCTTGGGCCATAGCCGAGTGTCCTACCACTAGACCACCACCATCCTAGAGTCCTGTGGGATGATTGGTCCATTGTGATAGAGGATATTTTTAAAGCCTCTGTAACACCACGAGCCTCTAAATCTTTTTGGAAATCTTTCCTGTGTGTTTACAGCCCATGACTCAAATCAGGGTAAGCAGTTAAGATAATAAATAAATGATTCATATTATACTATTGTGGATTCAGTAGTAATTAAACGAACCTTCATTAAAGTTCGTGGCTAAAATAATCCATTACTCATCCATGAAGTCACCTGCGTTTGTTAGAATTTCAGTCTCTTTCTTCTCTGTGGATGAATGAGGGCGTGGCAGGAAAGGTGAGTCTCTGACAGGTGACGTTAAAAGCTCAGTCTGTGTCAAGGCCAAACTCAGACGACGCCACCAAGCTCCACGCCTGCAGCTCAGTGAGTAGCTTCTGTCTTCTTGTCCAGTCATGTTAATTAAAGTTCAGTCAAGAAGCTTAGTTTAGGGAGTTCCTGTAGACGTTACTGTACTTTCATTTCGATTGAAACCTCAAGGCAGGAAACATTACTGTCATGGCTTTAGAGAGTTCAGTTGATATCATAATTAAAGGAGATTAATTTATCTCGAAAAAGGGTTTGTGGTGTGCTTTCAAATCCAGGCGAATTTGAAGGATTCCTCCGTTTGTAATCAAATCAACACATAACTAAGAATTTACCTTATAATTTCACCAAATGTGACGTCAACAGTGTTGGGTACTGGTTGGAGGTACGTTGTTTGTTTGTTTTTTTTTTTATTTGTTTGTTTGCTTGCTTGCTCTGAGGCTATATTCCCTATCAATGTCTAATCTAAGGTGAGGCAATGCAAAGCGTGCACTTGTAGCAACGTGTATTAGACCTCGTATCCGTCATTAAACCGAAGAGATTGAGAACTTCCCCAAAATTCCCAGTGAAAACCAACAAGCGAAGTAAAGTGACTATTTTTCGTTGTGAAACAGCACAGCACACGGTGAGTCACGATGAAATTCAGAATCTGCTTTTCACCCACACACATCGTGCAACAGGGGGCAGCTATTGAAAGCTGGCTTAGGAGCAGTGATGGGGACAGTACCTTGCTCAAAGGTTCCTCAGGGTGACCTATTGTTCTGGGGTTCGAACCTGATTTCACCGTGCAGCGTTTAAAGTGCTGTTTGTCCACCGTTTGCTCTCGTTTAATAGTAGACCTGCTCTCCTGGAGGTGGTAGGATACTCAGCTGAGGACTAAGAGGTTGTGGGGGTCGAGCCTGGCGAGCTTAACTCAAAGCAGCTGCAGGGTGATTTTTATTAACATTTACAGAATCACAGCATACAGCAGGCACTCTTATCCCAAGCAGATGGTCTCCCTGGAGCAATCTGGGGTAAAGGGTTTTGCTCAGGAACCCAATGACGGTAGGATGGTGGTAGGATTTGAGCCTGCAACATCCACAGGCTGCTACCCTACCACCAGACCTCCACCACTTCCCATGTCATGTACATTGCTTCGGATAAGAGTGATAAATGCTTTCATTTTAAATGGGATTTAAATTCTGTTCATATTTAATTGAGCTCGAATTTTGGGAAAATGTAAATCGGACAAAATATATGGAGTTACCAGAGAGAATGATGGAAGTGGCTGTCTAGATCCAGACCTTTTCAAAAGCAAGTTTAATGGCAACTATAAAACAGCACTGGTCAAACCGGCTGAAGAAGTGCTGGGGTTCAGAAATCGCACTAACTTGCCCGTGGGACCCCTGAGCTGGATATAATGTTAATGTGTCTCTTCTGTTTCAGCTGTTAAACTGCATGGCGCTGTGAAACGTTGTGACATGACAGACTATTAATTTGGTCATTATTTTGGCATCAAGTTACTGAAGCTACTGAGGAAGCAGGCGATGCTCCTCTACAGGAAACGAGGTTGATATATGAGATTTTATTTTTTCCATTCTATCACACAAGGGATTTTTTTTTTTTTGGTCCACAACTTGAAATTCCAGTAAATTCAGAAAGACTTGAAGCCCTAAACTGACAGATATGGCCTGAGGTGAGGGCTTGTTCTTTTAGTTTAACCACCTTATATTTGCCAGCTCAGCAGCGAAAGACTGGATGCAGGCCATGTTAATGAACACTTCGTTATCTGCATAGCACCTGTAATTCCCTTCAGCATAATCAGTGGCTGAACAGCAAAAATAAGATAATATTTCTACTAAAAAAAGCGCTTTTCGGCTTTAGGTTCCTAAAAAAATGCATGTTTTAAGTTTTAAATCCATTTTTCTCTAAAACTTTAGAGAACAGGTCTTTATATATACAGTACTGTGCAAAAGTTTTAGGCAGGTGTGGAAAAAATGCTGTAAACAAAGAACGCTTTCAGAAATATCAATAATGATTGTTTATTTTGATCAATTTACAAAATGCAAAGTGAGCGAACAAAAGAAAAATCTAAATCAGATCAATATCTGGTGTTTCTACCTTTTACCTTCAAACCAGCATCAGTTCTTCTGGCCCCACAGAGCCCTGATCTCCACATCATCCAGTGTGTCTGGATCACATGAAGAGACAGAAGGATGTGAGGAAGCTACATCCACAGAAGATCTGTGCTCAGTTCTCCAAGATGTTTGGAACGACCTACCGGCCGAGTTCCTTCAGAAACCGTGTGCGAGTGTACCTAGAAGAACTGATGCTGTTTTGAAGGCAAAGGGTGGTCACACCAAATATTGATCTGATTTAGATTCTCTTTTGTTCATTCACTGCATTTTGTTGATTGATGAGAATAAATGATCAACACTTCCGTTTCTGAAAGCGTTCTGTTTACAGCATTTTTTCACACCTGCCTAAAACTTTTGCACAGTGCTGTCAGTCTGTATATTTGGACGCCCACACCCTCAGACAGTCACCTCCTCAGAGGCCATGTTTTGACCACTTAAGCATCACTAAAAGCAGTCGTGGTTTCAGGAGTTTTACTGTACATGGTCTAAATATGACTTCAGCGATCGAACCTTCAGAAAGTGCAGGAAGCACCGCCAGGCCTGGTGTTACTGACTCTAAAGGCAAAGTTGGGAAATTGGGACGCCTGTCTTCAGTCTCAGCTCCACCCTTTGTGAGTTTGTGGCAGGTGCTGGCATGCTCGAAAAATGTCTGTTTAAGCATGAAAGGTTACGGGGGGTTAAAATAACTCTCTCTGAATGTTCTTATTCATCCATCTGCTGTATGACTAATCTCCACTCAAATAACACAACGAATGAGAAAAAAGACGAAAAAAGAAAACAGCAGGCTTGTCATCTCGCTGCTGGTGTTTATTCTCATGCTCTTAGCGGAAGGGAATACATCGTATTTATTTTAATGAAACAGGCAATGATTATTATTTAGAATTTATATATTTAGAACATTTCCAGAGTTTTTGTCCTATAAGGAAATACATCATTGTATTTTTTCCCATTTTTAAAACAATGTTTTGAGTATGCTTCAATTTTTTTCATTCTTTTTTTTTTTATTATTGCATTTGTCACCATTATTCTGTGTGTTAGATTGTTCTGTGATGCAAACCCAGGTAGATTTAGTCGCAGTGTTAAGGTTTATAATATTAAAACTTTGATAGTTGATTATTCACACAGACAAGACTCTTTTGCCAGGATATGGTGTGTGGTATTGGGCTCTCAACAGGATTAAATCCTCTAATTTAGTTCCTGATTGGTCTCATTCCCATATGGTGCTGTAGTGGGTAGTGCTGTCACCTTAATAACAAAGTTCTGGGTCCATTTCTCTGGTGGGACAGTCTGGTTCTCCGTTTCTGCGTGGGTTTCGTCCATGTGCTTTAATTTCCCTGCACTGTCCACTGACACGTACGTCAGGTAAACTGGAGAAGCCTAACTGGTCCCTTGGTTGGCTTGATAGACTCGTGACCTGCCCAGGGTGCTTCTCTTCTCTGCCTTTTGCTTTATGACTGTTGGGAAGAGCAGTGATTGATGGATTATTTATGTGAATTAACTGACAAACAATTGATTCTTCAGCCTCAATGTGACCTTAAATGTGATTTTTTCTGCTATAAAAAATAATATAAAATTAGTTTTGTTAGTCTGACACATCTCTTACAGTGTGAACTGCATGTCCTAAAGTAGTTTACATTGTTGGGACACTTTGGAGGAAGCGCTGGGGTTTACTCTGGCCATGTAGAATTGAATGAACACTGTTTCAGACGCATTAAACGATTAAAAAAAGTGTGTTAATGTTAAAATATTTAAAAAGTACAACAGAACTGCACCTTTAAGATTGTGACGCTTCAGCTGAGCCAGATTCTGAGCCATTCTGTATCAAATATGTGCATTTAAAGGCATAGACTGGCCCAAAACCAGGAAGCTGCTGCCCTCTGCTGAAAGAATACAGTGAATCAACCGTTGGATGAAAGCCACTTTCCTATTCTCTTCATGTAAATATATATAGATCAATATGTTTATAGGATTGGCGACCTGTCCAGGGTGCGTCCCCCGTCCTCGCCCTGTGTGCGCTGGGTTGGACACCAGCACTCCCCCGCGACCCCGTTTGGGACAAGCGGCAGATAATGGATGGATGGATGTTTATAGGAGTTGTTGTCCACCAGGATCAGTGGGGTATCACTGACGAACATCTGAAACATCACAAAGCGTTAGTCATGAATCGGGCCAGAAAAGCTCCTTAAACTCCCATTAACCCGAGAAAAACATTTATCCAATTTGATGCATCATAAAACAAAGTGACGTCCCACTTCGTTTCTTCATTTCACCAGATGATTCATTACCACGCCACGTCTCAATTTGGTGGAATTTTGAAAACGACTTAATTGACCTAGAAAACAGACGGGCTCTAATATTACACACCGTTCATTATATTAATTATGTATTACTTCTAGCTTTTTCCGTTCATTCGGAAAACCTTGCTTACTCATAATCTTCCAGCCGAATGTGACTTTTTTTCCCTGCCTTTAAAACATCTAAATGATTTGTAAGAAAATTGAGCTACGATTTCCAATTCGCTTTTAAAGAAATAAAGGACAGGCTAAATATAAACCTTTTAAGAGAATTAAATAGAATAATTCCATTAAAATATAGATCTGCTCCCACTTTTGTGTTTAAAGATGCAACATACAGAAGACGCTAAAGCACTAAAGCTCCACCCACTCACACTGAACCACCGCTATTGGCTAATTGATCTTCCAATTAAAGACTCTGAAGGACTCTTTTTTTAGCAACTCTCACTTCACCTCATCGCTAAATCTATTAAGTCATAAAATGCACTTTCTCTTTCTTTTCCTTCTTGAATATCCGGTCGCAAAGGAGGTTCCGCTTTTGAGTCTTGGTTCCTCCAAAGGCTTCTTCCTCCAGTTGTAGGGAGTTTTGCCTCCGTTACTCATTTTCTGACTCGGATTCTGAACTGCAATCATAAAATTTCCTTTACTTTACGAGGTTTTACGGAAAGCTAAACAGCTGCAACATCCCAGAATCTCTGTGCTTAGAACTTACAGATAAAATTTCCACTGTTGCCCAACTCAACTCCCCACATTCTTTGTTGCTTTTTTTTTGCCCCACCTCAAAGCAGAGTAGAGAGCACATGAAAAGGTAACGTGATTGTGAAACCTGCTGAATGAGGAAATCAAAGAAGAACAATACAGAACCTTTCAAGCTTTCCCTTCTTTTTGTTTTCGCCTTTTTCACAGATGGAATACTCTACAAATACGCTGGCACAGGGCTGCTTTGGAAAGATATATAAAGAGAAGTACAAAGACACCTGGGCAGCAATGAAGAAGGTGCCCCTGGGTTTCATCTCCCGGGAGCAACTTACGAGAGAGTGCAAAGTATATTAGTGAGTAAAGCCATAATCCTGATTGTGCTGCTTCGCTGTACATGTTTTAAAAGGACTTTATTTAAAATGCTTGTGGCTTAAAATTGACATTGTTTACAGTTATGGCATTTAGCTGACACGCTAATCCAGAGCGACTTACGTTTCTTAAATACAGGGACACTTGGGGTTAAGGGTCTTGCTCAGGAACCCACTGATGGTAGTGCTGGAGGTGGGATTCGAACCTGTGACCTCTTGGTCTGTGGACAAGTATCCTTCCACTAGACCAGATAGAACAGATCTCGAGTTTAATGGTGTTGGTGAAAACAGGATATTTCAGACACATTTAAGAAGGTCTGCATCTGTTGTTCTCATTAGTTACAACTCATGATTAAAATATTCCAGTTTCAGATGGCAACAAATAGTTAATTGATTCACATTTATACATCCAACTTTGGGTAAAATGTCCCAGAGATGCCAAGTGACAGATGCTCTGAAAATGAGACAGAGGATTGGATTTCGGCTTACCAAGAAAAGAGTGACACAGAAGATTTTCATCCTGGCTAAGAAATTGTTTTATATGGTCAGTTGAGCTGATTTTTAAACGACAGGCTTCCTGGTTTCCTGAACTACAAAACAGCAGAACAAAAGATGGAGGATGACAAACAAAATAACATATCAACGATCATGCGGTTGAATAACTTGGGCCAGCCCTAAATTAAAAGGATCAAAAATGTTAGACACTCCTTAACTGTTTGGATCAGGATAAACTGTTCCAGGAAAACCTGTCGTTGGTGCAGAACATTTCAATAATAGGAGGGTTTCTCAGAATTTCTCCCTCCTTAAAGAACCATCCACTGAAAGGAGAAACCAATAGTGGGTCCCAAAGCAGTCTTCAGGGCCCTCCTCACTTAGACCACAGTGCTGCTCCAACCTAACACAAAGAGGAAAACCATAGATCACCTGGTGGTCCCTAGGAACCAGTTGGAGAACCACAACTCCAAAGAACCCTTCCAGTATGATCAAAAGAGGTCAAATAAAATAATTGGGCCTTACTGCTCAATTGACAGCTGTCGCTATCCTCCATCTCATTGTGCCTCAGGCATTAATATGGTTGATATATTTTTCGCAGTAACGCCCATCACAACAATGTGGTTAAACTTCTTGGAGATCCATGGCTGCAAGATCAAAAGTGGCATATTCCTCTGGAGTTCATCTTCGGAGAGGATCTTGAGACCACCATATTTAAAGTACAGAAATCTAAAATAAAGGTAAGGCCTGCAGGTTTGATTACAAGTGAATTTAAAATCTGACTGCTGTGTTGTTTATTGAAGTCAGCGAACAAATGTCCCTACAGTTGGATCCAAAAGTCAAAGCCACCATCATCACTGGAATGTGCGAAGGCTTGTTCCATCTGCACAGCAAGGACATCGTCCACCAGGACCTCAAGCCAGATAACATCATGGTAAAAGCATCAATAGAATTCCTTGAGTTAAAAATCAAACTTTACATAATTTCCCCCTTACCGAGATCAGTCAAGACTTGTCCAAACTTCGCTTCTTCAGTTTTGCACTGGAGGCTAATGCAGCTAGAGGTTGTATATCTCCTCTAGGTTTTCTAATGTTGCTCCTCATGTGGCACGGTTTCCTTTACAAATGGACAGAAATACAGATACAAATTTCAGAGTTGGTAAACCACTTACGTATTTCTATTTGAGGTTCAGAGCAAGCTTGCCAAATGTAGAAATGGGTTGCTTTCCTCAAAGTGCAAATCCGAAAGGCAAACTTGGGACTGCATAGTCATTTGCAAAAGTTTCAAATGACGTGTTATTTCATACAAAATCGCCGTTTTTTTGTTTGATATTTGCACACGTGGAACAACTAACATGACGTGCAAATTGTTACATTTGAAAATGTTAAACCTTTTCATTAAACTCTGCAGGAAAATTCCAGATTTATGAAAACAATATCGTGGAAATGGTCAATGTTGTTCCAGCTTTTGCGCACGACTATGTTCTAAGGGGAAAATGATGTAAAGTAGCTTTTTGGCAGTCATATAAAGGAGAACGGTAATGATAAATATGTCTTGTCTTACACCAATAGGTTGAACATAACACCCACCGTGCTGTAATCATTGATATGGGCCTTGCGAAATTCTCCGTAAACGGTTTATCCTCCGCCCAGAACATGGGGAACGAGGCCTACTCTGCCCCTGAGATCCTAAAGGCAGATGGAGTGCGGGACAAGCGATCTGACGTGTGGGCAATGGGCAAAATCATCGCTGAACTCATCGCAAGGGTCAGACTGCCAACTACCTCTGTGTCTCCTGTCAAAATGAAAGAGACTTTGAAAGATAATCAATATTGCAACGTTGTGTCCAAGATGGTGGCCTCCGACCCCACAGAGAGAGCCTCTATGGTTGGGGTGATTTTGGAAATCCGGCGAGCCGCCATTCTTTCCGGGGTAGATGTGAGAGCCCAGCCAGTTGTAGGAGGTGGAATAGCAAATGCACTTTTGGGGGCGCAAGGTGGTGCCCCAAAACCAAACCAATATTGGCGTTCGCGATCTCCCAACCCCCCCAATGCAGCAATGGCAGACAAACCTGCCATACAAATCAGGCATACACAACCTACACAACCACCTAAAGCAGCACTAGATGTAGTTCCACTTAACAAAGACACACTGGCCGCTCAGTTCGCGGACATGGCCATTCCTTGTCCTTTACCAAGAGATGGGAAAGTAGTCCAGCGTTTTTATGATGGAGAGACTGGAGACCTTCAGATTAAAGAGATAATTACGAAAAATGGAAAGATTGTTAAGTATGATGATGTAAAAGTTACAAAGTCATAAAGGTGTAAGAACTGGCGATGGCCTGATATCTCTTTTCGTACCTCTATATTAATATTAAATATTACTATACTAAAATTAAATACTAATAATTTGAGGCTAATACCGACACTGAACCAATCATCTTGTTTTTTAGAAACTGCTAAGCCTTCTGTAAAGCCATCTAACTTACAGGAAGAAATACAAATATTTTATATTAGCTTTTAATTCACTCAATTACTCTTAATTCATGAGAGTAAAAGAATAAAGGAGAGAATTGATTGTATGCAGTGGATGCAAAATGCTCAAATGAGACACTAAAGCAAAGGCAGCAGTGAGTAAATCATAATTCATTGACGTTTAATAAAAGTTCAGCTAGGAAGAAACACAGTGTCTCTAGAATCTTATAAAAAAAAAAAGATTTATTATGTAAAATGTTCATATTTTATAGGTGTATATATTCTCTTTCTGTAAAATACAGACTCTTTTACACTACTCTGTGTCAAACTGTGCCCAAACCAGACTCTTTTTGTTCTACTGCCTCTTAATGCTTCTCAGAAAATCAGCAATGGGTTTGTAAAGCGTTAAGTTTTGTAATGCAACATATTGTGATATATTGTGAAAAGAAACATTTTTTAAAATATTCTAAATGTTTAAAGCATACAGTACTGCGCAAATGTCTTGAGCCATACCTCGTTTCTTTACATTTCGCTTCCAAAGATCTTGAAGTTTAATATGTGTTGTTGAGGAATGTTCTCCAAGCTTTCTCATTCCACAAGATTTTCAAAGTTTTTGGCTCTCACTTTCAGTACAGTCCCTTTACCAGACCAGTTTCAGAGACAGAAGCATTGTGGGATCATCTCCACAGAGAACACAACTAAAGAAGAGCTTTGGAACCTCCTTCAAGAAGCCTGGAGAACTGTTCCTGTAGACGACTTGACGGAATAACAAGAAAGCTAAACTAAGAGAGTTCAGGCTGTGCTTAAGAATAATGGTGGTCAAATCAAGGAGTGATTTGAAGCTGAGAAAATACAAACTCTCTGTGTTACAAACTGGATTTCCATGCACATAAATCACTGTCCTTCTGTCTCATTGTCTCAAGCAATATGGCTCGTATTTAGCAGTACAAAAATACTACAAAAATAAACTTTGCATATTACATTTCTTGACAATTCATCTGGCATAAGTAATTTGAGCTTTTTTTTATTTTTACCCATTCTTTAAAATGCTTGTTGACTATTCCTTAAATACATGTTTTAAAAATCAATATGTTCGATAATATGTTTTAAATGGTTTCAATAAATCTTAATTTCACAATGGAAGAAGAAAAAATAGTTTTCCAAGTTTCTCCTCAAAACAAAGGTCTTATTTTTATTTGGTCTTCACTTTAATTCCTGAAACTGAGCACAACGTCATACACTACAAATGATTTTGTTTTCCTAGCACAAATGATCTTTTCACTCCCCTGCAGCCAATACCCTTCAGCTGCCTGCAGGTCTGTAATTGGTATAATTAGGGGGGATCTGACAGCCATGCTGACAGATATTGCTTTATTTTTTTTTTCATGTTTTGTTTTTACATTGCACTTAAGACGTTCTGTAACACTGAAGCAGGGTTACAACATGTAATTTGTGGTTTCGCCATAACTTGTTTATCACTTTGTGTTCACCGGATAAGCCAGGTGTCTCTGCAGCACTAAAGACATTAACCGTCTCAAGACACACTGCGACACATCAGGCCAGCTGTGCTGTTAACTTGAAGTTAAACCGGACTGTTCTTTCTGATTCACAGCTAAACAGTAAACTCTCAATTTAGGCCATAATCTCAAATTCTCCTGCACTGACCTCTAGAGGCAGATGTTTGCCATTTTGAATGGGACACCAGGCTCAGTTTCAGTCTCCTTCAAGGCCTGGTTTATCCTCCACCCACAAGTGACATGGCTTAGCTGAGGTTTAAAAGAATAGTTTGGCAGGGAGTCATTCATTCATTTTCATCTATCAGCCTATCCCAGCTTTCACAGGGCCAAAGGCAAGGAAACACCCTGGCCAAGCTGTCAGTCCATCGTAGGGGAGACACAGACTATCACAATCACACACACACACACACACACATATACAATTTAGCATCTCCAATCCACCCGACGTGCAGGTCTTTTGATGGTGGGAAGAAACCAGAGCTCCCAGAGGAAACACACAGACAGGGAGAGAACAACATGCATGTTATTTCTTTAACAGTTATGTAGGGGGCAACACAGGGGGTAGCACTGTCGCCTGACAGCGAGAAGGTCCTGGGTTTGATTCCCAGGCGGGACGGTCCGGGTTCTTTTTGTGTGCAGTTTGCATGTTGCCCCCCTTGTCTGTGTGTGTTTCCTCCGGGAGCTCGTTTCCTTCTGCCGTCCAAAGACCTGCACGTCAGGTGGACTGGAGATGACATATTGCCTGTGAATGAGTGAGTGAGTGAGTGAGTGAGTGTGTGTGTGTGTGTGTGTGTGTGTGTGTGTGTGTGTGTGTCTGACCTGTGAGCCGGGATAGGCTCCAGCACCCCCTAATTAGGACAAGCAGCTATGAAAATGACTGTGCTGGCAGAGTTTATGTGACACAAAACCCCAAAACGGACTGAAAACAATAATAATAATAATAATAATAATAATAAACGGGGGGGGGGGGGACTAGCTTGAGACAGTCAGGCTGTAAAGAGAGCCGGGGAAGATTTTAAGTCTCTTAACATTGAAGGAAAAGACTTGAATAACAGGGACGTTTCTGTGTGTTTCTGTGTGTGTGTGTGTGTGTGTGTGTGTGTGTGTGTGTAAGGGTACTCTTTTTCCTTCTTCTCGCCTTCTCGCTCTGAGAAGTAGAACTCGAGAAATAAACTGGATAAAGTGTGTAGCGCCAGAAAAGCACTGAGAGAAAGTCCTGGAGGATTAAATTCTGACTCCAACAGAGAGAGAACAGGAGACCCGAGAGTAAACTGAAGAACCTTTACCGAATCACCGGCCCGATCAGGAGACGACCGGCACCGACTGTTGTTGTTGTTGTTGTTGGTTTTGTAAAACGGAAATGACGTAGTACGGAAGTCTTCCCCATGACGTTTTTCGCTCCCCGCTCACACTAAAGCGGACAGACTCCCCCTAGCGGCCGGGCGGAACGGGTTATTACAATACAGACTACACTCCACTGCACTGTCAGTCAAATTCTTTCATTAAAAACAAAAATGAAAACACACAAAGACTTCATTAAAAAGTTCACTTAACTTTAGGGAGGGTCCACAGATCCAGTATTTCCAGGTTCCTCTGCTGTTCATTGTCTTCTTCTTTTTGAAGGAAATTATTATTATTATATAAGGCATATTATATTCTGCATACTCTGATATATACTGTGTACTACACAAGTATATACTGCATACTGCTTACTGCACTAGAATTTAATATATACTATATATGAAACTCTTAAATGTTACCAAAGTTATTTTTAATAATGAATAGTCCGACTAACAAGTTTTTCTGACAATCTCTTAACTTTGGGAAGCGTCAGCCGTCCCAACATTCTGGACTCCTTTCTGCATGTCCATCACTTTGCTGAGACGTCCTCCATCATTGCTTCTGTTTAAACCTGTGAGCATCTTCCTCCACTCTTATACGTCACCCTGTGCTCCTCCCTCTTCTTAAAAGAAGTATTAACTACAGCCATTTCCATCCTTTTTGCAAAATCTACAACCATCTGACCTTCAGCATTCCTCTCCTTGATACCATACCTACCCATCTCCTCCTCATCACCTCTGTTCCCTTCACCAACATGACCATTAAAATCTGCACCAATCACCACTCTCTCTCCCCTGGGTACACTCTCTATCACTTCATCTAACTCACTCCAGAATTTTTCTTTCTCCTCCTTCTCACAACCAACTTGTGGGGCAGAAGCACTAACAACATTCATCATCACACCTTCAACTTCCAGCTTCAAACTCATCACCCTCCCTGACACCCTCTTCACCTCCAAAACACTCTCCACACACTCTTCCTTCAGGATAACTCCTCCCCCATTCCTCCTTCAATCCACACCATGGTAGAACAGTTTAAACCCTCCTCCAATACACCTGGTCTCACTACCCTTCCATCTAGACTCACACACAGAAGATCAACCTTTCTTCTCTCCATCACATCAGCTCATTCTCTACCTTTACCAGTCATGCTGCCAACAATCATAGTCCCTACCCTCTCTTCCACTCTCCTTCCCTTCTTTCTCTCCTCCTCCCGCTGGACATGCCTTCCTCCTCTTCTTCTTCTCCTTTGGCCAACAGTAGCCCAGTTTCCACCAGTTCCCTGTAGGCTAACAGCACTGGTGGTGGTCGTTATCAACCTGGGCCTCGACTGATAGTATACATTAAATGCTAGTGCAGTATACACTATATATTAGTGCAGAATGTAGTACTATACTACACACTAGTATATAGTATATACTGCACTAGTATATACTGCACTAGTATATAGCGTGTACACATAGTAATGCCTGTGTGCTTTCCAAAGTCCCTTGGTGAATTCATAGGGAAAAAAAAGTCTGAAAAGTCCTTGAGTGAGGCCAGCTCACCTTAGGATTTTTTTCTGTTTTTTTGCTTGTTTGCTAAGCTTTAAAGCACATTTATTATAGAGCAGAACACCTAGGAATGCCATCCAAATGTGTATCCAACGCATGTGATTAAAATCTATGTGGACAGTCTGATTCTCTCCACTGATCTGTGCTGTACAGATGTGCCTGATTCAAACGTTTATATGGACAGGGCCCAACTTTGATAGGGCATAGCGTCTTTCACTTCATCTCCTAAACAACAGCGTTATTGATCTATTCAGACTAAAAGTGCACACAGTCATCCGTACTTCTGTAAACCTTCATCCTGGTGGGAAAGTAAGAGGAGGGATTCTCAACCATTTGAATACAGATACTGCCAAAGTGGAGCTCTGGCAAAGACCTCCCTGTTTTTAGTGACTTATTTAGTGTTGGCTGGGTGTTGTATAGGATTTGAACGTGCCCAGACTTCACCATTTGTTCTCATTTCTCATTTTAGGTCATAAAAGTTCATTTTTGCATGAAAAAAGGGGGAAATGTGCTCATCTATGCTGAAGTTCCACCAATGCTCTGTGCTATTGAAAATTCGAACTGCAAAGAACAAACTGCATACTGCTTCCAATATTTGGCCACAAAATGTGGACACCACCCACCTCGCAATCAACTACTTAAAAGATGAGTAGTACTTGTTGAAGCTGAGTGAAGTCACATTCTAAGAGACTAGGAGCCCGACAGTCAAAATCATTACCGTTCTGTGAAAGTTCAACACAAGCCTCACCCTAATTTCTTCAATCGCAATTTAGCAATCACTGCTATCTGTTATCTCTAAAATAGTTTAAAGTGAAAGTGACTAACTGGGGGACGGTACCTTGAGAAGAAGGTGTTGGGGACGGTACCTTGCTCAAAGGTACCTCATGGCAACCTACTGGTCTGGGATTCAAACTCACGACCTTCTGATCGTGGGGCCTCGCCTAAAATTATCATTTATTGATCATTTTAGTTCAATTACATATTCGTTATCCTGTCCCAAAAACAGAACTCAGGCAAGGTCTGGATCAGAACAGACAATGTTCAGCTGCGTTACCTGTTGACCCGTCTTTTCCCTCATCAGCACATTTTTAAACATTCAATTGTTTGAGAAAAATCTTATGGTGTATTAATTTATTGCATCTTTATTTGACTTTATTATCTATTTAATTCCTTTATCACAGGTAGAAAATGAAGGGAAAAATGAGAGAACTTAGTGTTTTATTATTGAATTCAGTATGTTTTCCACTGATTTTGCATTTATGTTAAGAAATGTGAGTGTTATTTTAAGGCTTGTTATTCATTTATGCTCAAGGTGTGTTGAGCCTTCATCATAACAAGGATTAAAAGCAGCTTTTAAATCACCTTTTGGTGCCTGATCTGAGGTCTGTTATAAGCAGGCTCATCAATAATTTTACAAAGCTCACATTTGCCATGCATATCCACCAGGGGGCGCTTTGGTTCACTAGTTGGGGGAACAAAACGTGGCCTTTTGTTTCATCCCACAGGTGGAAGTCCAACGAGGCCTTTGGTGTTAATACAATATATTAAAGTGCTGCATCTTACTTTAAATAATGAGGATGCACATATTGTGTCATAGTACTTTGCAGTGACTTTTTGGATGGTTATAGTTTCATATCCTTTTATGTCATTTAGCACTCTCATCCCTTGCGATTTCCATTTCCATTTCCTAATTTTAGGGACCGTCTCTCTGGAGTGTTTTGGAGTTAAGGGTCTCGCCCAGGAACCCAATGGTAGCAGTGCTGGACCACCCTTTAAGATCAGAGACAGTGAACGGCCTGTTGGTTCATGTATGGCTGTTTAGGGACGAGGTCCCAGAATCAGAAGATCATGGGTTCGAATCCCAGACCAGTAGGTTGCTCTGAGGTACCCTTGAACAAGGTACTGTCCCCCTGCTGCACGTGCTTGCATGTGAGTTAAATGCAGAGGTGTAATTTCGTTGTGGTTTACTGTGTGTTGTGTCGTGGTCTCAAAATGACGAGAATGGTCACTTTCACTTTTCAATTTGTTATATAAGGCTGTTAAAATCACCAAGTGGTTAAATAAGCAGCCCTGGTGTAAACACAGGGGTGGTCAGGTGATCTCAGTATTACATAGACTTGGGAGTCTTTATGTACAGCATCAACCTCTTTATTTAAAAAATACACTCGTCTTTCCAAGTCAGGGCACCTCTGACAAGCCCTGGTCTACAGGGATGCTAGTTTGTCACAAGTGAACTTTATTAGATCAGACCTCAGCGGGAAACTCTTCCAGGAATCATCACTGTCCCAAATCCACAAAAATAGCAGAAAAATGTTTATAAGCCATACCAATGAAATACTTCACAACCACAATTTTACTCACTTTCTTAACAGTATATCCTGATTAGGGTCACGGGTGGAGTCTATCCCAGCTCTCACAGGCGGGGACACCCTGGAAAGGTCCCCAGTCCATCGCGGAGCAGACACACAGAGAAATACGTTCAAACACACTCTCACACCAACAGCAAATTTACCATCTCCAGTCTATCCGACATGCCCTGTGATGGGCTGGTGACCTGTCTAGGGTGTTTCCTCACCTTTCGTCCTATAAGAGCTGGGATAGGCTCCTCTGCAACCCTAATTAGGACAAGCAGCTATGAAAATGAGTGAGTGAGAGAGAGTCTACCTGACGTGCAGGTCTTTAGACGGTGGGAGGAAACTGGAGCTGCTGGAGGAATTCCACAGAGAATGGACACGGACCGTCCCGCCTGGGAATCAAACCCAGGACCTTCATGTTTTGAGGTGACAGTGCTACCCATTGCTGCATCATGCCACTCTAACCATATTTCCGATAAAGATATAAATATAACGCTGAATTTCAAATTATGGTTTAAGCAGCAAACTACCACACAAACTGAAACTCACAAATTTTAGTTGCCAGGTTACAACAGGAGGTTGTCCGTGAGTGACTCGTTGATACATTGTATGAGCCCACTGTGATCATATCAGAGGTTTTTTAAACGTTACCACATTGGAAAAATGTCTTGATGATGAAAGCATCACGTTTGTTACAGGTGAGAATAAAATAATAGTGATTTGTAAATTATTTGCAACCACATTTAAGTACATCTACAGATCAGCCTCTTATCACCTGGTAGTACGATTCCTGTAACCTCCTAAACCTGGTTTACCTTCCGGGTGATACTGATATCAAAGTTGGTGGGGCAGTGCTCGGTATTTAACCACTGTATTTAACCCACACACACCGTGCAGCAGGGGGCAGCCATATCCAGAACCCAGGGAGCAGCGATGGGTACGGTACCTTACTCAAGGGTACCTCAGGACAACCTGGGATCCTCCCTAAACACTAGGCCACTGCACAATTATATCAGAGATATCAGTATCATATTCTCCCCAGAATTCCTTCCACTAGATGCTTTCATAGAAATAATTTCAAGTCTTTATATGAAATGGTGCTGAAACATACTGCTAAGCTACAAGCTTGGAGAGAAAAAGGCTCCTCACACTCACTCTCACACACACACACACACACACACAACACTGTAGTATTTTCACTGCTTTAAGTGGAATTAACGATTGAGTTCAAATCGATAGCCAGTTCAGCTCAGCTGTTTTTTATACCAGCTAGTGGAGTTACACCACACGGAGACCATTGTTTCACCCAAGTGATTAAAAATAACCAAAATGCCTTTCCGAACTCATTCTCCAAATGTTCAATACAGGAAAAATACCTTGATTCTTCATGTTCTGTAATAAAACAATGAACTCTTTTTCTTTGCTTTTGGGTTTTTAAATTGGTACCACATATACATGTGTCTGAGTACGAGATTTGTGGCTGCAAAGAACGTTTAAAGACTGTAGAGAAGCTTAACATAAAGTTGAGAATCTTTTAAGAAGCGTTCATTCATCATGTATTGTTTTCTTAAAATTGCTTCGTTGAAGAAGCATTCACCGGTTTGGTAGAGAACCAAATGTAGCTGGAAATGGGAATACGCTCTGCTCAAACCACCCATCCTCACACACACTCACATCTCCAGTCCACCAGATCTCCAAACATGTGGAGAACATGCACACTTCACCAAAAAAACAAAAATAACGCGACCGTGCACCTGGGAATCAAACCCAGAACCTTCTCGCTGTTTCCATGCTACATTAAAATTGCTGCTCCTGAAACCATGCCGTTTTGAGGTCTTTGGTTCCAGCACAGACATTTCTGATGATAAAGACCAAAGAGGAGGTTTTTGGACGTGGTGAGAGAGGACATGCAGGTGGTTGGTTTGAAGCAGGAAGATGCAGAGTACCGGAAGAAATGGAGACAGTTGATCCGCTGTGGCGACCCCTAAACGGGAGCAGCCAAAAGAAAAAGAAGAAAAAACAAGAAAGGATGACATCAACTTTAATAGGCTTTAAAGCTTTGTTTTGAACCAAGAGCCCAGTTTATCCTGAAATGAATGAATTTATTTAATTTTTTTTACATATAATCAAATGAAAGGAAGATTGGACTAAACTCTTCATTGTGGTTTAAGGTACAAGCCTGAACTGAATGGCAGCACAAAAGAAAATACAGTTAAACTTTCAGGTCAAAGAGGTCAAATTAAGGCTGAGAGCGTCCCTAGTGGAAGATTCATGCTGTCAGAATATCTACCCTTCAGTTCCGAATGAAATATCTGCACCTTCAATTTATATGAAACTATAGCGATTTCATACAATATATAACTGTAGTGAAAGTGAAAGTGACTTTATCCTTATGAAACACGACACACAGTGAAACAAAAGGCAAACTGCTTTTTACCAACACACCCCGTGCAACCATATCCAGCACTCGAAGAGCAGTGTTGGGGACAGTACCTTGCTGAAGGGTAGCTCAAGGCAACCTACTGATCTGGGATTCGAACCCACGACCTTCAGATCCTGGGGCCTCGTCCTTAAACACTAGTCCACCGCCGTCCCGGTCTTTCCGGTCTATCCGTCTTACAGGCACAATAACAAAAACAGCTTATTTGGTTCAGTGGAGTAAACATAAGTTGGAAAATTGTCATGTAAAAAGGAATTATAATGAATTATGAGTTCACCAAGGGAAAAATGTCAAATTTGGACTCTTGAAACACCTTGAAGAATCAGCGTCTTTAATGGTCAAATTTTGGGCAAAATAATGGGATTTTTTTACATGATCGCTTTAATTGATTGATGCGATTTTTTAGCGGCTCTTATGTCTCGCAGCCTTTGGCGATGTCTATACTGCAGAGATCGATGTTGTGATGATTAATAAACGATTTATTGTGCAGCCCTAGTTCAGATTTCCTTCAGCTGCATTCAGCTGAACAAGGAAATGCACCAGTGCAGGAAAAAGTGCCTTTTGTTTACATCTTAACATTTATAGTGTGGCGCCAATAAATAAAGCATTAAAAATCAAATATCGACCTTAACTTTGACCTTAAACATTGGCGTTTACACTTCCAATATGTGTGTCGGACAAGGTCAATACTCAATCAATGACTTTTACAGACCCGAAGAGATATTTCATGCTGATGATGACAAGTCACTAAATTCCCACTATACCTACAAGCCAGTTCATCTGTTTGCAAAGAGAGGCGTCTAAAATGTAGCACAGGTGACATTTTCAGCCGTGTACTCATCAAACAGGGGCAGTGTTACTTGAAAGTGCAAACACAACACTGTCCGAACCTGCAGATCAGGAGAAACTACCGCGGCTCACTTGGAAAGCATATCTGATGGAGCGAGAGAGAGCGAGGGATGACCTAATAGCTGAAAGGAAGCGATGAGGTCATACCCACCTGACTCATATTCCCAGCTGACCAGAGTTTCCGACCTGTGTGTTTTCTGAAACTGCATGATCACACCTGCTTCAGATACCATAAATTCATAAGATCACTTCCCAGTATCACAGACTATGTTTCCAGTTCCAGTCCATTCCAGCTGCTCTACCAGTCCATGAAAATGGTACACTGGCGATCTAACAGCAGTGACCGGTTCTGCCCACAGACTGTGTGGCTCTGCCATAATGTGGTTGCATTTAATCCAATAATTGAGCGTTTATATGGAAGTAGAAGCGAAATTGAAACCAATCTGACTGACCGGTGGTGAAAAAGAAGATCCTCCCATTCACAAATCATTTCTTCCCAGTGGAAGCTTCTGGGGTGGTGATGCTGTAGATAATAAGCACAAAGCACTGCACTAAAGCCTTGAGCCACTCATTTCTTCACATTTTGCTTCTAGACTTTCTTGTATGTTTGATGTTGAGGGACAGTTCTCCAGATCTTCCCGAAGGACAGTGTTGTTGTCTCTCATTTTCAGTCCAGTCTCTGTACCTGAGCAGTGCTCCAGATCTTCCTGAAGGACAGTGTTGTTGTCTCTCATTTTCAGTCCAGTCTCTGTACCTGAGCAGTTCTCCAGATCTTCCTGAAGGACAGTGTTGTTGTCTCTCATGTTCAGTCCAGTCTCTGTACCTGAGCAGTTTGATAGTTCTGTGTTGGTTAATCCACACAGTGATCTACGTCTGAACCTTCAAGCAGATCAAACCGTCTAACTTAAGACATGAAGCAGTGAAGAAACAGGAGCAGATGATTCCAGATGATCAGGGGATTCATTTACTGCTGAACGCTGAGTGATTGAAACTCCTTTATCTAGAACCTTGCATCTTTAGACGCTTTGCAGCACTAAAACATTCCTTCCCATCTCATTTTATCTACTCAGTATGCCAAAGATGAGACAGTTTGATGGGCATAACAAAGTGTTTTTGCACCAAAACAGTGATTAAGTAACAAAATATGAAGAAACGTGGGGAGACTTTTGCACAAGACTGCACTGAATGAGAGGGAACTAGAGGCGTTGGTCAAAAAGCAACAATTTACCCTAAAAGTTAGTGACTGACTTTAAATTTTCATTTCAAAATGTGAGTTTAGGGAATTTCCAGTAACAAGTTTAACAAACAATTCTTTTGCAAATGTAGTTTGTCTAAACTTCTGATGGGGTCACTTTTTAAGATCCAATCTTTGCAATTTTTTACACAAGTCAATGAACGTCGATTAATAGACACTTAACCGGTCAACAAATGTAGGTCCACATGACGAACAGATCAGTTTAATAGCAGATGCTGAATAATTGATCATCAGTGATGAATGAAGATGATGTAAATTATACAGAATCAGACCCCAGAGCTAATTAGTATTTCAGTCATTGGTTATTTGTTGTTGCGATAACACCAAGAGGAAGAAGATGGGGAAGAATTACTGTGTAAGAAATGCACATGTCATCAGAAAGCCACTGGGTGACTGGATCTCCTTGTCACATGACTTCCCGCCCCACGGCTGCTGTGTTCAGACGCTCTCCAGCAGATGATGTCATATTAGGTCATCTCTGCATATGAACACCGACTGCGATCCGTCTCCCATAAAGAGCTTTGTGGATTAATCACCTGTGACGTAATCACCTCAGCATCACTTCACCTCTGAGGAGGCCGGCCTGCAGCTGGACACTCACCTTTCAGGAAATCACCCTTGACTCGTTCAAACAAACAGATAAAACAAATAAAGGGAGGGAGGGCTGGACAAAAGGAGCGAAACCCGCAGACAGGCTGGGGCGAGAGAGAAACATTATCCGGGATCCATAGCTGATATTGATTTGGGCCTTGGACTCCCAGTGGACACCATTAGTGGAGGAAGATGACCTTTTGGACATTCTGAGTGTTGGGCCCAGTCTAGTGTGTAGAAGAAGAAGAAGTCCGCTTCTCTTTTGTCCCGACGCTGGGTGGGGGGGGGGGCGTCCACGAAGAAATGTACACAAACAAGCCGCCTTTTCAGTGCCACCTGAATCACAGCTAATAAACCCCAAAATTCACCCCGGGACCCGTCTCCCCATCTGGGTGAGATTACAGCGGCGCTGTGCTGTGTGATGCTGTGGGGTGATGCAGGATCTGATCTTGGATCAGTTTGTGCCTCACCAAGATCAGACACTCACTTCTGCAGCCTTTTTTAAGGCCAAACTCGGACAGAAGTGAATCGGGCCAATTCTTCCCAGACAGTCTGGTCAATATTCAGTAACGAGCACCTAAAGGATGACGTAGGAGCCAATGAAATTCACTCTGAGAGAGAGAGAGAGAGAACCAGGATAAAAGGAATGCAGATTGACGCCCGTTGTTATGAAACTACTCAACTGTTGTTCTTACAGCACGAGACATGGTTTATTTTTCATTTTATTATTATTATTATTATTACAGTAACAATAAAAACACAACAGCATGAACAACAATAAAAATAATGGAGCATCAGTGCATTTATTAACAGACCTGATGTCAATAATAATATTAATAATAATAATCTGTTGTTTTGTACTTGATATGTATATTATTTATGAATATTTGATATGGATACTGTTTTAGATGTGATTGTTTATTACATTATTAGACTGACTCCTGATACCTGTAATATAGTTGGTGTGTTAGTAAGTTTATTATGATCAGTTTGTTATTCTGTTATTAATTATATATTTTTCTCCAGGTGTGGACGTGCTCGGTCTGTACGGGAGTCTCTCTTTTGTTCACGCGCTGTTGTCTCTCCGCAGTCTCTCTCTCTCTCTCTGTCTCTCTCTCTCTCTGACCCACCGCAACCCCACGGAGGGCGGAGCCCCAGTGCTGTTTATCAGCCTGTGTGTGTGTGTTTGCCCCCCCACTGTGGGTCGGTCTGATAGAAAATGGCCGAGACGGGAGAGCAGCACGTGGGTCCCCGTTCAGACCGTCCGCAGCGCGGAGAGGAAGCGGCGGAGAGCGAGCGCGAGCAGAGCGGCGGGCGGAGCGACAGACAGCGGCTCCGCCGGAGGAGGAGAAGCCGCCGATCCGCCGCTGGAAATGAGACAGATCCAGACTGAGCGCAGAGCGCGGGCTCCTCGCTAGACCTGAGCCAGACGGGGCGTGGCTTTGTGGCTAACCACGCCCCATTCCCCGCCTCGTGGCGCAGTCTGCCCCGCCCACACGTCCAGCTCCGCTTCATCCCTTCCATCCCGTTACATTTGTGTATTTTCTTTCTTTCTTTTTCTTTTTTAAAGCATTTCTCCAAAACAACCTCCCAGAAATCCAGTCCTGGCGCCCCTAAAATCCCAAAAGAGGGAGAAAGTATTATTTTGGGACTTTTATTGGGATGTTTTGGGAGCAAAACAACAAAAAAAAACTTCCTTTTGCACTAAATATCAGAAATGATCATGTCGGATTTCTCTTTGACTTTGGAGAAATGATCACGATATACTGCTGAAGATATTTATTTTCATTTGGGAAGGAAAAAAAAAAAAAAGTTTCAAACAACAGCATTTTCTGAATGTAACGAAAAGAGTGTTAAAAAACTCCTGGCATGTTCGGTTATTTAATAAAGTCTAATAAAGATAATAATTAGATCATTTTCAGAGAAATATGTGATGGGTTGTTGCTTCTTAACCACTGCATCTGGACATAATAATTGTTTTATTATATTAAAAATGTGTGTCTTATAGTGAACAATGGCAACAATAGACAACAAAAAGTAAAAATAAATAAATAATATAATAGGAAATATATATACCAAATGCTTCTAATTTAATGGGAGATACAATGTTCATCGTGAAGTTCCATTGTTCCACTCTTCCTTATTGACTGCCCTGCTGAGACACCTGATGATGGTAGTGCTGGAAGTAAGTCCTGATCCTGCGACCTCCTGGGTCGGATATCCCACCCGAACCAGCCCCCCTCCCGAAAACCCCACACAAACAGGCTCCCGGTTTAAAGCCCTGTAATCCTGCAGCGCCCGTTTGTTGTTCTTTCTGGGTCTGAAGTGCAGAAAATGGTGGGGGGCTGTGAATGAGTGAGTGGTTGGGAGGGGAAAGTGGGCGGGGAAAGTGGGCGGGGCGAGTGCGGGAGGGAGGAGGGAGGAGGGCGGCACGAGCGCTCCAGCTCCCTCCAGTCTCGCTCGCGCGTCTTTTGTCTCCTCACTCGCTTTTGTTCAGCCATGCCTAGCCTGCTGCTGCTGGCAGGGATCATGGAGAAGAACGGGGGCTACGGCGGGGAACTGGCCGCCTCGGGCTTCGGCGCCGAGGGCCTCCTCGCGCCGCCGCCGGACGACGACGAGGACGAGTCGCGGGCGCTGCGCGTGGCGCTCGGCCAGCTCTCCCTGCTGGGGCTCGGGGAGGGCGAGGAGGGCGGCGGGGCGGCTCAGGAGCGCATCGGCGGCGGGACGAGCACCAACAACGGGGCGAGCGCGCATCAGCCCGGTGGCGGCGGCGGCGGCGGCGGAGGAGGAGGAGACGCGGGGATCCTGCAGAGCAAGAGCAAGTTGTGCGCGCTGTACGACGGCGAGACGAAGGCGCGGGGCTGCAACATCACCGAGTGCGTGCCCGTGCCCAGCTCCGAGCATGTGGCCGAGATCGTGGGCAGGCAAGGTAAGGTAGGGTGGGATGCCGCGAAAGTTGAGGGGCCTTGCACTCAGAAGGGAGTGGTGCTGCGTGTTTTTGTTATTCAGCCGCCGCTGCCACGCTGTGGAGGCATTCGGCGGAAAGAAAGAAGCTCCAGCAGGGCCGGCGTGGCGCGTCCGAGTCTAAAAATGCACCCACGGGCTGGAGAGTGTCTGTTTTGAGGGGGAAGAGGAGAAAAACGGACGTCTGGCGCGCTTCCCTGCTCGGTTTTGTTCGACATTTGCGCGTCGCGGCGGCAGCGTGCACACTTTGAGGCGCTGGACGCGCGCGCTTCCTTTGTCGTCTGAGCGCGAGGGAGTGTTTTGAAAAAACACAAGAGAGAAAACCGTTAGGCTGAGAGACCTGAGGCGGCTAACTTTGCGCTCCAAAAGGCACGTTTGTGCCACTTTGGTACGTTTTTACTGCTGATAATGGATCGTATTCGAGCCGGCCTACTTTTAGGCACGTTTGCTTTCTCCAAGTTGCCTCCTTTGTACTGAAAACAGTTGTTGTGGGACTGACTAGCTTGTTGCTAGCTGGAAAATGAAGAACGAGGTCGTAAGTTGGACAGTTTGGAGTTTATTTCTTGTCCTGGGCTGTGTCTCCTTGAGCAAATGTACTTTTTAAGCCTGTCTCGGTGTCTAACAAAGAAGTGGAAGTGGCAGGTGGTGGGCGGGATGCTGTTGTGACTGAAGGAAGCCCACTCAGTCATTCAGGATTCACACTGGACTGTTTTCTTTTGTAGTTGTTGTTGTTGTTGTTGTTGTTTCTTTTTGGGGTTAAGAGGGGACAAAGGTGACAGCAGACCTCTGAAAATGCTGCAGTAGTGTCCTATTGTTGGACAGTGCCTGTAAGTGAAAGGTAAAGCCCTGCTTTTGACTCAACTTCATTGTCTTCTCTGTTGTCCTGCTTTGACAGGTCAACCTTCTCTCTTCCTATGAAATCTCTGCCGTCCACGGCTGAGAACGGCAGTGCCATTCAAAGGCTTTGTCCGGCCTTTGGAGATGATGGGATACGAAGGGCTGTTGGAGAGTCACGCCCAGGCGACCCGATACGGCATCCTTGTCGTTCTTTCATCCATCAACGCTCGCCAGCAAGGGGTCACGGGAGGATCCCGACAGCAACAACAAGAGCGTGGTCCTTCTTCCAGCGGCATGCAAAAACTGAGCACGCCCCCTGAAAGGAGAGCGCTTCTTGTCCTGTTGATGTGGGCACATGTGCCAGCGTTTCCCTGCGTGGATGCTTACTGTGAAGTGTGCCCTTGAATTTTAATGGGGTGCCGGGGGGGGTGGTGGTGCAAGTGCCTTGCTGAAATTGCTGATTAGGAGGATCTGTGATGAGCTTCTTTTTGATTCTGCGCTTTTAGCCTTTGTGCTGAGAAGGAAATGACAGTTTTTCTATCCCGACTCCAGGTGGGTGGGAATAAAAAAGAAATTTGCAAGCCGTGGTGCAGTGCTTTTCCAAGGGTTGCGAAAGGAAACCCAACGCTACAGCACCAAACATGCCCATGCTGAAAATAAAGCATCGGCGAAATCCAATGCAGTCAATATGGGCCACCATTCATGGCCACGCGGTCCTCCTCCAGTCATTAGGCAGCAGCGTGTCTGCTTGGATGCTTGCAGGAAACGAGATCAGTCTGAATGGTCGTAGTAAGTGTGCTTCATTCACCTGCAGTGGCTGCCAAGCCTGTTAGGGGGGCTGTGGTCCTGCAGCGTGCAGAGCTATTCAACAGTGGGAGAGGAGCTTGCGCTGCTTGTTGTCACTGCTACATGCCCCATCTAGGGTTTTTGTTACATTTTTTTTTTCTACACACAGCGAACCATGATCTGCCTGCGAAACAGGCCCCTCGGCCACGGCCTTCTCCAAATCCCACCCAGCAGACTGGCGCTTAAGAAGCATCAGACATCGCTGTGCTGCATGTGAACCACCCAAACACATTCTCCTACACAATACTGCAGCTTCCTCCTTTTCTGTTATTTCTACGCCAAAGAATGCAATGTTTCAGCATTTAATTATTAATTCATCCTGGAGAGCACCTATTTGAATAATCTGTTTTGTTTTGGTTTTTTTTCTCCACGCGCGCATCTTTTCTGTCCTCAGGTGACCTTTCCTTTATTAGCATAATCAATAGCATGTACAGAGACCGCCTTTGCACAACAATACGGAATATATGATAAGGAACGTGTTAGCGCTTCTGCCATGGCTGTTAATGCTTTAAAAGGTTCTTTTATTACCGATGAATAAATCAAACTTCAGAATGATTTAATTGGGACATTGGTTAAGCACCATTTCCTTTCTTTAGCATGAATTTCATTCCGTTTTCAAGGGCCTGCTATTAGTCACAAGAGAAAAATTAGTATAATGAAGCAAGATTGTGAATGATTTAGAAATAGTTCTTAGCAAATAACATTTTACATAACATGTTTACATTGAGAGAGCTTGCCAGATTAGCAAATTCTGCAAACAAACTGAAAAAGATAAATAAATAAAATTAATCAGCACAGACTGGGTCAGAAGGGCAGATGTGTTTCCAGATGTTTCAGGCATTTAAAGACATCTGATTTTATTAAGCAGAAATGAAAGAAATGCTGTAAACTGTATTTTTAAGCATAATAAGCAAAAACTTGTTCAATCTTTGTATGCTCAAGCTGTGATGGTGTACCAGGCTCACATGTTCTGTATCACTTTGCCTTTCATCTGTACATCATACAATGAACAAAAATGTAATTTTTATAATAATCATGTAGCTCTCATGTCACAACAGAATTCGAGCATATAATTACAGGGGGAGAACCTTCTAAGTTGCACCAATCCTGACAGACAGTTTCATCCTGGAGTTCCTCTTCGTACCAAACTTATTGGTACCTTATTAATTACACCTGACTATGTTCTGCATGTGCACTGGTGTGCAGTGTAATCCTTATCGACACTGCTGTAGCAAAACCTTTCATCTCCAAAACAATTATTTTATATGGGAGTGGATCTAAATTAGGCTTGTTCCATGTCAAGGGAAAAAACAAATTCAGCAACAAAAAAGTTTTATCAAAAAGACGTGTTAAGGGATGTACATATTTCCTTGTCTTATTGATGATGTTTTATAAAGTAAGGCCCGTTGTACACAAGGCACCGTACAAAGTTCAATTTAATGTGGCCCTAGGCAGTACTACAATGTTTACTTACAAAGCTACACGTCATAGTCACAAAAAATGTTCAAGCAAGTTTAAGCAAAGTCATGCAAAAGTAAGCTGCCTGGCCATGTCATCACTTACCCTGCTCCTTTCCACTTCACAGGTTGCAAAATCAAAGCCTTGCGTGCGAAGACCAACACTTATATCAAGACCCCAGTCCGGGGAGAAGAACCAGTCTTTCTCATCACCGGCCGTAAGGAAGATGTGGCTTTAGCCAGACGCGAGATCATCTCTGCAGCAGAGCACTTCTCCATGCTGAGGGCCTCCAGGAACAAGCTGGGCGTTTCCTTCAACGGCTCACCACCTACTCCACTGCCTGGCCAGACCACCATACAGGTGCGGGTTCCCTACAGGGTGGTGGGCCTAGTGGTAGGACCCAAAGGCTCCACCATCAAGCGCATCCAGCAGCAAACCTGTACCTACATCGTCACACCCAGCCGTGACCGTGACCCCGTCTTCGAGATCACCGGTTCTCCAGGGAACGCCGAGCGTGCTCGCGAGGAGATCGAGGCTCACATCGCCTTCCGCACTGGGGGCTTGCATGACCACAACAACGAGAACGACTGCCTGGGCCCCGAGAGCGGCAACGGGGGTCTGGAGAGCCGCCTGCAGCAGGTGTGGGGGCTGCAGGGGGGCCAGCGCAAGCCGCTCACAAGCAGCTACCGCCAGAATTTCTCCGACGCCATGGTTGGAAGTAGTGGGGGCGGAGGAGGAGGCGGGGGGATTTACAGCAAGGGTGATTTCCCCAATCCCAGCAGCGGGGAGAAGCCATGTTCTTATTTCGGTTCGGAGGGCTCCCAGAGCTGGGGTGACCCCGACTATCCTAAACAGGTGGCCTACTATGTCCAGCAGCGCTCCAAAAGCTTCGGAGGCCTGCCCCTCCCACTGACCAGACTGTCGCCTGGTCTTCCGGAGCCCTGTGGAACTGGCAGCGGCTCCACCGGAGTCGGGTCTCCCCACGCCCAGGCGCGCCGTTCTCATAGCGAGCCCACTTCCGCCTCAACACCGTTTGCTGGTCGACTCCCAGTGCCGGACTCGCCGCCTGCTGTGGCCCGGGACTGCATGACCTGCTTTGAGAGCAAGGTGACAGCCGCTCTGGTCCCCTGTGGCCACAACCTCTTCTGCATGGAGTGCGCCATTCGAATCTGTGAGCTAAACCATCCTGAATGCCCTGTTTGCCACACACTCGTCACACAGGCTATCCGAATCTTCTCTTAGGAGCTTTTTTTTCCCCCCCCCGGTGCTTTCAATTTGACTGTTTTGTTTTTCTTTTTATCTTAATTGTTTTAGTGTTTGTTTGTCAGTATTTGCCCCATGTACACCTTGCTTTTTTCAGAAAACAAAAAAAATTCAAAACAAGCAGATATTTTAGAAGACACTGCTTGCTTTACTAAAAAGAGTAAGAAGTATTTTCAGATTTTTTCTTTTATATATACACATATATACATATATATTTTATAAAGGTTTTGTTAAAATGGGGAAAAGTTAGCGCTTAGTATTTTTTTTTGTTTGTTTGTTTTGTTAATTTAATTTTATTTTGTACTGCTGCTGTTTTTCCACATGAATTGCTGTGTGGACAGAAACAGAAGAAATAATGTGAACATTTTACACTTTTGCTTTACTTTGCAAGTTTATTACCATTAATTATTATTATTATTATAAATATTCATTTGTAAAATTGGAAAGAATATAGTTTTTCATCCCAGCATTTTCTGCAAAGGGGCAAATATGCTTTTTAAAGGTTGATATTGAATGAATCTTTAATCTATCGTTGCACCTTAAAAATTGATAGCGTGATTGTCAACTATTACAGATGGCACTGAAAAAGACCATTTTATGTATTTCTTGTATCTGCCTCTGTGAAGATGTGGACTCAAATTTGGAACAAATTCTAAATGCACATCCCAAATCAAGTCACAGGACACTGTGCACTCCAACACCATATGTAAAAAAAAAAAAAAAAAAACACAAAAAAAACAAACTAATATGTGTAACCTATTCATATACCAATTATCAATAACTAACTTAAGTGTTTTTTTTATTTTGTTGTTGTTGTTTATTTGTTTATATACCACATCTAGGTGGAAAATACATTAATGGTTTACACCTTGTATTTCAAACACAAACAGCACAGTTTCGCCTACTGTAGGGCAGTAAACTGATTGGTCAGCTCAACGTTCTGGAACTCATCCAGTGGGATATTACGAAAGAGGTGTTTCCCCCTCAAGTTAATTTCATTCAGTTTTCTCTTGCTCGCCACTCTCGCTACAATTACATCATGATATTTAACTTTCCAGTGAGCAGCTTCCAATCATGGACACATGAAATGTAGATCACAAATGGCACTGGGTTTAAAATAAGGAAAGAAAAAAACAGTTTGAAGAAAAATGAAGGGAGGGTGGTCAGTAATCTGAGCTTGAATAGACCATGCACAAAAGAAAGAGAGAAGGACTCGCAGCTATAGTACAATATGCAGCTCCCTGGGTCCCCCCGAGCTCTGCATTTGAGTTGCAAAGTGCCTGCTGCCTGTCCGTCTTCATTGACGCTCTTCGGGAGCAGGTGTTTCATATTGTGCTCCAAATCTGACCCAAGTTCTTTTCTTTGGGAGCGCCCTTGTCCTACTCACTGCTCAACCGTCCTCCTGGCTGTGCTATAATGACTACAACTGCTTGACTACTCAGGCCCTTCCCAGAGAGCATATTGTTTTTTTGTCGCAGTGGTGGGACGGTCCCCGGAGTGCTCAGACATTGGCCTTTCCCAATGAGGAGATGATAATTAGTCATGTGACACAGACCAGGTGCAAGCAACTGGCTAGTGGGCAGCAGAAGAGGGGGGTGGTTTAGTAAATGTGGAAGGTCCGGTCTGCAGTGGACGCCGTGCAGTTCCATGGTGCTCTAAACACCCACGCACACCCCTCCCTAGTCCCCCATAGAAGAGCTTGACTAGGTGCAGCTGGGGCCCCTCCCTTCATCCTTCAACCTCTCTCCCTCTGTCTCTCGCTCTTTCTCTCTCTCTCTCTCTCTCCCCCTCTCCGCTTCCCTCCTCCCTGCTCTCCTGCTCCTCTGAGCCTTAGTATTCCCATTGGGGAAAGGGGCCTCCTTTGTCCTGACAAAGGGGGAAGAAAAAAAAAAAAAAATCCAAGCGCAGATTTTATTTCTAAAGAGATGGACTGAAACGAGGCAGGCGAACACTTTCTAGGCTACCGGTCCGGACAGCAAAGAGTCGTTAGTTTGTCTTTAAACATCTCGGCACACCTCTCTCAAATGTTTAAAGTTTGTTCTCGAATTAGGCGGCTGTGTCGTTGGCCCAGTGAAAAAAATAAAAAGGTTAACACTCTTTCTTTCAACCCCTCTGAAAATTTCAGGCGCTCAAAACTAATCTGCAGGTCCAGTGTGCGTGAGAGGGACTGCAAGTCGATCAAAGTTTCCATGGAGTTCCTGACACATGCGGGACATCCTGCCGCTACCCCCCTGAGACAGCCCTGCCAGCCAACGGCCACGGGCAACCAATGGGAGAGCGACCTTGAACTCCGAAATGAAATCAGACAATTGTAATTGACACGAGAGCAGGGAGGGGGGAAACGCCCCATTTAGCCTCTCCTCAAGCTGAATCAAATTACACACCCACCGCCTACCACATATCAAGCTAGGGGATTTTGGCAGAGCAGATTAGAGAATTTGGAGGATAGGAAAAGAGCCTCTCTTTTCGGTCTTTTTTTTCGTCTCCAGAGGGCTGCTGCGAAAGAAAGGAGCCACTGAAAAATGTAGTCCATCTGAAATGGGTCAGTTTTGTCCCTTTGGAGACTCCATGCGCCAACGCCACATGTGTGGGACTGGTCGAATGTTAGGGTAAGCTCACAATTGTACCACCAAACAATAGAGGCGACGGTACATTAGATATCCCTCGCTGATATTCTTTGTATTCGGTGAGGAACTCAAACTGGATTTTTGTTTTGGTCAAGGGAAACTCAGTAGTTTGCAGCAGCTACAGCATAATATGGCAGTACCTAGTTTTTCCAGACCTTATCCCTTCTTTTTCACTCCCGTTCAAGTACTACACTTACTTCAGTTACCTACGGCGGTTTCTTTTATCGCTAAAGGTAAACATTTCCTGATTTAAAACAACTTTCTACGATGCGACACACAGGCTTTGACGTTCTAATTGGGAAGGAAATGAGTTTTTTTTTTTACCGTACAAAGCATTTAAGCTTTTAAAAGCACTTATGCTCCAAATACACTTACGTCTGGATAAGAGTGAAGCACCTTATTTCAGGACAAACAGCGTATGTCTGAAACCAAACGTACTATTCATAGTAGTTGAAAAACATCGTACAGAGCTTAATGTTAATTATTATTATTTATGTTTACACTTGGGTTACATTCTGAGCTCTTTTTTTTTGCACTGGTACAGAACGAAGAGTTCTTGGAAATCTCTTGAAAGAAAATTTTGGTGACGCAGGCTCTTCGAGGTTTTTACGTTTGCAAGCAGTAGCTCAACTTCACTTCAAACAAAAAGCAATGCACGCTTTCTTTACTTTTTAAGGAGTTCAATCTCATCCACTGATCGAGGAAAAAACAATGGCCTATTTGGAGGAATGTATGCATGCACATCTTGTGTGCTTTCGAAGCCAAACCTAAAAGAATTATGCAAATCACCTTCACTGGCTTGGATTTTGGAAAACTGTGCCCATGTAGATAAAACTAAAGGTTTTCACGAGCGTATTCCTGGATCTCTGCAGTCAGGGAATCGAGTCAGGGAATACCCAAAGCAATAAGAAATTCTATTGTAACGGAAACACGACGACCTAGAACAATGGGTAGCTCTCTAAGTTGGAAATAACTTTGCAAAGTTTGAAGAATATCATTCAGGCATGTTATTATCAGGTTTGTTTTTTGGTTTTTTTTTGGGTTTTTTTTCCAACGAATCAGCACAATAGTACACACATCGTGACGGCATATAATCTCACCATTGTTAAAACGAGTAAAACCCTTAAGATGGAACCCCCTTAATGTGAATTCTAGTGCGTTACATTTTCCTGGAGTAGAAAAACTGTAGTGACATTTCCTGTTAGACGCGTTAGAAGTGCATTACATGCTTTTACAAGTTGATGTTACTCTGATCCACAGTAAGATTAATGCTGTAGAACTTCAGTGTGGGACCAGGGACCTAATTACCTGTAGAATGTCTCTGGCAAGACAAGTCAACACGTCGTGTTTTGGGTGGTACTGATGTCAGCTTCAGATTTTCCACAAACGTGAATAGAGCCCGTCATAAGAAGTCAGGTACATTTTTTTTTGTTTTGTTTTTAAACAGAGTAGCATTTATTTGCTATTAAATTTAAAAGAATTGTATTTACACACATATACGGAGATAGATATACAAATGTGACTACCATAGGCATATCATGAGAATATATTTCAGTATTTAATCCAATTATGAAAATATTTTAAAAGTTACTAATGCTTCTGTTGGACAGTTTGTTTATATCATAGCTGTAACTAGTTGTTATCCCGATAGAAAGTTTAAGTTAAAGTGTTTACGGTAGCCAAAGAATTGAGAAGAGATTCAAAGCCTACGGTTAAAATATTACTATAGCGTTAAATAACGGCTCCTGCTGACTGAAGAGCGGGGCGAGTAAATTCAGCAAAATTCGAACGTGGAGAAAACGTCACCTGAGCCGATATGTAAATGTAGATCAGACCTACGGAGAGACCAATATAAAGAAAAACTGCAATAACACGTTTTCAAGACCAGAATATCTTTAGTCTTCTAACGAGACCAGCGGATTGCGTTTTAATATGAAGCTGATTGTAGCGAATGAAATACAGGATTTGTTTTTAAGGTTATATCCGGTATGACAGTGTTGTAAATGCGGAGATAAGGGGGCGTTACGCTCCGAGAGTAGAAAGTGGTCCAATTGAGAAATTAAAGAGGAAGGATTTTCATTTTAATGATGTTGTACTTGTGAAGGTAAATATAAAAAAAAAAACACTGTGGTTTATAGTAAGTACATAGTGTCATATGGTTTGATAATCCCTTAGATACATATTGGTTATGCATGCTGATTAATTAACAGAGCATTTACCTTTTATCGGTCCAAATGTGGATATAAAAGAGCTACATGTAATACAGAGAGCTTTAGTAATGACTTCATCTAGTGTTGAAATAATAATGTATCGTTTTTTTCTTTTATCTTCTTTGCCAACCTATAGTATCTAGTGCACAATTACCTACGTAAAAAATTCTACAGTTGCTGTCACGTTTCCGTAAGGGTACAATCTTAACTTTATTTTTTTTATTTTTTTTTTTTTGGTATGGTGTTAATATTTACTATTTCGAATTCCAGCTCAAGAAACCCCTTTTCCATCGCTCAGTTAGCAGGGCTCTAGGCATTCGTCAAGAAACAGATCAGCATTCGTATCGTAACGTGAACGGACGAGATGTACATAATGCACTAAAGCAATTCCAATGCCTTTTCGACGTACACGGCCAATGCATTTTGAATGTAAAACAAAAAGAGAAAAACAGAAAAAAAAGAAGAAAAAAAAAAAACAAAAACACCCAATCAGTGTGTTCTTTTGCCTTTCGACCATCAAAAACAAAAAGCTTTAGGTTTTTGATGACATGGTTTAGAGAAACTAGTTGCACCACCATATCTCTTTAGATTCTCCCTATAGAAAGCAACTAAGGGGAAAAAAAAGTCATAACATTTTCGTAAGATTCTATTTTGCTAACATGGGTTATTATTTCCTAGAAAGAGGGAGAGGTCAGTATCCGGATGTTATTTATGAATATCTTAAATGAAGCAAACATATTTATAAGTAACTTCAAGACGTTTTGTTTTTTTTATTACAATATGAAAGTTAATATATTTCTAAAACACATGAAGTTGATTTCTACTAAAATAATTAAAACTATAGAATTTTTATTTATAAAAGTTAGATAAATCCTTCATATTTCTGACAGTGTAAAATGAGGTGGGCGGTGCGGGCTTTCAAAGGCTTATATTTTAACTGCAGATATGCACGGTTTTAGAAACAAAGACGTGCATTAAGAATGGAATCGTTTCAGGAATAAAAAAAAATATTTTTAGGATTAGGAGGTATTTTAGTCACTTCAAGTTTGTGCCTCAAAATCACATTTTTCGCATTGCATCAACACTCGGCGCAAGTGTTGCTTGCCTGTCCTTTAAAGAACCCCATACTGCTGACTGAATACAGAATCCTTTTCTCCCTCATTTTCTGTTAGGAAAAAAAAAATAAAAAACAAAAAAACAAAAAAAAGGAAAACATTTCTTGTACTTTAAATGCTTCATCGGTCCACAGTGAAGTGAACGGACGCCGCAGCGGCGTCTGGAATGAAGGAGCAGGCGGATAATTGTGCATATCCACATTTCTGTTCACACATACATCTACTACATGAAACGTTCCAAAAAGCTTAAAAAAAACAAAAAAAAAAAAACAAAAATCCTCTCCCAGAAATCAGAACAAAATGTCTTCGGAAAAGAAATTATCGATCGCAACCCCCTGCAAAAATTTCACAAACGGAATGTAGTAGATTTATGGTGATTACAGCGCACACACACACACACACACACACACACACACTTCGTAAAACAGTAGGAGTACAATGCATGTAACTCATATCACCAGGCCTGGAAAACAGTACTGAAAATGTTATGTTGCGTACAAGTGGGGGCTTTTGTACACACTACACTTAAGGGCTTACTTCTTTTTCGCTTGTAGATTTTTCACCATCACTCGTTTGAATTCTAGCGTAACATAACAGTGGCTTGTTGATTTCAAGCTTGCATTGAAAAGGACAGTCTCCGCTCTAACTTTATGGTGAAAGTGTATCTCAACTGTTTTGACTTCGTAATGGCAAAGGTAACTGTGTAGCGTGGTATGTTTTTCAGTATGGTAGGGACACAGAAGGGGGCTATGGGGTGATCATTTTCTTGGTCTTGCTTTGGATGGATAACTCCGCTCCAACGGTCTGTCTTTGGTAGCTTTCAGAATCTTCCAACACGGTTGAAGTGTTTCATATAACTCATGTAGTGGTCATGTAGTGCATTAGTTTGGACCAGCATCTCCTGCTGTTAGTGTTCGGTTTCTCCTTGGTGAGTGAGAAGGGTTCGCCATACCATAGTCTTGGCAAGCCACTACTTTCGGAAGTCTTCTTTTAACTCCTTCATACGGTGTCGTGCCCGCACGAGGCACACCGACTGCAGGTTGATTTCTTAGCACATGTTCTTTGTGAGTTTTCTTTTTTTGATATTTGATCAATGTATCTATGCCATACTAGTTTTGATTTTGGTTATTTTCAAAAAATGTATTGTAAATGTTTCTAATAAAACAAATTTAATCTCCGAATCTGTTGGAATCTGTCCCCCCCCAAGACCAACCGCACACGGAATGAGCCAAAGAGCTAAAAGCAAATACATTTTATTCATAACATCCAAACATACAAACCATAAAACCCTTCCATCCCTTCCAGTGTGAAAGCCACTAATGTTAAAAAGGTGCAAGTTTTTTTGTTTTTCCTTTATCCACTTGTACGTTTCAGTACCATGCAGGGTCACACGGTTGGCCAGACATCTCATTATGGGTACAGACCAAGATGCCAGGCGCATATTTCTATCGAACGCCGCAGGAAAGAACGGCACCCCCCCCGCTTATAGACTGCTGTCTGCTTTAATTTCACATCACCGTGTAATATTCCACTCTTAGTGCAATGAAGGAGTATTTAGGAAAATAAAACTATTGCACTTTGAACTGAAACTACTGCTGGGTGAAAGGTGCTGTTGCATCCTACTTTTCATATTTCAGAGCACTGACAAAGAATTTCTAATTGCAGAAACAGTAGAAGAAGACTGGGCCAGTCTTAGAAGCTGCTTTGCAAGAACAGAAGCCGTAAAGTATCATTTATGCATGAAATTTATTAGTCAATTCTACTAAAAAGTGATAAAGTAGCAATAATTCGTTATTATTATTGCTTAAAAAGCTATATTCTTTATAAACCACTATAAATCGTGTATTTAATTTAGATAAGGTGCCCCTTTTTGTCTTAAAGGAAAGCTCCGGCACCTCCAGCCGAACTGCTTTCTGATTTATCCGTATCCTTAAGTTGATTACAATTTTAAACGTATAAAATAACCTGTTGACTCAAAGCGTACTATAATAAAAGCTGCTTCAGCCGCATCTCACTGGCTTCTATTGCAGACGTTTCACGACAACAGGTTTTCGGTTCTTTCTCAAACGCTCTCAAACGATCATCCACTGTAATTGATCAAATGGTACACGTTATGGCAGATAGAAATCGGGCTGCGAAATGCATGAGCAGTATGAGGTTTCAGCAGGTGTAATATAGTTCAACGTCTTTCACCTCTTTCCCTTTCCTTCGCTGACCTACAAATTCAGCCCTCCGTTCTTTTTCCAGCACCCCAATTACCTATGGCCTCAACTATAGGGAAAGAGGGAGGACGGGCAAGAAAGGGAGAGTTATGGGACACAATTAACAGATCCCGGAGGGCATGGCTCTGTTCAGGTTACATATGGCAGATAATAGTGGTGGGCAACGAGGATTTCACTTACAGTAAGACAAGCCCCTTCCAGTACATCAGAAACTCCTCAGTGAGCAGCTCTGCGCGCCACTGTTGCTCAATCCTGCAACATAATACATCCACCTAGAGGATGAGCCTCCTGCCTGAAAGGACTGCTTCCTGCTTTGGTCTTAGTCCCTGCCTCTGTTTTCTAGCCGCAGAAAGGGAGAAGAAAAAAAAAAAAATGATAAAAAATAAGGTTAAATCACTACTACAAAAAGGGAAACACCCAGTAAAGAAACTAATTCAAGGTCCACTGAAATCTATTTAAATGATGCTGAAAACATCCCCTAAACATAACCGCCCCCAAAAATGTGCTCCTGTTTTCAGTTTGTCTGAAGAAAGCTCAGCGCAAAACACTGATCTCTGTCGCACATCAAGTAGTCAAATAACTTACTGACAGACATTTCCGGCTCCTCAGGAGAGTAATGGAGTCACACAAATAATGAAACCATAAATAAAAGACTTAACACAGGCAGAATTACAAATGAACACCACCAAGAGGGAACAAGTTTGTTGCGTTACCAAAAAAAAAAAATAAAGCAAAAATAAAAAATCCACAGGCTCTGAGGATTTAATCTCAAAATGTAATCTCAGATATTTCAGTTAACATTAAATAAACAAAGGCTGCTTTCATCCTTAAGACAGCCACACAAATGGACAATTTAGGACTTAACAGATCAATAGAACACACACATTTCCTTTTTTGTGTTTCCCTTGTTCAAGGATGCGATAAATCTAGCGTAGTGGTTAATAAAAACGTGGAAAAATTCTAGAGTATCCTCTTTACTTTAACCGTTCGATGCACATTCTGTACGCTATTCAGTGAAAAAAGTTGTTCCAGCATTTTGTTTGTAACTGGTTTCTCTTTTTGCTTTTGACAAAAGTGCATAAAAGTACGATGGTCTCCCAGTGCCATCGCTAAATAGTGAGGAGATATAAAGAATGCTGTATCAGTCCAGTCAATGAAAAAAGAGGAAAAAAAAAAAAAAAAGTTGTTCCTTTCTCCTTTTCTTATATTAAAGCTTATAAATTGCTGAATTAGGGCATAACCGATAAAGCTTCTTATATTTGATAACCACAGGCTGCACAGTGAAGACATCAGAAACTAAGCAGAGCTGAACATGTGTGAGGCGCGTCTCGCCGCCCGTGCCCAGCCTGAAGTCGATTTTACCCATGATCCCTTGGTGGTGTGGTGGCTGCTCAGTTGTTCTGGCAGCAGGCAGTTTGCTTTGCAGAGCTCTGAGTGGGCTGCACTGTGATAGGCACTACGTTAGAGTTGGGGGAGAAATCGGAATCACCACGCCCTGAGATCTGTCTCTGAGAGACGATGCGATAAATCGCTGGAGAGGGAGAGAGAAAGAGAGGGACAAAAAGAAAAAAAGAGTGAGATTTCAACCAGTGGTTGCAAAATCAGCAGCACTTAACTTCATCACTAGGAAATATGCTGTATCGTGTTCAGACAAAATCAGTTCAAAAGCCAATGTTTGACAAAGCACTACATAAAAAGCATCTCCAAGCACCTCTTGAAGTGGACCTGTGATTTTAGTGGAGCAAATTCTGATCATTTGACCTGAAAACGTGTTAATTCACAAGAGATTTACACAAGTCGGTGACTTAGAATTTGCTGCCACCTAATGGCGCATGGTAAAACCTATAACGCATCCCTGCTTGGGTTAGTCTGGAAAAAATAAATGCACTGAACTTGCTTCACTCAAGCATGTGCAGCTTTCATCAACTGCAAAATCTCAGATTAAAAAAGGAAATTTACTAAAAAAACATACTCATTTTTGCTGCAGAATGTCCACCACGGAATTAAATATTTATTTTTCAGTGTGACTAAATATCAGAACCGACCTGTGAGAATGGTCTGGAAGGCAAGCTCTACGTTGGAGGAGTCCAAAGCAGAAGTTTCAAGGAAAGAAAGCCCATGCTTCTCTGAAACACACAAATAAGAAACTTCTAAGCTAAGTTTCATCATGTCAGATGAGGCTGAAGAGACACCCATTCCTCTGGTTTCCTGTTTCAATAAACACGTAATATTATTCCATTAAATGTATCTATTACATTACAGTGTTATACATTAAACTGTAATCATTAACTGCTGTTCTAGGCAATCATTTACTGTTGCTGAGGTTCTGAAACATTCCCTGCTGATTTAAACAAAGAGTAAGTAGATAAATAAGTGACCTATAATGAGAGATTATTCCTGACACAGCCTAGAATAACAGAAAAGGTTAAGACAAATGGGAAAATACACCTAGCTTTATTAATGAGCATGAGATTTGCATTATGTTCTTTAGTCAAGTGTAGCACAGCATAGCAACTTTACCACTTAGCCAGCTGCTAGCTCACATTCTTAACATCTGTTTAATGTTGAGTACTGGGCAAATATCTTGAGCTACCCGACATTTTGTTATAATTTGCTAGAATTTGACCTTGTAGATGAGAAAGTACTACCTTATATCAGTCAAACCATCTCATATTGAGATTAGAGAAATGGGAATAAATAGTTTTAGGGCTCCAAAGTGTCTAAAGATCCATGATTCTAGATAAATGGGTTCCAATCACTCAGTGTTCGGCAAACTAATCCCCGTCCTGACAATCCTGAATCATCTGCTCCTGTTTCTTCACTGCTTCATGTCTTAAGTGAGACGCTTTGCTCCGCTTGAAGGTTCAGACGTAGATCACTGTGTGGATTAACCAACACAGAACTATCAAACTGCTCAGGTACAGAGACTTTTCTGAAAATGAGAGACAACAACACTGTCCTTCAGGAAGATCTGGAGAACTGCTCAGATACAGAGACTGGACTGAAAATGAGAGACAACAACACTGTCCTTCAGGAAGATCTGGAGAGGTTTTTCCTCAATTCATTAAAATAAAGCCAGTGTGGCTCAAAATATGAAGAAATAAAGGGTGGATTAAGAATTATGGACGCTATTGTATGGACTGCATTTATAACCATAGAAGTATGTTTTCTATTTTTTGAGGAGTCACTTCATCTCATCACAATTAATTTACTTAAAACTACCAAACAGATTTGCCACTTGTTGCCATGTCCCTCCACAGGAAATGGTCACCTGTTAATCTGTTGCCTGCGGGATATTTAGACACAAAGGTAGTTTCACACACAATGTCTTACGTATACCTTTGACTCCTTAGTACATGGCCACAGTAATATTCCATCCATCCAGTTTCAGAAACCCTTATCAGGGACCTGGTCATGCTGACAGTAATATTCTTCCCTGAACCTTCTTTTAATGTTGAAAGCATTCTCAACAATCACGTATCACCTTCAGAAAGGCAAGGCATTTAAAATGAGGATAGAAACCGTTTCAGTGATCTTACAATCTCACTCCCTTTGCCAGTTAAACACTGGGAATATAGAGCACTTTCAGCATCCAGAATGGAAAAGCCCAATGTCACGGACACTGACCTGCAAATGCCTTGGCCTCGTCCGTAGGCACAGCCCTCAGGTGCCGCAGGTCACTTTTATTGCCTACCAGCATGATGACGATGTTGCTGTCGGCATGATCCTGCAACTCCTTCAGCCAGCGCTCTGCGTTTTCGTATGTCAAATGCTTTGCAATGTCATATACCAGAAGAGCACCCACAGCACCACGATAGTATCTGCAACACATCCAGGCCCACATGAGAACCAGAAGAGCGAGAAAAGCGAATACAATTCTAAAAGATAGTGTTACAAGACAGCAGAATATAGCAATGAGCAAGCAGAAATTCAAACATAGTGCATGAGATAGGGTTATCAGTCAGAAAGACACCACACCATCTCAGAGCAAATCCTAATAATCAGTAAGAAAGTAATAATGAACATAACCATGACTTCATTAAATCTGATCTCAAATCAGTGTCCCCTTTTTCCATTTTTAATGCACCTCACACTGAAACTGATTTGAGGGAAAGTCCAGAGAGTTAAAACAGCTATTACAGATTTTGATCTTAAGTCTCATTTCAGGCTCTGTGTTCAGTATACACACTCGACTGCACACACCAGTTGAATTCTATATTAAAGCAGCAAGTTATTAAAAACCACTCCTCTATTCGTGGTATAATGACGTTGCTTGGCAACTACAGTCTACTCTTAATGAATTACCTTGCTCAGGATACGCACTGTTATTTGAGATGTTATTTAATAAATACAATTATTTGTGGAGCAGAGGGGTTTGATCAGTGTTATGTTACAATAACTTAATCACAGTTTTTTTCCCCCCCACTTCTCCAAACACCTTGTAAAAACCAAGGCAAGGTGGATTATTACTTTAATACTTACGCCGAAGTGATGGCACGGTATCTCTCCTGGCCTGCTGTGTCCCAGATCTGAGCTTTGATGGTCTTGCCCTCAACCTGGATGCTGCGAGTGGCAAACTCCACGCCGATGGTGCTCTTGCTCTCTAGGTTAAATTCGTTGCGTGTGAACCGGGACAGCAGGTTACTCTTCCCGACGCCGGAGTCTCCAATCAGGACAACTGAGAGGGTTTCAAAGTGACAGTCAGTGAAATCAGAGAAGATGCCTGGTATGTGTGGTATGAAGCTCTTTTATAAGGAAGTGTAATGGGAACTTTTTTCACAAACAACTCAGTCAACTGTTGAATTATTTTAATGAACATTAAAGATGACCTGGGGGGAAGAGGGGAAAAAAAAAAAAAAAACAACACTATCCAAGTTCTGTTCATTTCCTTAATCTAACATCCTGGTTCATATACATTTTAGTTTCATAGTAGCTACTGAACATTAAGCCAGCAATTCAGGCTCAGAAGTGATGTAAATCAGTGATGTAAAGTGATGTCATTTCTTTTCAAACACTGGCTGTCCTTCAGATCAGGTGGACATTATGTGCATGAATGGAGTAATAGGGATAATCCAAAATTTCCCAACACGAAAACAGATCAAGAAAATGTCATGCTATTAAAACATATCTAACAATTCAGACTGTTATTACATCAGTGGTTCCTAGCCTTGGGAGAAAGATCAAGCCCCCCAAAATGATCCATAACCAGAAGGAAGCAGACAAGCTGTGAAAGAATTCGTTACGACTTAAAAGCAGCACTCGACAGAAAGTTGGTCAACTGGCCATTCAGCAGGAACAGGCTCCGAGCAGAAGGCAGGGATTCATTAGCAGCGACTGAGTCATGATCAAACGTTGAGGGGCGCAGCGGGCGTTAAGAGGTGGGGCTCTTTGTTTAACACACACAGAGGAGTAGATTCAAGACACGTCTGAATGAAACGCCCCCGCAGGCCGGCTCACAAACCCCAGCTTTACCTGGTGCCATGATGAGGCATCTTTGATTTTAGCGAGGGGCCAAAAGAAGAGTTGGTTTATATTTTTTTTTACCGGCCATCATGAACCTTAAATTAAACCTGAAACCGCCAGAGGTCTGTGTTCTCCTCTTTCCACGTCCGTATGTAAAACACATGCAGCAAAGAGAGATTCATGCAGGTCTATCCGGTTCTACCGCACCTGCGGCCCTTCCTCTGGAACAAAGCCTACAAATGAGTTTCCCATTCAAAAGCCCTTTATGGTTCTGACTAAACCAAGGGCATGGTGATGGCCAGGCTACTTGCAAGCCTTCAAAATAAATTCCTGAACACAATCGTTTCTCTGGAAGCGAACCAGTTCAGAAGGGAGAAGCATGAAGGACCTTATGTGCAACAAGCTGGCTGATGAAAGGACATCATTTGGAAATACATGGTCCAACTTGCTTGCTAATGTCCTGACATGTGACAGCTGATTTATATATGTTGTTAAAAAGCTTCCAGTGTCGAGACTGGTCCATCGGTGCAGGACAGACAGAAGGAGACATGAGAAAGAAGACAGGGAGGGTGGACAGTGGAGAAAAGGCGTGTATTGGGTGTGATGTCCGTGGTGGGAGAGACATGGATGGAAGTGAAGCATAAATGCTCCTTATTCTGTTTTTATTGGAGACAAAATGCAATAACATTCTGATATATAGGAATGTATAGGAATAAATTTAGCTTTACCACCTCTTGTATGATGGTGATAAACCTGAAAAAGCCAGACACTTCCTTTTAAATTCAAAACAACTTGAGCAAAAAGGTTCCCAAAATTACATTTCTGTACTTTCTCCACTTGTACTGAGTACAAAAGTGCTTCTAGGTTTCCCAGAGACTTTTACACAAGTGTCTGCACTAAAAATGTGAACTTTAGCCACATATGCTAATATCTACATAAGCAAAGAGAAGAAAGTGTTAAGAACTGGAGTCAGGCTGAACCTGCATTTAGGCCTCTTCTCTCTTAAAACTAAGATTTAGGACTCTCAGTTTATGACTAAATAAGACTTGGACCATCGACACATCCCTCGTAATTGTGTTCAGATATTAAAACTCTTACAGTTCAGCTTCTAAGTGAGAGTTTTGTTGAATGGTGTTGACTGTGAGTGTCTGGTTGTGGAGCTGAGGTGACAGCTAGGCTTAGCTAAGCTATGAAGGGAAGTGCATGCTAGCTTAGCCACTTACCTTTAAAAAGATAGTCATATTCTTCTTCTCTACCCGTCATTGCTTCAGTCCTGTGTCGAAAAGCGAGTTAAATCCTAAAAAAGTCGGCGAGGGAACCACCTTTTTCTCCAGAAACGTCTAGAAACTTCTCCAGCGGTTCTGTGTAACTTAGCTCTCGGCTAAGCAACTTGTCATGAAGCTCGTTAGTTTGCCAAATGAGGCGGAAAAGAGCACATAACGCTCACAGTCTGCTGTCAAAAGTGCGTTAAGAGATGCAAATATGAACTTTTGGACTTGAAAGAATTACTTTAAAGGGCAATTTTGAAGCCAAAGCGTCGCTCGGACCTCCTCTGCCTGCGTCACCAAAACTTTCTGTCTCCCCCTCTGGCTCCTAGCGACGTTAACACCTGCCATTCGCCGTCACCCGATTGGTTGGGTCGCTTGTCAATCACGGCGCGTCGACCAATAAGGGGCGAGCGCAGGTGTAAGCTGTCTAAGCCCCACCCACCGGTGACAATGAAAGCTATGACAGCACCTGAACTGCCACGTAGGACACACACACACACACACACGAGAGGAAGTTGAATACTGCAACACACACACACACACACACGAGAGGAAGTTGAATACTGGAACACACATACAGAAGAGGAAGTTGAATACTGGAACACACACACACACACACCCAGGAGAGGAAGATAAATACTGTAACACAAACGTTCATAGGAGAGGAGGCTGAAACACTTGAGCACATCTGTCACACACTCACACACACACACAGTACAGATTTACATTCCCACTCACTCTAGTGAAGCTGTCACTTCCTCCTTTACCCCTTTGGTCAGGATCCTGACAGGACCATCACTCACACACTGAGCAAAAGTTGGAGAAACACCCTGGACAGGCTGCCAGTCCATCACAGGACAAACACACCCACACTCACACCAAGGGAGCCAAATCCACCTGAGGTGTCTGAATTGTGGGAGAACACCCAACACCCAGAGGAAACCCACACTGGACCCACCTGAAAATCAAACCCAGGACCTTCTTACCGTGAGGCAGCTGCACCACCCTCTGTGCGTTCTTGCTGCCCACTGGATCTCCCCTGATGAAGTATTACCTGGGTGATGGATCCCTCTCAGTACAGTGGTAACGCACACCAGTGCGGCTCTCCACTCCACATCCACCTTATAGATGTGAAGTTATTGATGATGATTTTTTTGGTTGGTGGACTGTGCCTAGTCCAGCAGTGATCATGAGCAACAGTCCACCCTGAGCAAATCATACACATACACACACACACACACACACACACACACTTGCTACTGCTGTGTCGTAATCACTGCAGTGTGCAGAATGATCCATCATCCCTATAATACCAGATGATGGTCTTGTTGGGGTCCTGCACATTGAAAATGGGGCGAAGGAAGGCTGGCAAAGGGTACAGAGAAAGAGAGGGACTACAGTGTGTGAGCCTATATGTCCAGCAGAGCTGAGAAATAGACAACCAGCATGTAGTTACAGTACTTGGCAAAAATGTTGAGCCCTCATTCTTTCATATTTTATTAGGGAATCACCTTATTGGTGAAAAATGCTTTCTCATGTCAGTCGTACTGTCTTATCTTTGGCATACTGAGTAGATTAAATGAAAGAAACGGGAACAAATGTTTCAGTGCTACAGGCTGTAACGTGTCTGTAGGTTCTAGATAAAGGGGTTCCAACCACTCAGTGTCCAGCAGTAAACTAATCACCTGATCATCTGGAATCATCTGCACCCATTTCTTCACTGCTTCATGTCTTAAGTTAGACGCTTTGTTCTGCTTGAAGGTTCAGACGTAGATCACTGTGTGGATTAACCAACACAGAACTATCAAACTGCTCAGGTACAGAGACTGGACTGAACATGAGAGACAACAACACTGTCCTTCAGGAAGATCTGGAGAACTGCTCAGGTACAGAGACTGGACTGAACATGAGAGACAACAACACTGTCCTTGAGGAAGATCTGGAGAACTGCTCCCAAACAAGACATTAAAATACAAGAAAGTCCCTCTTTTTAAGCAAAATATAAAGAAACAATGTCCATGTTCTTTTTGATTTCTTATCCACCACAAACAATTCAGATTTGAACTGAATTCATTTTTATTGATAACATTTTTTACAGCAAAGTAGCATTCCAGAAATCCGGGTTTTGCTCCCTAATGGCCAGTGCTGAAGACAATTGCAGGAACACCTTCCTAAGAGCATGAAGAACAGAAACACATGAAATAAGACTCAAAAGGGGAACCCATCCTCCACTGGAGCGCAATAAAGAGTGAAGTTATGCTAAGGTTAGACTGATTATATCCAAAAAATCAGTAAAGCTGCTGGATATCAGGCAGAAAACCTGGCCTAAAATCCAGCCGAGAAATCCTAAAGCAAAAACTAAATACTGCATCAGCCTAAAACTCACACTCTGTTATGATAATGAAGGCAGGGATCTGGGATCAGAGGTCTTTGTGGGACAAAGGCTGAATATAATGTGACCAGGCACTGATGCATACTGTATCAATGTGAGTTTTTCATGAGCATTAATAGGTAGCAGCCTTGTAATTTCATTTCTATGACAATAAATGACTTTCTACGCTCGAGATATCTCAGCAAGAAGGTCTAAAATCCCATCCTTGCTCTGTTTATTTACTGAAATATATCCTCGCTGCCTGAACAAAACTTCATATGAAAGTAACTTTTCAGAAAAAATCTATGTAACTTATAATGGGAGTTATTATAGAAAAAAAATTCTAGTTAACTTTGGGCAATTTTAGCAGGTCAGTTCTTTGCCATGTCCTCGCACGATATAAAAAAAGTAATTTTTTCAAATTATACAAAAAAACCCCCCTGAAATTAAAGATACATGATACAAGATTTTGTTACTAAAAATATATTATACATGATAAATATCAGTCTGTTTTGCGATTCAAGACCCCGCCTTGCCCCTCTTATTTTTTTGTCCTGATTAAAGCTTTTTGGAGTTTGAAACCACATTAAGGTTTTTCCCAGATAATGTTCATGCTTGGCCTAAAGAAACATGTTCTTTCTATTTTATGATAATACTACAAATTCTACATTGATGCCTTTTATTATTATTCTTGATGATCTTGATTAAAAGGGATTTTCAAACAAAATGCACATAATTCAAATTAAACATTAGACAAATAAGGATTTTGAGTTGGTGGATTCATTAGAACTATTTACCATAAAGCTTAATTAAAAATTCTAATTATTCATTTAATTGTAAAAAGAATGATTTTAATCTGACCTAATTATTGAAAACTACAACTAAAGATGACCTGTAAGACTTATAATAGTGATTTATTTGATAAATGGTATTTTCCAGATGAAGAACCACATTTATTTTATAAGTGTATCTGATGCTGTGCCTATAAAATAGGCAAAAAAGGAATTCTGCTGCATGTGTAGCGTACGGTCAATTACCAAAAACAGAAATATTTTCAACATGTTTTTCCTTGTGCATACAAAGGAACTCTTTGGTTTGAAAGTTTTGTAAATTAAGTTTTAAATCTGTAACATTAATGGTCATCTGTTACCAGTGTAAAGAAATGGGATGTCAATAAACCTCTTGGGAAGTGAAAACAACTGGAGAACATGTGGAGAACATCCTTACAACATCTGTGCAGTTACAGTTGTGATGGTTTTGAATGATCGTTATGTAGTCACTCATTGTTAAGCAATTGCTCAACGGTTTCCACAGGGATGGATGGAAGGGAGGGACTAGAACAGTTAAGCCCCGCCTCTAAAAGCCTCAAAATTAGGTTGAACACTTGGCACCCATGTTGATTTATTTGCTGTTAACAAAGCGGACCTATAAATAACTGTACTTTTAACATGTTGACGGAAATAAGTACAAACCAAGAAGTGGCTGATTTACATCTAGCCCAAGTGATTGTGTGTCAAAAGCCTTGTTTCAGCTACAGCTGCTTGTAACCAACATTCGGCTGTTCAGCATTGATTAGAGCTTTAACATTACAATGTACTCCTTTAACACTACCTTGCTTGTTTCTATATCTATAAGGTAATGGTACATTTTATTCATTTCTTAGATCATTATCAACATGAAACATTCTTTTTTGTGTGATAAAATATATGAGCTGTTTTTGATTGTAACCTTTCCTTCTCTCGTGTATAGCTGTCGCTGATTATAAGTGTATTCAGAGTTAATTTTCTGTTATTTTCAAGGACCAGAGCTTAAATTCCCGGTAATTAGTAATTACCTTAAAAATAAAAGGTGCAAATGCATCAAGTGGAAATGAAGTTGAAAAATCACTGAAGATTTCTTTCAAAGGTGGATAAAAAGACATTTTAACCTTAAACAAGATATACAAAAATACTTTTCCACACAGCACTTGCAGTCACAGCGCGTGAAGGAATACGTGAGGCTACGTCAGTCGTCAAAAAGTGGTTCTAATTCATTCGATTGGTTGATTGAGACGTAAGGATAGAGAGCCCCGTGTCTGTCCATGGACAATGAAGGAGGTCCCTCCAGTTTTCATCCCTCCAGATCATCCTTTACAGGTTCTTACAGCAGGGCTTCTTCTCCTCCTGAGCGTCGGGCGATGCGGTGTTGGGATTAGAAAGCGACACCGCATTGATTGACCCACGGGTCACTTCTTTACTGCTTACTTTCTTGTGGATTTCTGCAAGAGATGTTATGTTAGATGTTTCCTCCATGAGACCTCTTTCAGTGTATTATTATAATAGTTATTAAATTACACACATAAACACACATTTTGTCCATCAATTTATTTAATGTGCAAGAGTTTGACCTTAAAAATGTGATGCATTGATGCATTGTCATGACAACTCTTGACAGAATAAGAAATCATATATATATATATATATATATGTGTGTGTGTGTGTGTTTTATAGTGAATGGTGTGAACAAATAATGTTCATTTCATGTACATGAATACAAATAAATTTCATGAAACAGAAGCACACCGTAATTCCAGGAGCAAAGCTACGAAGTTGACAGATATGCAGAAATGTGAGAAGAGGTATTGACAGTATACAGAGCTTACCCGTAAGGACATTGTTGAATGCAGCCTCAACGTTTGTTGATTCCAAGGCTGAGGTTTCCATGAACAGCAGCCCATTTTTTTCTAAATATGAAAGTGAGATACCACATTTTCCCAGGTTTTATTTTTTTTCCGTGAGAACACTGCGTCCTTTCACGCTCATAGCACAGCACGCATAACACAGTTTGGAAAAGGTGGCTGCCCTTTACATTGTGGGAATGATGCAGGACTAATGGAGAATGGGCAGGTTAAAAAAATATTCAAATTAAGGACATAGTCACACATGTCCATTACAAAATAATCATATTAGTTTTCATTTTTACAATGTGGTTTACAAATAGCCTTTCGAGTATTATTCAGGTGGTGCCTCACTCACATTAAGACATTGTATATATAGATGTGTGTGTACATATAATTATATATTAGACAATATCTTTATGTGCTTTTTGTATTGGTCCACCCAGTTTGTCAAGTCAGCAAAAGCATTCGAACATGAGAGACTCATAGGTGTGATAACTCAGGTGTGTCCTCTTAGAAATATACTATAATTAGCTATAAATAGTATGAAATATACTCTCAGATTACCAACATGAAGACTAGAGAGCTGTCTCTGGAAGAAACATTGCACACGGCCAGTACAACTATCTGGAATATACTGAAAAGGAAGGAAACCACTGGCATATTGAGTAACAGGCACAGAACCAGTCAGTCTAGCAAAGCAACATTTCACAGTCTCTTCTATGAAGGTGACTTAGAGGGCAGAAACAGCAGATTCAAAACGCTCACCAGAGGTAAGAACATTAGATTTTGCAAAAAAGGTACATAGATGTGCAACAAAAGTCTGACAAGACTTTCAAAGTGACAGAGAGATCAAAGTGTGAAGAAAGACAGGATATGCTCAGAGGCAGCGGTGGTCTAGTGGTTTGGGACTAGGTCATGGTTTCAAATCCCAGACCAATAGGTTGCCATGAGGTACCCTTCAGCAAGGTACCGTCCCCATCACTGCTCCCCAGGCTTTTTAAATAGCTGCCCCCTGCTGCACGGTGTGTTTGGCTAGAAAGCAGAGGTTGAAGCAGAGTGTCTCGTCATGTGCTGTTTCAAAATGATATATAGTCACTTTCACTTTTCATTGTCGTGATCCAAAACATATCCTTATTGATGACATAACTCACAGTGGTAGCAGCAGACTGAACAAACTAATCAGGAATAACAAACTGTTAATAAAGAGCTTCATCAAGGGAAAAGTGAGTCACCTGATTTAACAGGCTAAGAAAAAAAATCATTTTCCGTAAAAGGAATTCCATCACCAGATTAGAACCCTTATGAACATGCATTTCATCTCCTCAGTAGGAGGCTAAAGAGAGAAGCCCGAAGAAAAATGATTGAGATGTGGTAAAAGCCTCAAAAACAATTAAATCAACAGCTTGCGAGCTTGACGTGCAAACAAATGTTAACTCTTTTACTTTTATATACTTTAAAACAATCTTTTCCAACATTTCTGCTCTACTGAAAAACTGTGTGGTCATATAGACAAGGAAATAAAAGCTGAAAATCTGATCTCCCATCTCATATTCATCTTTAGATCTCAAACTCAAATGTGTTCAGTGCAGAGCAAAAACAAATGGATGACTTTACTCCCTGCATTTTTTCAGTAGAATCTCATAATATTTTAAATAACCATCGTGTTTTATGAATGAAATATTATAAAATTACATCTTATGGTTAAATATTTGCCAATATATCACCCTTAAAGATGCTGAGATGTTCGTTGGGTGTGACGAGGATGGACAGGATTAGAAATGAGTACATTAGAGGGACAGATCAGGTTGGACATCTTGGAGATAAAGTTAGAGAAGCAAGGTTGCGTTGGTGTGGACATCTCCAGAGGAGAGACGAGGATTATATCAGGAGGAGGATGTTGAAGATGGAGCTGCCAGGAAAGAGGAGAAGAGGAAGACCAAAGAGGAGGTTTATGGACGTGGTGAGCGAGGACACGCAGGTGGTCGGTTTAAAGGAGGAAGATGCAGAGGACCGGAAGAAATGGAGACGGTTGATCTGCTGTGGTGACCCCTAAACTGGAGCAGCCGAAAGAAGAAGAAGAAGAAGAAGAAGAAGAAGAAGACATATATATCACCCCGGCCCTTCACGTTTAACCAGGCTTTGGTGAAAAACCTTCAGATTTCCTCCTTATACCTTTTCAGTTTTGTTGGTTTCATGTTACAGTTGTCAAGAGCAGCTGCACAGATAACACACCAAGGCCTTGTCTCCCCACATTTTTCAGTAGAAGTAAACTCATGTTTTAAATAACCTTCATATTTTTCTCCATTTACAGTTTTTTGCCTTTGAATTTTGATTCAATTTTTTACTTTGGTTTTGATCTCATGTCTTCAAAAACGCTTTCACTGGTCACTGACTGCCAAAATAGTCTATGAATGAATAGGATTTTTAAAAACTGTTACGGTTCATTTTCTGCTATGTTATATCTCGCCTCTCCCCCTTTGTGTTTAACAGGGTTTTCGCTTACAGCTGTCGCAAAAGAGGTGTTTGCGGGACCTCGACACTTATATATGGTAACCAGAGTCTTCAGAAGCAGCTGAAATTACTGAACAAATCATGTCAAGAGTAATCACTGAATCATAAGCCTATATTCTAGAAGCTTAAGATTTATTATTCTGTAATTATTCCCTAGTAATGAGTATGTAATCATGAAAGGGAGGAACTGGACTGTGATAGGTTAAGACTGCTAACGCAACAGTGAAACTCACCTGCAAAATCCTTCGCGTCCTCTGTTGGCACAGACCGTACCGATGCCAAGTCTGATTTGTTTCCCACTAACATGACCACAATGTGGGGGTCAGCATGGTCGTAGAGCTCTTTCAGCCAGCGCTCTGCACTCTCATAGGTCAGGTGCTTTGAAATGTCATAAACTAGCAGCGCTCCAACAGCACCCCGATAATAACTGGAGAGGAGGAAGAAAAGAAAGACAGGTCAGGTGAACTGCACTGAGCTCTAAAAGTCTTCAGAAATGGTCTGGACTTGCAGTAGGACAGTAATATTTAGGATGTCTGGTCCAGCCCCAGAAGATATTGGATGGACTGTGCTCATGCCCATAAATCTGTGAGGTTGCAGAATTTGGGAAGATGATCCCTGATTGGTTGTCGCTGTCACAGGGGTGGTGCCCTCAAAGTTATGTCTGCAGATCCTTTAGTTAAGAGCAACCTTATTGTATCTTATCCAGGGTACAGTTACAGTGTCAGAAAGTGGGGTACATGCAGGGTCAGGTTCAAAGTAGAGGATGCAAGTAAATGCATTGGTTGTCAGGATAAAAATGTGTAGATTATAGAAGATAAAAGCTGGTATACTGTTTCACTGTATCAGTTCTTTTTGTCATAAAAGAAAAATAAATGTATCAGGAATGGTAATGGTGTTATGAAGGTGTAAATACAACTGGATTTGGATGAAGTGTTCTGAATAAAACGTGTGCTAGGAGGAGCGTTTTCTAGCCCTTCGGCATGGGCGACAGTCTTACAGCTCAACTCAGATGATGACTCCAGTCTCCAGTCATGACCTTTTGTGCCTCTAAGGTTTCAAATACTAGATGTGAAAGAGAAAAACAAGAACATACACACGTTTCTAGCCATTTATGCCGACCATCCTGTAATTCTGGACGGCAGACAGATAGTAACGTTAAAAAGTCTGCGAAAACTCTCCTGTGTCCGTCCGTTTTTGAGATTTTGAAGCATTTCGCACTCACTGACGTCAGAACTGTACAAAACTGTGCCCTTTGACCCTCGCCTTGAATGCATCATCATTTAACAGCTCTCCTCAGTTTCTCAGGTTTCACCGATCTCTGATACCACGACAACACTGAAAAATAAACTAAGATCCATGTCATGGGGGCAGCGGTGGTCTAGTGTCCGGGGACTAGGCCCCGGGATAAGAAGGTCATGGGTTCGACTCCAGTACGTTACCCTGAGATACCCTTGAGCAAGGTAGCGTCCCTATCACTGCTCCCTAGGTGCCGAATATAGCCCTGCTGCACAGCGCGAGTGAGGTTTCACTTTGTTGTGTTTCTCTGAGTGCTGTGCTGTATTTCACGATGACAAATAGTCACTTTCACTTCACTGCGGGTGAAGGTATCGCTCAGGTGATAAATCTGCTTCGCTACAAGCACCCTAATGTGTCTGTACGAGCTGATAATGACTGTCCTAATGCATGCCAGCTCTTCCATTACATGGTCTATACTTACGCGGAGGTGATGGCTCGATATCTCTCCAGCCCGGCCGTGTCCCAAATCTGGGCTTTGATAGTCAGACCGTTAAGCTGCACAGTTCTCGTGCTGAACTCCACACCGATGGTCGTTCGGCTGTCGTGGTTGAACTCGTTCTTGGTAAATCTGGAGAGCAGATTGCTCTTGCCAACGCCTGATTCCCCTATTAGCACCACTGGGAAACAAACAGAGAACAAGCCTCAGGGTGATGGCAGGCCCAGGCCTGTGCTTGATATGTAGCAACCATGATTGCAACATTGCTAGGCTAGCGTATGTATTCTTTGCCTATTCAAAGCCTATACTTAACGTAGGTTGAAAGTTGTCTGAGTCACTTGAGATGTTGCTAAGTGTGAACCATTTTAAACGCCTGCTGTTACACCCAGTAACAACTTTGGCAATTTTAAGTATGTCTAAGCTATCTAGAACCTTTTCAGGGTTTCATAATTCAGAATGAACCTCACACCCATCTGAATGACAACGAATCATGTTGTAATACATTCGATGAGCCCTAAAATAATAAGCATGCTAACAAGGATGAAACCAAAGAGAGCTTTATAGAGTCCCAACCCAGTGTTTCCATTCAGGCACCATATTCTTAAAGCACACTTTGTACTGTCTAGTGCCCACACTGATTATTTACATTTAGGACAAAGACAGAACACATGAGTGAGAACGAAAGAGAGGACAGTGGAGTGGTTAGGATGGAGAGAGTAGAGGAGGTGAAGGTGAACGAGGTTAAATACTTGGGATCAACAGTTCAGAGTAACGGCGAGTGTGGAAGAGAGGAGAAGAAGAGAGTGCAGACAGGTTGGAATGGGTGGAGAAGAGTGGCAGGAGTGACCTGTGACAGACGGGTACCAGCGAGGGTGAAAGGGATTGACCGGACGGTACTGGCAAATCACCGCAATGGAAATGGCTCATGTTTGTCCAAAAATGGGAGAATTTGTTCCTAGGAATTAAAAAAAGTCCCTGTCCCAGGAGAAAGGGAGTGCTGGATCCTATCCCACACACCAAACACGTTCAAACATACAGACTCTAAGAGACAATTAAGCATCTCCAATACACCTGACACAACATCTTTGGACTCCCACACAGATAAAAAGAGACCATGGAAATAATCCAGGGAATCTAACCCAGGACCCTTTGTCAAAAGCACATTACACACAATGGACAAAAATGGGCAACTACATTAAGAGATAACTGTATTTTCTGCCAAGGGACTGCAGCTAATACCAACATTTGCCATTTGCAAAGGAAAATTTGAAAGCACTTCCTACTACCAGCTGCATTGCATTTATCAGACACACTTATGCAGAGTGATGTCTTTTGTCTAATCCACTTCCTGGAGCTACTTGGGGTTAAGGGATGAGTAGCTCAAATGGTGTTTGATAAAGCCAGGCTCAAACCAACAACCTCTAGTCCCGCAGCTGAGTATCCTACCCCTAGGTTACCACCCCGTGTTGAAAAGTAATACAACCATAGACTGAAAGGACACAAAGTAATGCTTTGGACTATGTAAGAAGCTTGAAGACATCTTGAGTGCTTTCTTTCTCAAGCTGAGCAAAACCGGCAGCTCAACGTCCACCTTGGATAAAGGAAATTGTGACACCAGACTGCGCCGTGTTGAAAGCATTCAGTGTGGTGGAAACACATTTCTACAGAGCGGTCTCTTAACCAAAGCGGAGAGAAAAACACCCTGCTCTACTTGTTAAAGTTTGTGGGTTTGGCAGATCATTCACCTCTCTCAACTGCTGCAAAATCTCACGTTTTTTTTTTTTTTTTTCCTTTGGTCTGACTGGGAGAAAGCACATACATGTTCCCTTCCTAAGCACAGTAACCTGCCTTGTGCAAACAGCACCCTGGTTGCTATGGCAAATCAGATTTGTGACCTTGGTGCTTTCTGTTTATATGTTGGGTGAGAAAGCAATCCTCCGCTGGGCAAAAATATCTGGCTTTGTGCCACGCTGAACATTGCGTCCATTTGTCTCGCGTTCACTTGCGCTCAAAGCCGAGCGCGGGCCATCTTATTACACGGTGGCACTTCTTCCTCCAGGCCGTTCACCTGCCTCGCTCGGCCTGAAATCGCACAGTCATGGCAATGCAGTTATGTTCCTCATATCTTCATGTGACCGCTGTGCTACAACCTCCTATCTGCATGCAAAACCATTTCCTCTTTGGAGCGGTTCAAGTTCACTGGGAAGCGAATGGCAGGAGTGGCAGAATCATCAAGTGGACAATTTGATGAATAAAGGACGCTGAACGCCGTCTCGGCCTGAAGCTGCAGCACTGAAGAAAAGACTGATTAAGTCAGTTTTTCATCTCCTGCATGATCCAGTTGTCATCCAGTGTGGCTTTAGTGGTACACTATAGGACATTTTTACCCTCCCAGATTGTTTGACCCTGGTGGAGAATGAAACCAGGGGTATATATGGTGTCTATAGCCATCTACAAATCTAATTAGAAGCTTTAATATTATGTGAAAAATGGGGAAAATAGTAGAACAAAATTGCTGCTGGGTCCCGTTCAGCATTAACTTGTTTCAAAAATAATAATAATAAAATAAAATGTTCTAGGCTTTGATTTTTCTCCAAAATCCAAGGCATTGTGTTTTCACAAGCATTTCATGTGATAAACTTGCTATGATCATTTTCAGACGTCACGTTCCAGAAAAGAACATTTTACACCAATCCACTTTTAGGGACTTGCATCTAATTTACAGCTTTGAAATCCACCTTTAAAATAAATGTTGCAGTTTGGTGCTGTCGCTCACACAGAGCACATACACATACTGAGGTTTAAGACTTTAAAAATTCATCCCAAGTAAACACACAACGTTGTCCAGAGTGAGAATAATACTGTCAGAAAACATATGCATTAGAACAAATAGATAATATCCTGCAATTTGATCAGCGCAATAGCTTTTTCACCATTTTTCGGTTTGCATTCACGCCATCAAAATCATTTTATAGCTAATCATCATTCATTGAATGATAATAATCATTCGATATGAAAAAAAAAACCAGAAATTAAATATGAAATATGACATTTGGGTTGCCAAACAGGATCTATCATCTTTCATCAAATGAATAACGTCTGATGGGAAGTTTGCAATAAACGTGGAATGCATTTTCCAAATGTCTGGTACATTTAAATCTGTGCTTCTGAGCATACCTGGAGCAGGTGACAGTGTGAAATATTACCCCGAAGGTTCTCGAGGGTGGCTGTGTGAGAGCATTAAGCACAGTACAGACTGTCCAGCTGTAAATCTGGAAAGAAAAAGTAGAGAAACTGAAGAAAACCCACCTTTAAAGACAAAGTTGTAGGCCTCATCTGACCCCATTTCTCCTCGTCCTCAAAATCTGGATGGGTGCATGTGTCAGTGAGGACGGGGAGAGAAAAGCAGAGATGGTGAAACACTCCCACAGGACCAGGCGTCAGCTTTCAGCAGTTCTGCTGTTTTTCAGCTGCACTCCAGTGACAGGCTTACCTGCAGTTACAAGGAACTAGGTGCTGTGTTTGGGTTGGCATTTCCGCTGAGAAGTGGCCCGGGTGGGGTGGGGTTTGAGGTGTGTGTGAGACAGAAGCAGGTTGAACAGGTAGGACGAGCACAGGTGCAGTCACACGAAACTGGCCCTGGTGCTGCACCTGTTTGGCCAATAAGGGTGCAGGCCCTGCCCACTTGTGAGGGGAAACCAATCCCTGAGCTTTCTATCCAAGGCCAAAGGTCTGAGCCTCTCCCAGGATGACCAGCTTGGGTGACTCCTGCTGCAACGCCTGATTCTCGCTTTTCCCTTTTTTCACAAAGGCAGGTAATCAGAAAAGCCGTTTTGGGTTGAAATTTAGCTCCGCAGCTCCACCCTGGAGCCTCGAGGCCAATCCGGCCCATAAGTAATGGAAGCTTACGGCCCACCTCGCATTGTGCAAGCTGCATGCCCAAGTTAACACGCCCCAAACCACATCAGATCTCTTTCAGAGGTGGCAAAAGTACATGCTGTTTACTTAAGCAGAAGATACCTGTGTGCAGCCTCCGCAATGTACCGTTTCATTTTTTATGTTCATACACGGCCTTTCCCAAAGTGGCAGGAATTCACTTCGACTTCTGCTCATTTTCAAATGGACGAAAGAATTTTAGGCCTGGAACAAATTTGATCCGGATCAGTATCTGGATCATTCTGCCGTCCGTGTGTGGAAACCAAGCTTTTGAAAATTCTTCATGGTTGTGATGTCACACTTGCACATGACTGTCCATTCTTGTGGGGAGGAACTTCGGCACTCAGTTGTTGGGAAGCAAATGCAAATCATTGCATCCTAAATATCTCAAAGGAGTGACTGTTTATTTTTTTATCACTTCAGTTTTGAATAAGGATTAATGCAGAAGAACCCAGAGGCCATTTATCTGCCTTTAGGCCCGTTTAATTCCAATAGTCATAGAAAAGAACAAAAATGTAAGACTGTGCAATTTAAGAAATATATCAATATATATATATATATAAATGTTAAGCGTTGCGCACTAGCATGGAGATTCTCTGAAGGCAACTATATTTAATCACTTGATTGAACAATTTTGATTCCCAACTCATTTTTTATTACACTAACATTAAATGCTTGAAGGACAGGAGCAATAGGACACATGAGACATGGACAGGACACACGTCCAGGTTCTCGTGGAGCTGCACCGCTCCGGTTGGCTGTCTATGATAACATTCGTCAACCAATAAAAGTGCCCAAAGCTTGGGTTCCTCTTCACTCACAGCCGCTTTCGCCTTTTAGTAAAGATGTCCATGGAAACTCAGCCACTAGGGATGCACAAGCCAGTGTATTTCTTGGTGCTGGTCCCAGTACCGGATAAATGGGGAGGGTTTTGTCAGGAAGGGCACCCGGTGTAAAACATTTGCCAAATCAAGATGCGGCCTAAAGATGTCCATGGAGGAGAACGTTGGGGAGTTTTACTTATTATTTGAAGGCTATGCGATTGCTGGATAGGGACTACGCCCACATAAGCCTTGAACAAGGTAGCGTCCCCATCACTTCTCCCCGGCTGCATGATATGGCTGCCCACTGCTATACATTGGGAGTGTGGGTAAATACTTCAGAAAGCGCTTGAGGAACATGACCTCCAACCAGAGCTCCAAAGCCTTCAAACCCCCTAGATTTTAATTCAGAGCATCTGGGGATGTGCAGGATCCAGCCCCACCTCACAGGACTAAGATCTGCTGTAAACATCTTGGTTCTAGATACCACAGCAGACCCTCAGAGAGTGTTATTTTGGTGGCAAAGACCTTAATGATAATGGGCTAGTGGTTTTAATGTTATGGCTGACTGGTGTATATCTATATAATGCCATTATGTTAGAAACAGAAAAATCAATAGGGGAGAAAAAAAAAAAGTTTTCACCAAATATTTGCCTTATTTATAAATGAATTTGCAACAATTCGCACCCACACAAAAGCACTGAACAGAAACGAGGGCTAACAAACAAGGAAAAAGAAATCTGCTTCATAACGTTCAGGTTTACATAACGACCACAAGGCTGCACTGCCGGCATCTCTCGATCCCTCGACAAACAGAAGGATGAAGACCTCAGCGAATAATAAATATAGCAGACTTCCTCAAAATCAAGGCCAACATTAAAGATGCATCGAGCAAATCCCTGGAGAAACGGCCCTTTCAGATTCAGCCTCCTATGATGCTGCCACTTGAGTTAATGGTTCCTGAAGGTACTCCACCAAAGCCTCAGCCTAAAAAACACAAAGCATTAGATTAAAACACACACAACGCACCATCGCAAACCTCTGGTTCTGAAACAACCAGACTTATTCCAAAGGAAATAACAGTTTGCTGAAAAATCAGAATTTTTTCAACCACAAACGTAGCTGATTGGGAAATCTCCGTGGTCCGATTGGCCTGAAAACCTTCATCGGCTTCCACTAAACCACGTGAAAATATTAAAAGGGGCATTCCAGCCTAAAAGTAAAGTTTATGTTGCGTTCCAGTTGAACTGGCAAGGAGGGAATTTCTGAGTTTTCAGTGGAAACTGCAACTAAATGCATCCTGAAGCTGGATTTCCCACTCGGAAGAATGAAACCTCATCAACCACATCCTCGATTTCCCAGACAGATGTTCTAGCACTAGAAGGAGCTTCACTAAATACAGCTTTAGTGCTTCTGTCTGATGTGTCACTTTAAATGTGTCGCACACGCTGCTACGATGCTTGAAAATGCAGTGAAAGTGAAACTTCTGGTAAAAAAGTGCAGGATTTCGTAGTCTAATGCTGTGTTCAATGGAACTCCAGACTGAAAATGACGTCCTTTTCCACCTACGCTCATTTGAAGTTCAAAGCAGAGAGAAAAAAAAAAAAAAAAAAAGCATGGCTGAGGGTTTTCTGATGCGCTTTTCTGGGAGAACGAAAGGCTCACAAACAGAGGCGCTCTTCATTTCTTCAAATATCAGAGCCCAGGTATTTTTACAGCTACTGAATTCACAGCTGAGCTCATTAAAAGTGGTGATTTGTACCATTTACTGTTGATGACTGAAAATGTGGAAGCTGGAGAAACCTGAGCTTGATCATTCATTTCTGAGTCATTGAGATGGAAATCCAACTTCAGGGCACATTTTCTTTGCTTTTTTTTCCTAATCATAATTCATTCCCGTTGAACAGAGCAGAAGGAAATCTTACTGTCCTCTGTCCCAGGGCCATTGCATGCTGGGAATGAACATGTTAAGAACTGATGTAGCGATGATTCTGAAAGCAGTTTCCCTTCTAAAAGCTGATGTATTTTCACCGATATTTATGCTGATATTTGTCAGGAACAATAACAACTTTGAATTTTGTCTGAACATTTACGACATTTAGCAGACGCCCTAATCCAGAGCGACTTCCAGTTCCTGATTATAGGGACAGTCCCCCCTGGAGCAACTCAGTGTTGAGGGTCTTGTTCAGGAACCCAATGGTGGTATTGCTGGAGGTAAGACTCAAACCTCTGACCTCTCGGTCCACAGTCGAGTGTCCTACCACTAGACCAGCACCACCCCAAACTAGAGTATTTGCAATCAAATTCTTTGTGAAGAATTTCACAAAGTTACAGTCTCTGAAAACACATAGGCAAGATTGTGTGAGATTAATGAACAACTTTGCAATAGTTGTGATGAATTTGGAACGTGGTGTGCAGATATGTCGGCTATGTGCTTTTATTAACTTCCGATTACCAGCTAAGAGCAAAAGTGAAGAAGCAAACTTGAGGCATCAAACTGTTCGGGGGGAAAAGACAAAATTGTTTGGAAAATTTGAGAGAAAATTTAATGGCACCAAACTATATTGTACGGGATAAAGCTGTAACATGGACAGTGCGCATCTTACCTTTGCTTTAAGCATGCCGAAGCCCACAGTCTCCTTGGCGTACATACAAAGTAATAAGTTTGCGACACGGGTAATAGCCACTCTGCCCTCCTGCAATCACAAGGAAATTTCTGTTTGCTGTTCCACCAAATAAAGAGTTATTTATTTATTTAATTCTCAGTGTTACAACGAAACGAATTGATTAACATTTAACTGAGTGTTGCCTCGGTCCTCCTTAAAAGTGCAGATGAAGTCTCAGAGTGAGCCCCTGCCAGCCTAAAACTGCAGAGATTTTTGAAACAAATTCTGCGTCATTACAGCAGATTATAAACAGCACTTTGTGTGGCTCTTTTAGAAAATTTCAGTCAGAATTGTTCACAGTGGGGGTCGCGGGAACAGACATCTGAAGACTTTCACGGCTCTGAAAGCTCACTTGCAAAGAACGACTGAAACAGTGATAGATCCACTTTGAGAGGCGTGTTTTAACACTCAGTTCAGAGAGATACACACAGTACCTTGTAAGACTAAGCAGGAAAGATTTTCAGATTGACCTCCATCTTAACATCCTCAAAATTGTGTGAATACACAGAAGTGCAGGTTAAAAGTGGCTATATTTGTAATCTTGTAAAATTGTATTTGTAATCATCAGGCACCAATAACATAACTGTAAAGAAATCAAGAAATTACATGAATCCTACATCAATTATAGCCACCCTTTCCAATCAGTCAAGCTGCTATTGGTCAGTTTGTATATTCAGAGGACAGCTGGAGCTGGGGGGGGCCAAAGTCTACAGCCTTCCAGTTTTCCAGTCTAGATTCAGGCCAGCGTGTCCAGCATTTGAAGGATCCCTTCAATTAACAACATATCAGCTTGTGAGTTTGTCATGTTCAGTTCAATTCAGCAACTTATATGATCCCAATTTTTCAGCTGAGATCTCATGTATGTGTTTTCATTTTAAAATACATGTAACGTATCAAGGGCTTGAGGAACTTGTCCCGCCACCATTTCCCTTAGCTTCCCTCAAAGCTGATCTGGTACCACTTCAAAAGGTAAAAATGTAGAAGATACATTTAATCTATACTCAAACTGCCCAATGTGGGCTTTAGACACTTGTCACTTTAGTGCATTGCTTCATGGATCACCGAAATCACAAACAGTTGAGACAAAACAATCTTGGCCTAGAAACCGTGCCAGGACAGGTCACTTCTTACCATGCAGTCCATGAGAATGAACTTCAGTTTGTCCTCGTTAAAGGCTTGATGTCCGTTTTTGTCGTAGGCTGCCCAGATGTTGCTGGCAATAGCTGCAGTTACACGAGCATCCGTGTCCCCGTAGCCAGAGTAAGCCAAGAGTGAACCCTCGTTGTTCAGTAATCTAACACAAGAGCAAAACAACCCAAAAAATTATGTGGTTAACGTGAGCAACTATTAAAACAAGCATGTGATGTACTGTTCTAAGAACAGTTTCTGTTTCCCAGGAAGCGATAAAGTCCTGGATTCGACTGGAAATTGTCAAGAGAGAGACTTGTCCAGTCTCTCTGTCCAGGAAGTGCAAAAGGTTGCAAAGACGTGTCAAATCAAACGCCTGTGCAAGCCGTCCTGCATCACCCCCACTGTCCCATCAGAGAAGGAGGAGGAGTTCCTCTTAGAGGAGGACATGGATTTGGGTCCTGTGTTCAGATGTTAGGGACACCCAGCAGTTAAACTAAAATGAAAAGACCAAACTGCCTCCAAGACACCAGAATGTAACTGCTGGGACATTTAAGGTGGAACCAAAAATTAAATTAAGTGATAATCCTACAGTTAACTGATCCACAACACGCCCAGTTTTCATAGGTCCTGGGGATCGAACTGGTATCTGTCCAGTTTCTAACCCCCATCCTTTAGCCCGAGGATACACTCATTTAAGGTGGAACTGCTAATTAGGACACTGTCGTGTGTGGCCAACTCTATATTATTGTATAAAACTGCAATAACAAAATTCATATTCCGAATATATGCATTTTTACTGAATAAATAACATGTAATAATTAAATACTTAAAATGTTAATGAGTTTCCCACTGAATATAAACAAACTCCTCTATATGCTAACTCTGGAGTTAGCTAACTGCTAGCCAAACCCTGCAAAAATCCCAATTTAAGGTACTCACAACGTGCTTTGTACTCCATTCGTGTTGGCCTGACTGAGAACTTGAGTTAGTGCTTTCGGTCGTAACATATTTGTGGCCAAAAGATGAATAAATGTCTGAAACTGCTACAGAAATCTGGACGCTCACAGGCAAACTCGGCAGATCAGCTGACAGCGACTTCCTCACAAGCGGCGCGCAGGGGATTGTGGGAGTTGTAGTTTCCAAAGCTGCACGACTCTCCCGCGCCTGATTTTCCGTGAATTAGATCCACTGGGAATCATAGTCAGGACGAAGCATCAAAACGAAGGAGATCCTGTAGATGAGTTTGAGTTTTATTATTAAGGGTCCCGTATTCTGCCTCTCATTTGTGTGTTTTTCTACATACCAAAAACCACCTCACAACATCCGGCCCTTCCTCATCATCAGAGCACAAGAACTACAGGCACCAGCCTTGGTTCTAAATCAGGCAGTTTCAACCCCAACCTGCAACATTGCTCTGATGAACTCCTTGAATGTCAGGCTCTGGTGAAACAGTATGGTATTAAATCTTCCTTCTTCCACTGTTTCCTACTGGTTGGTTATCAAAAACCCACATGCAGGTATGGGGATCAATCTGAGAATTTAAACCAGGGTTAAGCACTGCTTGAAGGCCGCATTTGTTAAGTCTGAACCCAAAACCAATAATTAAACAGGCTGTCTGTTTTATGTGTAATTGATCTTCGCTTATCATGGAATAAGCAGTCATGGCTGAAGTACTCCTTAGATTTCAGCATGAATGGGCGGGGCCACACCATGTAGGTCAAACTCATGCTTTTGTGAAAGTGAAAGAAAGCGACTACCCTTGTCATTGTGAAATGTAGCACAGCACAACACAACAAAATTCAACTTGTGTTTCACCCACACACATACATGCAGCAGGGGGGCAGCTATTGAAGGCCCCGGGGAGCAGTGACAGGGACGGTAACTTGCTCAAGGGTTCCTCAGGGCAACCTGCTGGTGAGGGAATCGAACCCACAATCTTCTGATCCGGGGCACCTCCCTCACCACTAGGCCGCCGCCGCCCACCCACTGTATTTAAACCAACACACACATCCCAGGAGAAGTGGGCCCGGATACCTGCACGCAGGGCCAGTTACGGCTCTTCATTCGTGTTCTTTCTTCAAACAGCCGCTTGGACATGAGCAGATGCATTCTAATGCTACGTTACTGATCTCAGCCAAGCCGTTCCACAGATTCCAGACATTACAAAGAATGGCTCTGGGATAATGTTTAACTAATTCAGGTCAAATGGTGCAACACATGAACCCATCGCGTTGGTTTATGAAGTAACCTTTCGCTGCCAACCAAGAGTGACGCAAGCACAGCCTGAAACTTGAAAACGTCGGCAGGATGCACGAATAGTCATCGCACTCGGACGTCGTCCGCTTTCAGACGTCAAGCAAGTCAAAGTGCGCTGGGAAAGCGAGCGGCCTTTCCTTCCTTTCGAAGTGAGATTTAGGCCTGGCAGGTTTCTGAGGCTCTCGTAAAGAAACATACAAACTCAAGGACGAGTTTCGATTATTGCAATGTAATTAATCAAATAGGATGAGAGTGGATTATGAACGTGCAGCAAGAAAGCAAAGTTGAACACATTTTAATTCACATCAAAACTCAACTGTTAGTTCCATTAGGTCGCTGTTGGTTAGCACTGAGATTGGTGCACAGAAAAGCTAGCATCATCAACTTTCATGCTGTTTCCAGGTCTGCTGCCTGTATAGGATGACGTATCCAGTACACAATGCAAGTCTTTTCAACACACTAGAGTACTTCTATGTCAAAGCATAAAGATATGGTCCCAAAAAGAAAAAGAAAAACAAAAAAAAAAAAAAAAGGTGTCTGCTTTCGGTGTTGCTCATAAGCGGAGAAATATTTTATTGATGCCTTGTTACAACCTTTCCCCATAACCACAAGCCTTTAACCGGCAAATCATTCACACGTCCCCTAAAAGGTAAAAGACTTGAGATAACAGAGTGTCTTGAAACTTGCTTCCAAAAACTCAATTCCTCTCTAAATAGCTGAAGAGTAAGCGATCGTCTGCGTGAGGTTATAAATGCTCAAACAGGGTTTCCCAGCATCTTCCTCTATTAGTTTCAATTAAATGTCAAATGAGAAGGACGTCTTTAAAGCACTGTGAATCGTGGAGGCGCGGCTAGGGAGCAAAAGGTAACTTCTTGTCTGCAATAAATACTGGTTTAGTCAGGCATGGCAGGAAAATGAAGTAAACTGACCATCTTCATGAAAGACAAGGGTTCCTCTGTCCTATTATATTTCTTCTGTTTATTCCTACTCCACTCCAAAAAAAAAAAAAAAAAAAAAAAAAAAAAATCAATAAAAATCACGAAGTAGTGCCTCGAGCGAGTTTGTGTCAATTATAAAGGAATGGTAACCTACACTTGGTTCATAGGAGGACTGTCCTGCTGAATTAGGGGCACACTCGAACAAAAGAGAAGAGGGTTTAGCCTGATGTTATGCCATTGCAATCTCATTTTCGCTTTATTGGTCTAAAGAAGAAATTTTGAAAATCCCAATTTCCTAAGATTCTCAGATCAACCGAGTAAAAGAGAGAAGTAACTGGAATTCAGTCTATTAACAGGGGCTTGTCAGATATTATGTGATGAAGGACTGTGTTCATGTCTCATTTCTCTGCTGCGCTCCCAGGGGCCCCTGGCGTTCCCTCCTGGTGCGATTAGGAGGGCTGCGAGCCCAGCAGTCTTTCAATGGCGGCGTTGATGTCGCCCCCTGTGGCAATGAGGGCCTGCAGGTTGGCCTCCCTGTTGATGAAGCCCATCGCACTCAGCTGCTCCAGCTGCTGCTGGAAACGCACCTCCGGAGTCTGGGTCTGCAGAATTTGGGTGAGAGTTTAGAGTTCAGAAAAGGAAAAACACCTTACTGGACTAAACTATCTGTACATCTAGACCAGGATTCCATACCTGTTAGAAGACATCTAAATAATTCATATTTAAATAAAGAAATGTATCGCATATTATCCCCTTCACCCTTTTTTAAATGTTTACATGTAAGGTCACAAATATTTGTGGGATCGAGCTAAAGGTCAGGGCTAGATGGCCTCTAAATTGAGGCACATGCAGTTAGAAGTTTCCCCAGGACGTGTTGGTCAACTGATGCGAGAGGCAGATGTAAAGGACAGCATGTTGGAAAAGTCTGGTGCTGCATGTTCATATAAAAGCCACTGCCATCTGCCTTTGACCAATCAGGGTCTAGAAAGGCTTTGTTTCATAAGGACATTTAATTCACAATCAAGTGACAGGAATAAAGAAACAGGATCGGGCTCAACATTGAATCTTTTGCCCTAAAAGCCTGTTTGGTGTCCTCCTGGATTTTAGGTTACGTATAAATGAGAATATTGAATTCTTTATTTAAACCATGTTCGTATATTTGGTCAAGCGAATCCCTTAAACTTGGTATGTTCTAGTGCAGAATCCAAACCAAACTGTACCGATGCGCTTCCTCCTGTGAACATCTGTAACATCTGCTGCATGAGCTGCTGTTGGGTGGGGTTGGTTCCAGCTGCAGGAGTAGTGCCCTGTCCAGTGGAAGGAGGTGGAGGGTTCTCATTAACGCCTGTGGCAACTCCTCCAGGAACCCCGCCAGGAACCACACCAGGAACCACACCAGGAACCCCGCCAGGAACCCCGCCAGGAACTACGCCAGGAACTACGCCAGGAACCCCGCCAGGAACCCCGCCAGGAACCAGACTTAAACAGCAGAGATTGAAAACATGCAATGAAGCAGAATTCCTGAGAACTTGCTTGAAGTTTGACCATATACAAAAATTTTTTAAAGGCCAAGGCACATGGACAAAAAAAAAAAAAAGTTCCAGAACCCTGAGGTTCCAACTTGTCTGCAATGACTCAATGACGGGGGGGAAAAAACGTGTGAAAGAGGATGCGGCACGTAGGAATTCCTATTTCATTCTGCACAAAGCATTACTGGAAGATGTCATTGGCTTCTTTAAACTAACAGATGAATACCTGGGCATGAGTCCTGGGGCTTCAGTCTGGAGGGTTTGCAAGCCCTGCTGGATCTGCATCAGAGCCTGCATGGCTCGGGGGTTTGTCATCACAGAGAGCGCTTCTGGGTTCTGCATCTGAAAAACGAAGGCACAATATTGGATCACTGAAAATCAGAATAAAAGGCTCTGGAATGTAACAGGCAGTATTTTGAGCAGAACCTACCTGCTGTAGAAACACAGGCAACTGATGCCTCATCTGCTCCTGCAGCTGGGGGTTTCCAGCAAAAAGAGGGTTGTTCATCAACACCTGAAAGAGCAGAAGCACAAGCCTGCAGTTAACATAGTACACAACATACTGTACATCCTGCTTTAAACGATGACGAGCATGACAAAAACATGTAGGCTTTGAATACTCTTAATTCAAGAAACATTAGAAAGCAAAATACTCATGCGGCCAATGAGAGATGCTAATCTTTAGGCAAACAACAGGCAGACCAGCAGTTCTGAAAGCCCCCTGCCCTGAACATCTGCTTCATTACACTCACTTCAGCCCTGCGATGGCATGTAACTTAAGGTCAGGTTTGTAGGGAGCAGTTACTATGAAAAAAGCAACGCAATCAACCCTCCAGGACCAGGACTGGACTCCACTGGGTCAGACTATTCCCTCACAACGACAAAGACACACCTGTGAGGCAACCTCAGGGTTCTGGGCGAGGGACTGCATCATGCTGCGCATGTAGGGTGCGGAGAGCATGTTCTGCATCAGCTGGGGGTTCTCTGAGATCTGCTGCATTAGACTCTGCATGCCAGGGCTGTTGAAGATGCCTACAAAGTACAGAACAAAACAAATCAGTGTTTGTGGTGGAAATATTTAGACCCATTTGACAAACGAGTTTTAACTCCGTCATATTGGAGGGTTTTTGACTAACTGTCCAACTGGACAGACCAGAGGACTTGGTCAGAACACTGATTTGGCCTCCAAGTTACTGTATTATTTTTTGTACTGTGGTACTGTTTAGTGTTAATCACTGAATTTACTCCTTTGCTTTGGATCGCCGTCCTGTTCAACCCGGTTTTGCTTGAGCTTCAAATCAAAAAGCCGAACAACCTCCTCCGAAATGCCGCGAAACATTTCCACACCATCATATTGCCGCCACCATGCTTGACGGTGGTTATGATGTTATGGTAGAACGCCGTATTACGTCGGATGTAATGGGAGTCATGCCTTTCAACGTTTGACTCATCAGTCCATAGAACATGATCCGAAAAGTATTTGCTAGACAAATGATAGACAAGCTTTTATGGTCACCTTGCTAAGCGGCGGTTTCTGCCGTATCACTCTCTCACGGATTACATTTCAGCCCAGTGTCTTTTTGAAGCAGTCCCAGAATTTCAGAAATAGACTATCACATGACTTAATTGGATTTAATCAATACTTATGCAAATACTTTGTTCACATGGGTGCTATAGGGGATAGGTAGTTATTATTTAATAAATCATAGGATCTTTGAAAACTGTGTTTACTCTGGGTGGTTTGTGCTTAAAATAAATAAATAAATAAATAATAATAATAAAAATAATAATAATAATCATCAGGCAAATACTTTTTCACAGCACCTTAAATCTGCCTGTATTTATTCAAAGCACATCTACAGATGTGTCCTTGATTGCAATTATTGTAATATATAATATCTGAGCATTTTACCCAACAATGTAATACGAAACCTTCCCGTTTGAAACAAGTTACCGTTGCCGAGGCTGGAGGAGCTCACGCCCAGGGGGTTGGAAACAGTGGGGGTAGTGGAGCTTGGGGCAGAGGTGGTTGATGGGGCTGTCCCAGAAGGGCTTGTGTCTGGGGGACCCCAAGGATTTGGCAGTGGCTCTCGATTCTCCGTCCTCGAAGGTTGTGCTCCTGAGCTGTCTGCGTTACCGCCCAGGGCTGAAAAAGGATTGTTTCCAAACTGCACCAAAAAAATACACACATCAGTGATCTTTACTCAATCAAAAATGTGCAACATTTTTCAAAATGAGTTTCAAACCTATTTGCATGAATTGCAAATTAACACAGTAAGAGACTTGTATTGTAACATAAGAGGCTGATTAAATCTGATTAAAGCACTTCACAAACATGAAACAGTACTATATGGAATATCCAAAAAACAGGTAAAAAACCGGTAACAGGTCATTTGCAAAAAAAAAAAAAAAACCCCAAAGGTGCTGGATGAACCACAAGTCTTCTAAACCTATTTATGGACTGATGAGGCAAAGATTAACCATTGTCAAAGTAATGGAAAGGCAAAAGAGTGGAGAAAGAAAGGATATACTCAAGAATCAAAACAAAAGTTCATCTGAGAAGCAAGGTAGTGGTAGTGACCTGGCTTGGCCTTGCACTGCTGCTTCTGGTCAGGCTCAGTAATCTTTACAGATGATATAACTCCTGTTTTTAACAGTTTTCAACATGTTTTAAAAAGATTTCCTTAGGTCCACATAAAAATGTATCTGCCAATTTACAGAGAAATCAAGCAGCAAGATTTCTTATTTTTCCTTTGGCTCCTCCCTTTAGGGGTCTCCACAGCAGAACAACATCATTATTTATTCCTGTCCTCTGCATGTTCCTCTCTCACACAGGTTGCCTTCATGTCCTCTCTTACCTCATCCATAAACCTCCTCTTTGTTCTTCCTCTTCTCCTCTTTCCTGGCAGCTCCATCCTCAACATCCTTCTCCTGATTTACTCCTCGTCTCTCCTCAGCACACGCCAGAACAAATGCTATCTCCAAATCATCCAAACTAAGCTGTCCCTCTAACTCCTTCCTGATCCTGTCCATTCTCGTCCCTCCCGACACAAATCTCAGCATCATTAAGTCTGATAACTCCAGCTCTTCTGCCTGTCTTATGGTCGGTTCCACAATCTCCGCTGTATAACACCGCTGGTCTCACTACCATCCTGTAAACCTTTCCTTGGATTCTTGCTGGTCCCCGTCTGTCACAGATCACTTCTCTCAGTCTTCTCCACCCATTCCATCCTGCCCGCACTCACTCCTCATTCCCTGAACAGTTGACCCCAAGTATTTAAACTCCTCCACTTCCACTCCATGCGTCAAAGACAATTATCAAATACACACTGCCGAGTTAACGAAGGACTTTATTACTGGATAAACTGGAACGCTGAGGACTGGTGATCAATCACTAAACCTTCACCGTATATGTATTTCATCCCTTAAAGGGCAGACTGAAGAGATGAACCACCCAGAACATTTGAAAGATGCTTTGGTAAAAATCAGCCATAATCAAAGATGAAGCCAACAGTTTGGATGTTTTGTGTCGTTACTGCAGCAGAGGATAAAGGAGTCATGTACTTTACAAGGTTCTGTTCCAATAATCTTGCTCAAACTGAGTGATCAGAATTTTTAAAAAGGTGATACGTTCCATGTAATTGCTCATATTCAGAAGATGAAGCTGAAAACCAGATCTCTCATCTCAAACCCAAATGTCTTCTGTGCATAGCAACACCAAAAGAACTTTTGGTGGAAGAAGACTGTAATTATGGCTTAGCTTCTCAAAGCACAAGCTCCCTCATATCCACAAAGAAGAAAACAAATACATTTACCTGCTCACGTGCTGCACTAAACATGGGCTCCTGTATATCAGTGTACATCCTCCGTAGAGCATTGTAGCCCCCGGGGATACTCTCTAGGTTGCTAAGCGCTCGGTCCTGGTTACGCATCATCTCTTGCATCATAGCTGGGTTCCTTGCCAACTCCATCGTCTAAATAAAGACAACATGATGTACTTGATATAATGAAAAAAAATCCCCTCATTATTGATTTCTATGAAAGTAAAAGAATCTGAATGATTAAAGTGAGAATGAAAGAAAACTCCTTTCCATTATACAAACAATTGTAATCCACAAACTGTGCCAACCTCCAGAGCTACTAGTTCAGAATCCAACTCCATCCTCACCTGTCTCATCAACTCAGGATTGTTGAGCATGTGTGAAATCTCAGGGTTGCGCTCCATCAGCTGTTGCATCTGAGGATTAGCCATGATCATCTGCCGCATCAGGTCCGGGTTGGACATCATGTTCTGAACCAAGGGGTTCTCCATGATCTGGGAAAGCATCTCTGGGTTGGACATCAGCTGCCGCTGCATCTGCTGCTGAAGCTCCATGAAGTTGGAAGACCCCATGCCCAAGTTAGCCAGACTGGACAGGTCACCGAACCCAGCTGAGGAGAAACATGGAAAGAAACATTCAGCAACTAGGTTGGAGCTGAAGTCGAAGCAGAGTCTGCCCAGCTCAGCTTGGCAATCCTAGCATGGAGGACTTGGTTTTAAGACAAAAATAATTTCTTTGGTTAATCAGGTAATAAATAAATGCACTCACATTTTGACACCATGCCCAAGATAAAGGTATATTCAAAGTGGATAGAACCAAAACATCATTTTTAATTAAAATTACTGCCTCCAATTTCGTTCACTTGCAAGGCAAATACAATCATTTTCCCCCACTGGAACAGAAAATGGTGATGCAGATTTTCTTCTTTCTTGTAGAAAAGTCCCTTGCCAAATTGTGATGGCATCGCAATTCAGAAGCATGTTTCTTCTTTCATTTTCACTTTGAACCCGTCCGACTTTTACAGACTTCTCTTGGCTCCTCTCCACAGCAGAACAGGGAACTGTGAGATTTAAAAGGACTGCAGAACCACTCAAGTGCTCTCAGTCATTAACTTTTCAAGGACAGTAATACCCAACACTCACTGAATAAGTTGGCTGGCTGTGAAGGGGCCGGTGATGGCCCGCTCCCCTGTGATGTGCCCAGATTGCCAGTTGCGCTGGGGTTCGCAGTGCCTGCATTGCTGCTGTTAGCCTGCGAGGCTCCAGAGCTGGACGAAGCAGCCGTGGAAGTACCACCTGTGGCCCTGGAAGAGAAACAACCATAAATCAAACTAACCTGAACCCAGGGGCATGATTAAGATGGTTCATTTATAAGTTAGGACTGTGCAATACATTGCTTTTTAATTATTTTTGCAATCAGCAAATAAATCCACTAAACAGTAAGAAATATTCCTGTGTTGAAAGCCTGCGAGGGCACTCAGTTCCAGAGGAGATTTTCTCTCGCTGTGCATTTACGAAAAATTTTGTTTCTTCAAATTTATGCAGACCAATCTTTAACAACGTTGATATATTTAAGAGCTGGTCAACAATCAGAGCTGTGTGTTCAATAATCTTACTTTTGTGCAGTTTTGATGACAAGGTGAACGGTGAGGCCATCCTTTATACCGTGCTGACTTAGCGTGTCCCCATCTTTCAGGATTTTTCCAGCAAAGATCAAGACTAACTGGTCCTGCTTTGCCTTGAACCTTTTGGAGATTTCTTCTTTGAACTATCGAGAAGGAAACAACACTTTCAGATCACACATTCATGCAAGTTTTCTCTTATTTTGACAGTCATGGCTGCAGGTAGTCCAGGTGGATTTCCCATAAGGAGAAATCCTCAAAGCCAAATTGGAGCAGGCTTTGTCTGAACAGTAGTTTACAGAAGCTTAACGTTTGGGTTGTATAAGCATGAGTTAGCAGAATAAAAAAAAAATTAAATAAATAAATAAAAACTGACGTTCATAGAAATAAGCCTATTACAATCTATCCTTAAATCACCTACAGTATACATGTATACAGTATTCAATTAAATTCCAACCTATGACCAACGAATCCCTTATTTTTTTCCCTGCGTCATCCAAAAGGGCAGCCACACTCACCCCAAACAGATCTAAACTTCCATTTCAGGAATAAAATCCGTATTTCAGAGCTATTAGTGCAGCAAAAGAAGTACAAGCTGACAGCTGCTATTCTGTCTTAAGGCAAAAAGAAAGTGCAGAATTAGTCTTAATACTGATTATTTAGGTCTGATCGCATAAGGAGCAGTGGTGGCCTAGTGGTTATGGATCATTAGACCATGGGTTCAAATCCCTCAGCAGTAGGTTGCATTGAGGTACCCTTGAGCAAGGTACTGTTCCCACCACTGCTCCCCGGGCACTTTAAATAGCTGTGTGTGTGTGGGTAAAATGCAGAGGTGTAATTTCATCGTGGCTCACTGTGTGCTGTGTTTCACAATGACAAGAATAGTCACTTTCACCTACAGAGATTATTTCCCAAAGCAGGATTTTATCCACAGAACTGCTGAAGTCAAGTTATGTGTTAGATTTCTAGTGGTCAGTCCTCAACTTTAGGTTTAAGTTATCCATCCTGCTTTGAGAAATACCTTCCTTGGCCAAATCAGAACTGCAGGCCATGATCAGACATTAACGCTGAGCAGTTGATCTTCCCAGATGAATCCTTCAGCCTCACCTTTTAGAGAGAAACGTCGATTCCTACTAAACATACAAATCTCTGCCGTCTGTAGAGAGTGCAGAGGAGCAGATTAGTGCCCTCGTTGTGAATAATGGTCTTGAGCTTCCATTTCCATCGTCAACGGGAGCAAAAACGAGGGGAATGACTAAGAAAAACAACCACCGGCCGAGCTAGAACAGCGAGAACCTTCTCAGCTCACAGCTCGGCTAACGCTAGCATAGCTTAGCCTAGCTTAGCTCGTCCTGCCGACGACTCGGCCCGTCACCAGACCGGACAAAACCAGGCTTTAACGCTTTCCGAATGTACAAAAAGCACATTGGCTCAGAATAAAACGCCAAAACAAACTGTTACAGTCGAAAAATCCTGTTTTTATTCGAAAAGAACCGGCGCAGGCGCCATTAGCCGGCTAGCGGCACCGAGCCGGGGCTCAATTCCTCTCAGATTTACTCAAAACTGCGGCGTAATGTCGTGTAGGTGGTGTTTAAAAGTGTCCAAAATGCGTTTTGGATACGTTGTGGGTTGTAACGTGGGGTTAGGCGGTGGTTATTCTTCAAAAAAACAGCGCTAAACGTGTCAACGTCGTCGTTTCAAGGGAAGCCGATTCATGTCGGCCAGCTGACTGAGAGACACACGCACGCAGACGCGCGCGCGCACACACACAATCACAGAAGCGAGTACCTGTGAGACGGACGCGTCCTCGGAGATGGCGATCTCCTCCTTGTCCTTGGGTGTTTTGACGGTCACCATGATGGTGGCGCCGCCGGCGGGCGCGCTCTGCTCGCTGTTCCTCCGCTCGGCGGGCTCCGCGCCGCTCCTCTCCGCCATCTTTTCTCTGCTGATCCGATCCGCTCCCTTCGGCGCGTCACCGCGCGAGCGGCCACTAGAGCGGCGCGGCGCGGCACAGCGCCCCCCGGCGGCGCGGCAAGGCGCAGACGCGGAAGCGAAACCCAGCAAAACGGTTCGTAACGAATCGTTTAAGTGCTCTTTGTCTTTGACCGCCGCTGGTAGCCGCTTCAAACGTGTATTTTTAGTTTGCTCCAGAGGGCCAATGAGGACGCGCTTTCAGTTACTACGCAACAGCGAGCCACTAGAATAATGCACGCTTTGCGCGTGACGTCACGTCGTCAAAGGGCCTCCCAATTGGAGGGCAAAATAAAACTTTCCCCCGCTGCCCTCCACGTATTGTTTCCAGGCTTATTTTGCCCAAATGCTGCGTAGTTGTTGTTTAAGTCGTTTGGTCAGCGGTGGCCTAGGCGCCTCGAGCAAGGAACTGTCACCCCACCGCTCCCTGAGCTGTGTGCTTGCAGTGGCAGTTAGCCACTTTAATAGGAGGCAAGTAACTAAATGGCTGAACCACTGCTCGCCCGAGGAACAAAATGCTGTGCTGTGTTTCACAATGACAAACAGTCACTTTCACTTTCATTATGAATAAAATGTAAATATAATGCCTAGCAAGCTCGATAGTCAGCAGCTAGTGTCATGGCTCAATAACAAGCCAGCTACCAGCGTTTTCTAAACTAAAAAAAGACTGCTTCATTAAAATAAGTGATAAAACTAACAGTCACCACCGCACAATGAATCTTATAACGAAGGATACACCCATTGTGTCCTCTCTGTTACATATGGAAACAAAGCTGCATTTCTTGGACCGCTTTAAAATGAGTATCTGTAATGGACGTCCTAAAAGCAGTGAAATAAATTATATAAACAAGAGAGAGGATACATTTGGAAAAGAAGAGGACAGCAAGGTACCATCCCCTTATCATTGCCTCCTGAGCCCTTAAATGGCTGCCCTCGCCGTAATGTGTGTGAGGGAAAAGCAGAGTAGTCGCTATCCCCACTATGCTGCCCTTGTTTTCAGACTGTCCCCAAAAATGTCCTCCTTTTAACTGTGAATTAAAAACGGACCTTTCTTGTTGTGCTTGTTTCGACTAATAGAGGCGCCGTTTCATGGCTTCATCACTGATCACTGATCACTGTCATTTATAAAGAAAGAACTGCTGCAAACGGATCTAGACTCCTCTTAAAGAAGTCCTGCAGAGTTTAACCCTCACACACTGTGTACTGTATATATTGAAACAGACATTAAATCCACTGACTTGACTTGAACAGAATGGAGTGGTTGGTGGACTACACAAACACAAAGAGCAGATCTGAAAGATTATCTGTGATCTACAATAGATAACTCCCTGAGCAGTGGGTGGTGTGGTCTAGTGTTTAGGGAACGTGAGGCCCAGAAATAAACACATGTCTCTGAGGAAACCCCTCTCTGAGCAAGGTACTATCCCCTTCAAAGCTGCCCCTGACACTTTAAATAGTTGCCACTTGCTGCATGGTGTAAGGTTGAAAAGCAGAGGTTGAATATCGTCGTGTTTCATTTTTGTTTCAGAATTGTCCGTTTTTTTTTTTTCATTTTAGATGGGAAACAGGACGTCAAGGACAGGAGGAAGACTGGAAGAAGTGATAGCTTCTAATAAGCAATAAAATGCAAAAGAAATGAAGCGATAGGAATAAAGTAGTGTTTTTACTATCGGCTGTTTGCCAGACCTGTAACGGGTGCCACAGTTTAAAATTTGCCTCAGTGTCTCATGTAATCTGATGGAGGTCTACTGCAAGGATACAGAGAAACATTCCTGTAGAATGATAACACATCTAAATAAAGGGTTAATAAATGTGCATGGTTCATGATTATGCTGGAGGTGTGTTATAATCTACTGTTCCCCTGTCCCACGGATTATCACTTATGCTGATCTTCTTTCTTCTCTACTTGAGAGACTATCCAAAGCCACTGTGAGCTCCAGCATCATCCACCTGCTGTTAGATTTGGGTTGTTATTCTGATTGCAGCCAAAACCTCATCCAGTGAGTAACTTTATCATCATTTATTTTAGCTTTCTGAGTTTTACTTGGTATTAGTGACCAGACTGTAGGTTCAGAATTCGAGTTGATTAATGTATTTCACAACTGAACAGCAAAGTAGATGTTCACAATATTGGCTGGATGAAGAACCTGAATGATAATTTGCTCCTTTCAGGAATCATCCTGCCTGGAACCCATGACACCATGGCTCTGTATGGAGGTCCAGCTGCAGAGTGCCAGGTATGGACGCTGGAGGACTGCTGAAGGCTGATACGCTACTGGGCCTCCGGCATTTGCTTTAAAAGACAAGTTGTACCTGATGCATGAGATCATTTACGAGCACCCATCCTTCACAGAAGCTCTGGACACCATCAAGAAGTTCCTGTCTGCGTACCCGAGTGAGACGGTTCTGATCCGAGTGAATCCTGTTTCATTCAGGTCGAGTTGAAGAACTGGTTAAGAAGGTGATAGCTAGTGATGCTAATGTCTGGATGCGATCCAAGATACCATCTGTTGGCGAGGTGAGAGGCAAGGTAGTCTTTGTGCAGAAAAATATCTTCAAACTGGAGATCACTCTGACAGAAACTGACACCAAGGGAGATTATAAGGTTGTGGACATTAAGAACAAAGAACGCTTAATTGAGAAAACCTGAACTTTGCAAAGACAAAGTGTGGAATGACTTCAGTCGTTCTGACGTACTCCAGCGCAGACCGGCTGGTAATTTATGGCATGTCTTGACTTCAAAAGAGTGGCAGAGAAGATCGATCCGGTGGTCTGCATAGATCAGACATGGACTCCTTCAGACTGGACCCCATCCAAACCATCACTGGGGCTTTCCAATGAATGAGGAGAGTTCAGCCTTTGAGCATGAATTCTCCCAAATTTCAGTTCATACGGTTTTTCTTGTCTCCTGCTGGTCTACCATCTTTCTACATGTACTCATGTGTCTGTGATTGTAATGGATCCCATAATAAAGATAATAGTATTGAATTGACTTTTGATGCTGAAGAGTGTTGTTATTAAACCAGTTTAACCAGATAACTTAAGAAAGTCAAGCCTGTCTAATCCTGTCCAGGGTGTTTTGCCCTGGGAGAGCAGGGATAAGCTCCAGTACCTCCTGCAGACCCTAATTAGGACAAGCAGCTCAGAAATGAGTGAGAGAGAATTTCCAGCAATTAATAATGTCAATGGGGAATCCTGTATTCTCCCAGGTGACCAATGGGATTACTGAAACACTTCTAGTTGTACTTTTATCACTGTTTTACTGATTTCGCTGATCAGTTTGAAAAGATGCTTCAGCTAACAGCATCACGCTGAGCACAGGGTCCCTCAGGGCTGTGTGCTCAGCCCACTGTTGTTCACATTGATGACCTACGACTCGACCATCATCAAATTTGCTGATGATACAACTGTGGTGGTCTGATCATGTGGAGATGAGAAGAGCTATAAGAGAGGAGAGATACAAGAGCTGACTTGACTGGTGCAGAAACCACAGCTTGTCTCTGAACGTTGACAAGATCAAAGAGATGGTTAAGTTGACTTCAGAGACTACCGGGACCACACTCCACTCCAATATCAACACTTCCTCTGTGTGGATGGTCCAGAGCAATTCGTTTCTCTGGGTGTCTGGCATATCTTCTACAGAGGAACCATCGAGAGCATCCCAACAGCTGCATTACTGCCTGGCAGGTGGAAATGCCAAACATCTTCAGACCACAAGTTGATACAACGGGTAGTGAGAACAGCTGAGAAGACCATGTGTGTCTCTCTGCTTTCTGTTCAAGACATCTTCACTACTTCCAAGCACCAAGCAACTCAGCATTGTGGATATCCTCACACTGGCCCCACTCTCTTTCTCTCCCTCTCCTGCCGTCCGTGGGTAAGGTCTCCACAGCATACGGGCCTCCACTTCCAGAATGGGAAACGGTTTCTTCCCCCTGGCCATCAGACTTTTAAATTAACAATATCCTCACACGACACGGTTTATCTATCTATTAATTTATTTATTTACCGTACATCCACCTTTGTTTCTATCACACTGCTCTGTTATTACATTTCATTACTCGTTACACTTGTTACACTGCCCAACAACCTGGGCTGCTTTGTTACATAACACTGCAGCACTCTGATGGATGAATGTCTGTTGTGCTGTCTGTTGTCCGAACTTGTTGCCTTGTCTTGTCTTACGTTGTGTCTTGTATCTAATGTTCTGTTATGTCTTCTGTTGTGTCTGATGTTGTCTTGTGTAGGAACCAGGCAAGGAGGAAATATTTATTTGTGTACTGTATATGGCTGAAATGACAATAAAATCCTACTTCTGAAAGTTTCAGAAACAGTCATCTAGGGGTGCTTGTGTTTGAGAAAGCAAACCACAAACATGCATTTTTATTTTCCAGCCGATTAAAAGTTGGGATATCTAACCTGCATCTGGGCGTGTGTTTGTTGCTTTGTTTTCAGAGCCAGCATGTATTTGAAGAGCAGAGTTAAAGTAAGGGTACTGCAAGAGCAAGGAGCTGTCCCCTTCAAAGCTTCCCGGGCACGTTAAATAGTTGCCACCTGCTGCCCGGTATAAGGTTGAAAAGAAGAGGTTGGATTTCTTCACATGTTTCACTGTGTGCAGGGTTCACAATGACAGAATTGTCAGTTTTTTTTTCCATTTTAGATGGGAAACAAGACGTCTTGATCTATACCCATGAAGTGCGAGAGGCTGGGACAGGAAGATTGGAAGAAGTGCTTAAGAGAAGGAGCAAAGGGTAAGGAAATTAATACAAAGCAGTTTATATCCTTAAACAATAAAATGCAAAAGAAATGCAGGTGAAAGGAATAGTTATTACGCTTTTACTTTTTATCGGTCAAGTTTATTACACCTCAACGGATTCCACAGTTTAAAATTTGGTCTCAAAGGCCTCACAACCCAATGGAGGTCTTGGCCCCGGTGTTGGAGATACTGTGAGAAACGTTATTGTAGAAATGATATAACATTCAAATAAAGGGCTAACAGGGTGCATGCAGTTCACGATTATGCTGGAGGTGTGTTATAATCATCTGTTCCCTGTCCTACGATTATCACTTTTATATGGATTCCTCTTCTCTACTTCTGCTGAGGAGATTTTTTCAAAAGTCACTGTGAGCTCCAGCATCATCCACCTACTGTCAGATTTGGGTTGTTGTTCTGATTGCAGCCAACACTTATCCATGAGTAACTTTATCATCATTTATTTTAGCTTTCTGAGTTTTAATTTGTATTAGTGACCAGACTGTAGGTTCAGAATTCGAGTTCATTAATGTATTTCAGAAACTGAATAAAGGTTTGGGTTCACTCTGTCGATGAGGGTAAAAGCGTTTCTTTAATATCAAATTTAAATTCAAATATTAATTTTAAACAAACTCTAAAATTTATTTTTCTGCCACAAATGACAGACAATGATGACAAAAATGAAGGCTGCACAAATGCTGGGTCTACTGATAATTCTGTGAGTATGCTTAAGGATGCCAGCTGTGCCAGATGTTGTTCTGTAACTGTCTATTAAGAAAAGTCATTTCAGTGTTTTACATTGTAAGATGAATCTGGTTCTGCAATGTCAAGGCATTAATGTAAATAATTAAGTTAAAATAATAGGCCTTTATCCACTTTGTCTTGAAGTTAAAATTTAATTCTCTCTGTAAGCGCTTCCCAAAATTGGGAAAATATTCATTAAAAGAGGAAGTTAAAACCCAAGCTGTTCACCCTTAGTCCATGGAGTTTATTTGATAACTATGTAAATATCCAGTTTTCAAGTGATTTCCCTATAAATCAAGCTTACATATCCCCACTGTGCAAAAAACCAATTTCTAAAACATGGAGATAGATGAGGAAAAAAGCCTTGTGTTAATATAAAAGTATTAGATTCTTCCTCATATTGGAGGTTTTCTATTGGTTCAATTATTCTGAAGGTTTGCGACAGAAGGGATTAAAAGAAAATGTTTAACACCAGAACTATTAATAATGAAAGAAACATTCCTCCATAGTTTGACTACATTTAGAAGGAAGGAAAAAATCGCTTCATTTGTCAGGAAATCTCAAACTAAGGATGGCAGAATCAAAGAAATATGCTTCATCAAATGTGACACCTAATTTGGCCTTCTTCTCTCTTTTTTGTCCCCAGTGGGCTTCAGGGGGCGACTCATAGTGAGGCTCAGACTTTTAATGATCAGAAGAACCTCCAGCTCCCAAAGTCCTACAATATTGGCTGGATGAAGAAGCTGAATAATAATGTGCAAATTTCGAACTCATCCTGCCTGGAACCCATGACACCGTGGCTCTGCATGGAGGTCCAGCTGCAGAGTGCCAGGCATGGACGCTGGAGGATCAGCTGGAGGCTGGGATACGCTACGTGGACCTCCGGGCATTTGCTTTTAAAGACACCCTGTACCTCATGCATGGGATCATTTACGAGCACTCGACCTTCACCGAAGCTCTGGACACCATCAAGAAGTTCCTGTTCATGTACTCTGAGTGAGATGTCTGCCCAGAAGCCAGTCCTGTTTCATAAGAGGAGCTGAAGAACTGGTTAAGAAGGCGATAAATAATGGTGCTAATGTCTGGGTGCAGTCCAGCATACCAACCCTTGGCGAGGTGAGAGGCAAGGTAGTCTTCGCAGAAAGGTCGCTTTCAAACTGGGGATCACTCTGATAGAAACTGACAACCAGGGAGATTATAAGGTTGTGAACATTAAGAACAAAGAGCAGTTAATTGTGGAAAAGTTTAACTTGACACCGAAAAAGTGCGAAAAGTCTTCTGTCGTTCTGAGGTACACCAGCGGAACTGCTTTGCACTTTTACGCACTCCTCGGAGTGGCTGACCCCAAAAGAGGTGGCAAAAGGAGATCACAACCTCATTCTATAATCACCTGCAAACCTTTAATAAAGATACTGGTGTCTGTTTGGGGATCATAGCCATGGACTTCCCAGGACTGGACCTCATCCAAACCATCATCAGCTTCAATAAAGTGAAGCCTTGAACATGAGTTTAAATTCCCCAGTCTTATGGATAGTTTTCTGTCTCTGCTGTCTACCTACCCCTACATGTACTCATGTGTCTGTGACTGTAATGGATCCCATAATAAAGATAATAGCATTAAAGGACTTTTGATGCTGAAGAGTGTTGTTATTAAACCAGTTTAATCCAGATAATCCTAAGAATAAACTGAGCCTGTCAAACTTGGTCCAGTGTGTTCCCTCTCTCCTCTTGTCTCTGGGAGCAGGGATAAGCCCAGCACCCTGCAACCATAACTTAGACAAGCAGCCTGTGTTGAGTGAGTGAGAGAGATTTCAGGAATTATAATGTCAATGGAGGATCCTGGTGGCCTTCCAGGACTAACGATTATTAAACATTTCTAGTTGTACTGTTTTAGTACTGTTTTACTGATTTCACTGATCAGTGTGAAAAGATATTTCAGTTGTGCTGGAATGGTGGGACTGAAGGAGCTCTAACTAGGCATGGAACTGAATCAAACTGGGGAGAACCCAAAGATATACATTTTGCTCACCACGCCCTGTCAAGTTATCTGCAGTTTGCAGCTTAATCTAATCTCACCTTTGATCAGTTCAGTTTGTTTCTCTTGTTGATTGGGTGACGAAGGGGGAAGTTACTTTTTCACAGGACTAATAACTGTGTCGATGAGGTTTCGTCTCTCAGGACGTCACGCTGTCATTTGAAAAATCTTTGTATCCTTCTGCCTTGTTTGACTTGAAATATACAAGGAAATCTGAGAGAGGCAAATACTTCACAGCACTGAAGTAAGAGTAGATCTTCCTGGGCGCTTGACTTCACCTCACACTTGATCTGGTGTGATGCTTTTGTGGAACAGGCTAGTGCTGAATGATAAAGTGCAGTGAGACAAGTACGAGGTGGCACTGCTGTTACGTAACACTTCATGTTCCAAAACTGAATCACATTATTTTAGGATTATATCAAGAAAGGGCCCAAATTATGGAAGCAATACAGTTTCCTGCTTTTCCACATGTTTTCAACCAGCAATTAGCTTGTTTTTGTGTGATGTCATAAAATCAACCATTTATATGTGAAAAAAGAAAGAAGTTCTAAAAGCCTTTACTTTTATCAGTTATTATTATTAAGGGCAGCGGTGGCTAGTGGTTAGGCCTAGTGGCAACTGGATCGGAAGATTATGGGTTCAACCCCCTTACCAGTAGGTTGGCCCTGAGTTAATTTGGAGCAAGGTACCATCCCCTTCAGTGCTCCTCGGGCACTTTAAATAGCTGCCACCTGCTGGATGGTTTGTATGGATGCGGAGATGCAGAGATCCAGTTTTGTATCGGGTGGTGGTGGTCTAGCGGTAGGATACTCTGGGGGCCTGAACTATGGGTCAGTTCAACCAACTCCAGCATTACTACCATTAATTCCTGAGCAAACCATTAATGCTGAGCTGCCCCAGATGAGCCATCCTGAGCAAGGCACTCGCCCTGTCATTTCTCTCCCTGGGTTTGTACTGCTGGTTAAATGCAGAGGTCCACCTCATTCTCCTCTGAGAGTGAAGAACTCCCACGGCAATGGGGTCCAGATGTGACAACTAAGCAACAAAACCAACCAGTTCTCCATTTTGTTGTAAAGAATCAACCCAGTGTCATTTTATCCCTACTGTTCCAAAAACAGTCACCACTAGAGGGCGCTGCTCGCTCCTGGCTTTACATCACTGATCACTGATCCCTTGTCTGTCTAGTTAAAGAAAATATTGAACTGAACCAGACCCTCTTAAAGAAGTCCTGCAGGGAGTTTAACCCTCACGAAGGGATTGTGAAAAGATCTTGATGAAGAGAAACCTGAAGGGGAGTCCAGAAACACCTGCAGGATTTTTTTGTTTTTTTAACGCACAGATTTACATATAAAGTCCTGCAGGATCAGAACTTGCTTGATAGCAAGCATTTGTAACAAGCATCTTCCAGAGAATGAAAAAATGAGGCATCTGAACATGATAAAACAGTTTAACATCAATGATTGTATAGCAGCTCATCTTTATTGGCTCCATGTGTGAATCAGGCACTAAGAGAAGACATGGATTTGAGGGTAGATTTAATCAGGATATGCTGTTTGAGTGTGTTTTTTTTATGGTGTGTGTGTGATTCAGATTCATAAATAATCATGGATGAAGTGATTTTTGTGTTTATAGACTTTAGGTTGTAATTTTAAGTAGATTACGTGAAAAGCCAGCTAGTGTTTGTGAGCTTGAGAGCAACCACAAAACATGCATTTTTATTTTCCAGCCGATTAAAAAAAAAAGATATTCAACCTGCATTCATGTGTTTGCTTTTGTTTGCAGAGCCAGCATGTATCTGAACAGCAGAGTTAAAGTAAGGGTACTGCAAGAGCAAGGTACTGTCCCATTCAAAGCTCCCCGGGCACTTAAAGTAGCTGCCACCTGGTGCCCGGTGTAAGGTTGAAAGCAGAGGTTGAATTTCATCATGTTTCACTGTGTGCTGTGTTCACAATGACAGAATTTGCAGTTTTTTCAATTTTAGATCGAAAACAGGACGTCTGGGTCTTGATCTATAAACTATAAAAAGTGACAGGAATAGTTAGTACGCTTTTTATCGGACAGGTTTATCACACCTCAATAGATGCCACAGACAAAACGCATGATTAACGTTTCACTTAATTGACAGACGCTGGATATTTTGATAAGTGACCTCTCTGACCCTATATCTGGTGAGATTGTATTCAGTGCCTGCGATGTCGGGAGCAGGATCGTGCAACATTTCTTCTCTTCTGTCGTGCAGCAGTTTGGAAAAGTTGCCCCAGCATCTCATCTAACCTGATGGAGGTCTTGGCCCCAGTGTTGGAGATACTGTGAGAAACGTTCCTGTAGAAATGATATAACATTCAAATAAAGCAAACACACTAAAGGGTTAACAGGGTGCATACGGTTCATGTTCATGCTGGAGGTGTGTCATGATCCTGCTTTTGTTCCTGTCCCATGATTATCAATATAGCTGACCTCATTTCAGTCTGGCAGGACTGGGTGGGACCTAAAACACTCAATAATGTTCTTTTTCTCACGCCACTGGTGTACGCCCAGCGTATCCACTGTACTTAAGAGAGGAGATCTTTGTCCAGCCACTGTGAGCTCCAGCATCATCCACCTGCTGTTAGATTTGGGTTGTTGGTCTGTTTGCAGCCAACACCTCATCCAGTGAGTAACTTTATCATCATTTATTTTAGCTTTCTGAGTTTTAATTTGTATTAGTGACCAGACTGTAGGTTCAGAATTCGAGTTGATTAATGTATTTCACAACTGAATAAAGGTTTCGGGAAACTTGGTTTCATGAGGGTAAAAGCTGCTTTAATATTGACTTAAATATAAATCGAAAGATTTATTTAAACAAACCTCTTTCTAAAAATATCTATTTTCGCTACAAATCATGTAAGTAACGATGACAAAAATGAAGGCTGTACAAAATGCTGGTCTACTTTGATAATTCTGTGAGTATGCTTAAGGATTCCAGCTGTGCCAGATGTTGTTCTGTAACTGTTCATTGAGAAAAGTCATTTCAGTGTTTTACATTGTGAGATCAATCAGGTTCTGCAAATGTCAAGGCATTAATGTAATTAATGAAGATAAAATAATAGGCCTTTATCCACCTTGTCTTACCTTTTACGTGACGTAACTTACAGCTGGAAATGGAGGGTCAGTAAATCATAGAGTTTGGTCAAACAAGCACGAGGCGGCACTGCGGTTACGTTTCCTGCTTTCAATGAAGCCAAATCCCTTCACGTTCAAGTATCTGATCTTCACTTCAGTAAATGTACTTTTGGGCACATTAAGCTGCAAGACTTTGGACTTTGACTGGTTGAATGAAAAGAAATGATTCAGAATTTGTGCAATTCCTCTTCAAAAGGCCTGAATTTAGAAATTATTCATTTAAACCAAGCTGCTCACCCAGTTGTAACGGGGGCGGGGTACGGGAAGGACAAAGCAACGTGCAGGGCAGGAGTTCGAAACATAACTTTATTACCCATAATTATGTGTCAGATTCACGGATCAAACGAATCTAAAACCAAGGAACTGCAGCCTAACACAAGATACCAAATTACCAAGTGTACAAGACCACCATACCGTGTAGGCTTAAAATGAGCCACGCTCTGTTCTGACTCATCGGGGCTTAAATAGTCAGCCCCAATGAAGCACACCTGTGCCTTCATGAGCCCAGGTGTGCTCAGTCAGAACAGAGCACCCTCTACCGTGCCCAAAACACACCTCACCCGTGACACCAGTCCACGGGGTTTATATATGACAACTATGCAAAATATCCAGTTTTCATGATTTCCTATAAAATCAAGCCATTTACATATCCCCACTGTGCAAAAAACTCATTTTTCCAACATGGAGATAGATGAGGTAAAAATCCTTGTGCTAATATTAAAGTATTAGATTCTTCCTCATATTGGAGCTTTTCTATTGGTTCATTTATTCTGAAAGTTTGTGACAGAAGGGATTAAAAGAAAATGTTTTGGGCAAAAAGGTTTATTAAACAATCTCATTTTCAACCTCAAATTAACATCAGAACTATTAATAATGAAAGAAACATTTCTGCCAGTTTGACTTACATTTAGAAGGAAGGAAAAAATGGCTTCTTTTGTCAGGAAATCTTAAACTAAGGATTTAGAATTAAAGTTAACATGGTCTATCAACCAGATTCTCACTGACAATGGATACCACTTGCCTTCTTCTCTATGGTTTTCCCCAGGGTCAGGGACGACGCAGTCTCAGATTTTTAATGATGGGGAGAAGCTCCTGCTCCCTGAGTCCTACAATATTGGCTGGATGAAGAACCTGAATGATAATTTGCTCCTTTCAGGAATCACCCTGCCTAGAACCCATGACACCATGGCTCTGTACGGAGGTCCAGCTGCAGAGTGCCAGGCATGGATGCTGGAGGATCAGCTGAAGGCTGGGATACGCTACCTGACCTCCGCATTTGCTTTGAAGACACACTACACCTCATGCATGGCATCATTTACGAGCACTCAACCTTCACAGAAGCTCTGGACACCATCAAGAAGTTCCTGTCATGCACTGAAAGGAGACTTGCCCTGCCCTAGTAAAGCCAGACATGTTTCATAAGAGTGAGGTTGAAGAACTGGTTAAGAAGGTGATAGCTAATGATGCTAATATCTGGGTGCAATCCAGCATACCAACCCTTGGCGAGGTAAGAGTCAAGGTAGTTCTCAGCAGAAAGATAGCTTTCCAAACTGGGGATCCTCTGACAGAAACTGACACTCAAGGGGAGATTATGTGAAGTTGTCCACATTAATCACAAAGAGGAAGAAATTGTGAAAAACTTGAACTTGGCAACGACACAGTGTGGGAAGCCTTCTGTCGTTCTGACGACTCCAGCGGCACCGGCATTGGCACTTTTGAGGTGCATGTCTCCTGACTCCAAAAGAGTGGTGAGAAGATCGACTCTTGGCTCTATAATTACCTGCAAATCCTTCTTACCAATGGTCCTAGTCTCTGTTTTGGGGTCATAGCTATGGACTTCCCAGGACTGGACCTCATCCAAACCATCATCAGCTTCAATAACGTGTAGAGAGTTCAGCCTTGAACATGAATTTTAATTTCAGTTCATGGGATAGTTTTCTGTCTTTTCTGTTTACCTACCCCTACATGTACTCATGTGTCTGTGATTGTAATGATCCCATAATAAAGATAAAGTATTAAAGTGACTTTGATGCCAAAGAGGTTATAAGAAGAAAAGTGAAAGTGTGACAACCTCTTGCCATCATGGGAGGTTGCCAGCACAAGTACACGTTAATAACAATGAAATTGACCTCTGCATTTTTAACCCATGCACTCAAACACATCATGGCAGTGGGCAGCTATTGAAAGCGCCCGGGAGCAGTGACGGGGATGGTACCTTGCCCAAGGTACCTCAGGGCAGCCTTCTTTGAGGGAATCAAACCACTCTTCCGATGCGGTGGCAGCTCCCCAACCACTAGGCCACCACATAAACCAGTTTTACCAGATAACTTAAGAAAAAGTCGAGCCTGTCTAACCCTGTCCAGGATGTTCCCTCTCCTTTTGCCCTGGGAGAGCAGGGATAAGCTCCAGCACCTCCCACTAAGGCACCCAGGACAAGCAGCCTAAAAATGAGCAGATGAGAGTAGAATTCTGCACACATGGTTGGCCGGGGGAATCCTCTGGTACCTTCCAGGACTAACGATTATTGTCATTTCAGTTGTACTGTTTTAGTACTGTTTTTACTGATTTAATTGATCAGTGTGAAGATGCTTCAGTTAAAGGAATGGTGGGACTGAAGGAGCTCTAACCAGGGCATGGAACTGGAACTAAACTGGGGAGTAAACCCAAAGATATACATTTTGCTCATTCACGCCTGTCAAGCTATCTGTAGCCTAGCGAATCTAATCTCACCTTTGATCAGTTCAGTTTGTTTCTCTTGTTGATTGGGTGACGAAAGGGGAAGTTACTTTTTCACAGGAGTAATAACTGTGTAGATGAGGTTTCGTCTCTCAGGACGTCATGCTGTCATTTGAATAATCTTTGTATCCTTCTGCCTTGTCTGGACTTCTGAAAATGAATATACGAAGAAGGAAATCTGAGAGAGGCAAATACTTTTTCACAGCACTGGAAGTAAGAAAGTAGATCTTACTGTACTTTATCTCACCTAATTTGATCTATGATGTTTTGTGTGAACAGGTTGCTGCTGAATGATAAAGTGCGGTGAGACAAGTACGAGGTGGGACTGCTGTTACGTAACACTTCATGTTCCAAAACTGAATCACATTATTTTAGGATTATATCAAGAAAGGGCCCAAATTATGGAAGCAATATGTTTCTTTGCTTTTCCACATGTTTTCAACCAGCAATTAGCTTGTTTTTTTGTCTGATGTCATAAAATCAACCATTTATATGTGAAAAAAGCAAGAATTTCTAACAGCTTTTACTTTTACTATCATTTCTGGAGCAATTCTAAATCCCTTCTGAAGGTTTCAGCACAGCTGTGGTGCTGAAGGATGAAGTTCAAACTGATTTGTGTGGTTTTCTTTGGAGAGTGAAGACCTCCCAAGGCAATTGGGTCCATATGTGACAAGTAAGCAACAAAACCAACCAGTTCTCCATATGCTGTAAAAAATCAACCCACTGTCATTATATCCTTACTGTTCCAAAAACAAGTATCTCCAACAGGGTAGCTTTACAGGAAGAGCCAAATGTTGAACCAGATACATTGATTAATGTACTTTTCCTTAATGTTACGTGTGCACACCCTGAGTCTCCACACTACTTAAGTGCGGAGCTTTTTGTCCAAAGTCCCTGCGATCACCAGCATCATCCACCCGAGTGAGTACACTGTCGTTTTAGCTTTTATTTTAGCTTGTAATTTTACTTTGTGTGAGCTTTTACTGCCTTTTAGGTTAGCGCCTCAAATTTCAAATGCATCAATTAATGGATTTCAGCTTTTTATTTCATTAAAAGCTAGCATACGAAATAAGTAACAGATCTAATCTTCCCGCTTACATAGATGGCAAAAGTGTTCCTAAAATCTGACTGATTTTTATCATAATACAAAAGTCGAAAGTTTATTTAACAACAACTGTATCAACAACTTTCTAGAAAAAAATGTTTTTTATAACGACAGTTTTCACTTTTCTGCCACCAATTACAGCGACGACGAGGAAAATGAAAGCTGAACAAATGCTGGGTCTGTTGTTATTAATTCTGTGAGTATGCAAAAAGAAGCTGTTTCAACTTCTAAATCGCTTTTTCTTCTCCTGTGCACTGTTTCCTGGTTCATGTTGCAGAAAAACTCACTTTTGTACTTCATATAGTAACAGAAAGCATGCAATCCATTCTATTTAAGATTATTAAAGGAGAAATTCCACTGATCTCTTACATGTTCTGCAAAATTCATGGGTTCAGGTGTAAACAAAGACACCCAGATCAGTCCGGGGCATTTAATAAGTATCCAAACTGACCAGTAAACATGTATGAGTTTTATATGTAATGCTGAGAATGAGAAAATAGTGCTTAGCAGTTCTTTGGGGACTGTTTCGCTGTACCTCTCTGTCAAAAAAAGATTTTAAAAAAATGTGCATTTAAGGCCAAAACTGTCAAAAAGATTATGTCTCAGGGATCAGGTTTATTCAAAAGCATAACCTTTTGTGAAGTGGTTTTAGAAGCAATAAACTCTTCGTTTGTTTACACACGTTCGTTACACACGTACACACGTACACACATTTACACAAGCGTACACACTTGCCCATTTATGTCAATGTATTCACTTTAAGTTAATTTCATATATAAACTTGCTTCTATGCTTGGACTCTGTATGATAAACCATTCCATTCTAGTTCATTGTTGTTTTTGTTTTGTTGAATGTCATGAATGGGTTCCAAAACAAATGAACAATAAAACCCTGTTCAAATGATCACTTTCAGCTCGTTGATCTTGTAGTATGTTCCATGGTTGTCATGGGGACAAGAACCTCTTCACTAGGCTGCCGTTGCCCATGATGATTAATTAATCGTCCTAAATGGTATCCATAAACATCTATTGGCCAAATAAACTTCAGATCTCCATTACAAAAATGGATTAATCTTGCAGATTAATTATGTTTAGAATGAAGAGAAAGACAAATCACATCTCACAGACGATTCAAATCTATTTTTTTCTTCCAGTGGGCTTCAGGGGACGACTCATGGCCAAAGCCAAAGGCAGACTTTTAATGATGGGGAGAAGCTCCAGCTCCCTGAGTCCTACAATATTGGCTGGATGAACAACCTGAATGATAATTGGCTGCTTTCAGAACTCACCCTGCCTGGAACCCATGACACCATGGCGCGTTATGGAGGTCCAGCCATAGACCGTCAGGTGTGGATGCTAGAGGATCAGCTGAAGGCTGGGATACGCTACCTGGATCTGAAGGCATTTGCTTTTAAAGACACCCTGTACCTCATGCATGGGATCATTTACGAGCACTCGACCTTCACAGAAGCTCTGGACACCATCAAGAAGTTCCTGTCTGCGTACCCGAGTGAGACGGTTCTCATCCGAGTGAATCCAGACCTGTTTCATAAAAGTCAAGTTGAAGAACTGGTTAAGAAGGGGATAGCTAATGATGCTAATGTCTGGGTGCAATCCAACATACCATCCCTTGGCATGGTGAGAGGCAAGGTAGTCTTCGTGCAGAGTGAGAGCTTTAAACTGGGGATCCCTCTGTTTGAAACTGGCACCAAAGGAGAAGAAGAGGTTGCCAACATTAATCAGAAAGAGGAAGAAATTGAGAAGAACCTGAACCTGGCCATGGCACAAGGTGGAAAGACTTACCTTACTCTGATTTACTCCAGCGGCACCGGCATTGGCACTTTTGAGGGCATGTTCCTGACCCCCAAAAGAGTGGCAGAGAAGATCAACCCTTGGCTCTATGATTACCTGCAAATCCTTCTTAACAATAATCCTGGTCTCTATTTAGGGGTCGTTGCCATGGACTTCCCAGGACTGGACCTCATCCAAACCATCATCAGCTTCAATTATGTGTAGACAGTCTCTGCTTTTTCAGTTTTGCTTCGATAAACTTCAATTTCACTTTGAGGCTTTTTGAGAAGAATTTGTCACAACAAGAAGAAACAAAGCTGTCGGTCTACAATGTTCAAAGAAGTTCTATATGTTTTTGTATCTCTGATTGTAACAGATTACATCAATATAGATAATAAAGTTAACAGCAGTAAAATAAGTTTTGATGTTGTAAAGTGTTGTTATTCCTCCAAACTGGTGTAACCAGATAAGGTTAAAGTGGTTCAAACTCAGATATCTGTTACCAAATCCATAATGGTGGTCAGTTGTTGAGTTGAGTTGAATAATAACGTTGCATAAGCAGCAGTTTATTGATTGACGTGATTGAGCTTTATGTGACTTTGTAGACACACATGCTAGCCTCCACTCTCCCAATGTTTGGGATGTCCTACAGACATACGGCATATTTTATCACAAAATAAATAAATAACTAGATAAATAAATCAATAAAATAAATGTAAAAACTAGCAGATATCCACAAATTTCTGTCGATCCCAATAAAATTCCTCTATCATAGATGGAAGGATCAATACATTCATGTGCAGATGTTTGTGTAGATTATTTAGCAATCAGTCTCTTTCCACACGTGACACATGGATGTTGGGATGAGGGACGGATAGGTGTGTGAATATCTGTTTTTCCATCCATATGACAGATGGAGGATAGGTGTCCATGCAGGTGTATTTCTCCATCTATCCATTCATTGGAGGTTGACAAATGGAATATACACAATAACGTTATTGTCATTTCTCATTAGAATTGAAAAAAAAATGCATTAGGATGTGTAGGAAAATGATATTCGCAAGATCTATCTGAGGCAAAACAAAAAAAATCCCAAAACAAACAAATAAATAATCAATAAAATCAATAAAAGTCAAATTGATGAAATGTGATCAAATTGATTCAATTCCAACATCACCCATTCAATCACTTATTTCTAATGTTTTTCACAGTAATGACGGATATAATGTTCAGTCTTAAGGTTAGGGTTAGGGCCTGATTGTAAGGCCTAAATTTAGCAGGTTCATCTGGGAATTTTCAGCCCCTCATTCTTCTGTGAGGAGTTTTCATCACACTCATAGAATCATTTTACCAGATCAGACACTCCTTGGCAGATTTGCTGCTGTTAAATATGGTCTTCCTATGGAGACGGTGGTTCTTCTGGTGCTTCACTGGAACCCCCAAGCTTGATAGATTGATTTGTAACCCTTTCTTTACAGACATATTTCAATAACTTTGTTTCTCAGATCTTCTGAAACTTATTTTAATTGTGGTATCATGTGCTGTTTGTCGAGAATACATGAGTGTGAACGAAAGTGAGGACAGTGGAATAGTGAGGATGGAGGGAGTAGAGGTGATAAAGGTGGAGGAGTTTAAATATTTGGGATCAACAGTTCCGAGTAACGGCGAGTGTGGAAGAGAGGAGAAGAAGAGAGTGCAGGCAGGTTGGAATGGGTGGAGAAGAGTGACTGGAGTGATTTGTGACAGACGGGTACCAGCGAAGGTGAAAAGGAAGGTTTACTGGACAATACTGAGACCAGCTATGTTATGTGGGGTGGAGACGGTGGTGCTGATGAAAAGACAGGAGACGGAGCTGGAGGTGTCAGAGTTAAAGATGCTGAGATGTTCGTTGGGTGTGAAGAAGATGGTCAGGATTAGAAATTAATATATTAGAGGGACAGATCAGGTTGGATGTTTTGGAGACCAAGTTAGAGAAGCAAGGTTGCTTGGTTTGGAAGATGGAGCTGTCAGGAAAGAGGAAAAGAGGAAGACCAAAGAGGAAGTTTATGGATGTGATGAGAGAGGACATGAAGGTGGTCAGTTTGAAGGAGGAAGATGCAGAGGACAGGAAGAAACGGAAACGGATGATCTGCTGATCTGATGATCTGTGGCGACCCATAAATGGGAGCAGCCCAAAGAGGAAGACCACGTGCTGTTTGTCGTGAACTTCGTATCACTCTGATGTGACGTCGGGGTTCAACAGGGTTGGCAGCAATCAGTTGTAGGTGTGGCAAATCTGATTATCACATTGTTGATTAAATTTGATTCATTGGTTGACTGAGGGATTAATGGGGTTTAGACTTTTTCAAATGGTGATTTAGGTGATTTACTCACTACTTTCAGTGAGTGTTTTTTTTTTCCCCTCCCTTTAAACACAAGATTACTCCAAAATTGTGATTGTGTTTACTCGGGTTGTCGTTTAAATCATAGTACTTTTTTTTTTTCAACGATAGATCGAAATAATATAGTGTAATAAAAAAACAAACCAAACATCCATTTGGGCCAAATTTGTTTTCTCAGCACTATACAGTTCATTTTATCTCTTTCTTTACACTTAATAATGCATGTATGTTGACATACGGTTTAAAAGAGAGAGATAAACGAACGATAAATTCTGGTAAGACAAGTACAAGGTGGCACTGCCATTATATAACCCGCTCTGAACGAAGCCAGATCGCTTCATTTTCCAGTCATTAATCTTCACTCCAGCAAACATGAAACTGGCAATTTTACACCCCAGGACTCACAAACATATTTGGAGACTTGATTGGTTTAATGTAAATCAGAATTCTTCAATTCAAAAATGTACTTTGAGCAATTTCCCCTCTTAACTCATCTGTTCCATAGAGTTTTTCTTATTGATATTTTTAATATTTATTTTTTGAATATCTGTTACATCTCTATTTTTTAAATAATTAGTGTAGTTCGTCTTTTAAGGGCCTATATTCAATTTCCTTGCAGTTTTAAAGAGTTTTGAACCTCAAAACGTGCCGTTCAACCCAAAGTCCAGGGGGTCCATATGTGACAACAAAGCAGCAAAAATAATTTAATTTATTTATTAATAATAAATTAATAAAAATAAGTAATTCAGCCCATTTACATTTTACCCCTACTGTCTAAAAACAGGTATCTCCAGCAGGGTAACTTTACAGGATGAGGCAAAATTTATAGCAGCCTTTACTTTAAAAAAAAAATTTTTTTTTTTACATTTTTAATAGATAAACATTACATGCGAAGTCATTTATGAGCAATTTTATTGACTTGTTCATTATGAAAGTTTCACGTAAAGTAAAAAACAGCTGTAACTACTGAAAGTGATGATTCTTGTCAATGTGAAACACAGAACAACACACAGTGAAACAACAAAAGTACCTCTGCATTTTACTCACACACACCAGGCAGCTATTGAAAGCACCTGGGGAGCATTGATGGGGACAGTACCTTGCTCAAGGGCACCTCGAGGCAACCTACTAGTAAGGGATTCGAACCCACTACCTTCCGCTATCACTGGGCCACCATTACACCTCTGTAGTGTGGAATTACATTTAAAAAATATATATATATATATAAATATATATGTTTTTCTTTTTGCATATAATGTGCACAATATCTGTTCATTCTAGGACATTTTTTAAATTGTTTACCTTGAGCTGCTTTAATGAGTCACAATACTGAACAGCCAATCAGAGTCATTTACATGTAAATGAGTCCTGAAGGCACAGTAACGGATGCTGCACGTAAGGGATAACGAGAAGCTGGGAAATGTCAATGTACAAATGAATTAAAAATGATTTTAGAAATTAAAAAATGGCCAATCATCTCTTGATCAAACACATCTTATCCAATGGTCTGAACATGTGATAATCACTTATGCTGATCTAACTCCAGCCAGCTGAAGCTGGGTGTGAACAGATAACATTGAATAATGTACTTTTCCTTAATGTTACGTGTGCACACCCTGAGTCTCCACACTACTTAAGTGCGGAGCTTATTGTTCAAAGTCCCTGCGATCGCCAGCATCATCCACCCGCCACTAGCTGACCGCAACATAACACAGAGTGAGTACACTGTCGCTTTAGCTTTTATTTTAGCTTGTTAAATTGAGAAATTTAAATTCAACTGGATTTACTCATGGATTTTCTGTGCATTGATGTATTGACCAGTAGATTCTTCATAAAAAGCATAAAAATGAAGTCACAGATTTGAATGATCACACTTTAGTAGATGGTAAACATGTTCCTTAATGTCTGATTCATTCTTATTATAATTCAAATGACATTTAAACCAATGATCTATCATTTGATTAGGAATTTAAAGGTTCTTTATCAACCACTTTAGGTTGAAAAATGTCTCAGTTTTCTCTTTCTGCCACTAATTACAGGTGATGATGAGGAAAATGAAAGCTGAACAAATGTTGGGTCTGTTATTATTAATTCTGTGAGTATGCAAATGTATACCTGCTCTTTCCAGATCACTTATTCTGTTTCTGTCTGCTATTAAGAACAGATATTGAGAGGTTTTGATTATAGAAACGCTTATTTTCGCATATCATATAGCGTAACAAACTGGGAAAATCCACAGATTCTGCGTATTTGAAGAATTCTGGTCCAAACAAAGTCCATCAGATCGGTCTGGCAACACAAATAGGTTTTTAAAGAGGGAGTATTTCACCAAACAACACCTGGCAAATACTCACCGTCATGTTTTAGGGTAAAACTTCATATCTGAACTATCAAAAGATGTCTCAAGAACCAAACAGTGTATTTATAACAGTTTCATTTATAACTTCTTGTGAGGTGACTTTTCGTGGCTTTAAACTCATGTCTGGTTCCATTTCCACACCTGTTAATATTTAGATCTAGAAAGTTTCTTTCTCAAACTTCACTTCAGACCATTCTGGCTGACTTTGTTTTTATCTTAATAACTGAATAATGTAAAAAGGGTTTTGCTTTAAGCAATATTTTGGCTGACTATCAGAACTGCCCCCAAGTCTCACCTGATTAGTCGGTTTCTGACACTGAGTGATAAACTGATGAATCATATATTTTTTCCCAGTGGACTTCAGGGGACGACTCATGGTCAGGCTCAGACTTTTAATGATGGAGAGAAGCTCCAGCTCCCCGAGTCCTACAATATTGGCTGGATGAACAACCTGAATGATAATTCGCAAATTTCGCAACTCACCCTGCCTGGAACCCATGACACCATGGCGCGTTATGGAGGTCCAGCCATAGACCGCCAGGTGTGGAAGCTGGAGGATCAGCTGAAGGCTGGGATACGCTACCTGGATCTGAAAGCATTTGCTTTTGAAGACACCCTGTACCTCATGCATGGGATCATTTACGAGCGCTCGACCTTCACAGAAGCTCTGGACACCATCAAGAAGTTCCTGTCTGCGTACCCGAGTGAGACGGTTCTCATCCGAGTTAAGCCAGAAATGTTTCATAAGAGTCAAGTTGAAGAATTGGTTAAGAAGGTCATAGCTAATGATGCTAATGTCTGGGTGCAATCCAGCATACCGACCCTTGGCACGGTGAGAGGCAAGGTAGTCTTCGTGCAGACAGAGGGCTTCAACCTGGGGATCCCTCTGTTTGAAACTGACACCAAAGGAGATGAAGAGGTCATGGACATTAAGCACAAAGAGGATCAAATCACGATGCTCCTGAACCTGGCCATGATCAAGTGTGAAAACCCATTTGTTGTTCTGACGTACACCAGCGGCACCGGCATTGGCACTTTTGAGGGCATGTTCCTGACCCCCAAAAAAGTGGCAGAGAAGATCGACCCTTGGCTAAATAATTACCTGCAAGCCTTTCTTAACAATCCTGATCCTGGTCTCTGTTTTGGGGTCATAGCCATGGACTTCCCAGGTCTGGACCTCATCCAAACCATCATCAGCTTCAATTATGTGTAGACAGTCTCTGCTTTAGCTTTGACAGTTTTTTCTTTAATCCGGTAAAGGCTAATTAGGAGAAGCCGTTTGACACAATCTGATAAAACCGTGGTTTTCTGTCTACACTGTTCATTGAAGATTACATGTACCTTCATACACAGAGATTGTAATGGATCACATTAAAAATAAAGCTAAGAGCAATAAAATGAGTTTTGCTGTTGCAGGGGGTTGTGATTTCTCCAGAATAAAACCAAACGAGTCTAAGTAGCTAATATTTCTCCTTTAAGTGTGATTCTACAGTGCTTTCCTTTGGGCTTGAGTTCCTTCCTTTGAAAAAAACTGAGGGGAATTTCACGAAGCCTTTGAAAGGCATTAGCTCAAACAAAAACGAAACAAATAAGGCTGTTGATTGTTTAATAAATAAAAATTTACATATCACACACACATACATATTTATATTATAACTGATTATTCAATTAAGCCTATGACATGGCTGTAGAGTACCTTGTTAAAGTGTCTGAACATGAAAATCTTTGTGCTTCTGGTCCTCCACCACCAGATGGCACCTGGAGAACTTGCTGATCAAAGTGACTGATTAGAAAGAGGAGGAAATGAAAGGATAACATGAAACCTGGATATCTGCAAAAAAACTAAAAGGCTCACAGGTTCCTGAAACAAGTGGTGTCAGATCATTCCTGAAGGTTGAGTCATTAAGAAATCAGCAATTTATGTCATAAAAGAGCCATTTCTCCCCTAAAGTGACATTTGTGTTTGTAGATCAGAATACAGTTGCAAAACCTAACCCTAACTCTAACCCTAACCTCATCAAATTCATCAGGTGGTTTCTACGGTTGTGACTTTAAGGCCAAACTATGTAAATGAAGTCTGCTCTTATTGGCTGCCAATTATTGTGCTTGTTCAGCAGTACAGGTTAAAACATTCCTTACAGCTTCAGCGGGAAAAGGTGAGGATGACTTGGTAAAGGCTGAATAGAAGGATTTGCCTTCAGTGCTGCTGGTCCTCCATGTGCTACCTCTGATGATGCTTTGAGGTGTCAGTAGGTCTTGTAAGCTGCAAGGTAGAGTTTGATGTTCCACCACATCCCAGAGGTGCTTCATTAGATCAATACCTAAGAATAATGTGTGCTTGGGCAACATTTTCATAATATCTTTCGACTATTTCCTAAGTGAGACAGGGTGGGTGCAAGAAGCCATCTGGAAATGTTCTTGCATTGGTGCAAGTAGTACGCAGTGATGTTAAGGTACACGGTCACATGTCAAATTAACCTCCAATAATTTTCAAATGCAGGGTTCCCAGCAGAACATTTCCCCGAGCATCACACTTCCTCCAATGGATTGTCTCACCAGCCCAGGGCCCCTTCTTCCACTGCTTCAAGGCCCAGTTCTGATGCTTAAATGTTCGTTGTGGGTGCCTTCAATGGAGTCAGTATGGGCAGTTTTGCAGCCTTGGTGCTCCATTTTGTGAGACACTGCTACTGCAACCAGCATTAAACATTTCAGAGATTTCTGTTACAATGTCCCCTCTTTTGGTTGAGACCCAATGGAACAGCCTTCACCATATTGACCCAGGCACATCTCACTATCCCTGCCATTTCAGCGATGCTCCAAAACAGTCCATTAAAAATACGGACCATTTGGGGAGTGAAAACGATGTCTGACAACTTTTTGTCACTGAGCCCTTATTGCAAATAATGAGCAATTAAATTTCATAGTAGGACTTTATTAAATACACACAGTGTTGATATTGTTTCTTCATTTAAAATTATATATTATATATAAATATATATTTTCTGTTTTTTTAACCCCTCCGGTGTGGCATTGGAAGGATGAAATTGAATGGAAACACCTGCTTTAATCCACCATTCTTTCCCTCCCATCCAAAAACAATGAGGTTCTGTTACAGGTGCTGGTTTCAAGTGGTCTGAAACCAGGGCTCAACAAGCGATTCCCACACAAAGGCAGATATCAGAAGCGCTTTGGTCAAAACCACAGGCATGTCTGTGTTTTTTGTGCTTTTGTCAGTGCTGGGCTTGTCCTTTCTCTTTCTGTTGGGCCTGCTTTAGTAGGATTACGTTCAGGGTGAATCACTGGGAGCCAGGTAGGATCCCATGAGGCCGTCACCACATCAAGGGCTTATGACATAGAAAAGCCCCTTGTCAGTATAATATAACTTTAAATATTTAGTTACATTTTTAATAAAATACATGGTATTTAGTATTCTTATTGTTCTTCAATGATTTGGTTTTTTTTTGTTTGCAACGTAATACAGTATAGCATGTGTGATGAACCTTTTTCCCACTGGGGGGCAGATTAATGATGTTATTGATTTCAGATCTCCTCGCGACTGAAGGGTGAGTGACTCTCGAAAATGACTTCAGAATAAGGCTTCAGTTTTTTGCCATTTTATCACCAAAAAATGGCAGAAGTAAACACTTTTTGCACTTAAGCAAGAGTGCAAATACTAGTGCAAAAGCCAAAAAGTGCCAGCTTGGAAAGATAATCAGAGTATAAAAGTAAAAGTAGAACTTTGAAAATCATTTCTTGCAGCTGTTTGTGTGCAAAGTGAATTAAACATCATGACATATTGGGTAAAATTACACTATTGAAACTCCATTTACTAAAAACAGTCAACTTTAGCAAAGGTTCACATACTTTGCCTGCCACAGGTCTGTAATAATGGATCTTTGTCAATAAGTAAATGAAGAATTATAATATCTCTGTTTGTGATCTATCAACTTTTACAGCTGTTTGATTATCTTACAATGTTAAGGTCATATTAACGCATGACTCTTTTATTTACAAACCAGATGACCTTTGCTTTTCTGAACAGAAAGATGGCATGTGACAATTTCTGTGGAAACAAGAAAGTGAAGGGCTATATACAGGGAGGTTCAGTACAATACATGGCTGGGCATCTTTTATTAATAATGGCCACACCCACAGTGCAGAAACACTGCCCTTGTTTGAGTTTCAGTACAGCCGAAGTGAGGAGTCTTGTGCTGTATTGCTAAATCTCTTTAACTGTTTGTCATAAAATGACATGAGATTTTAGGCCTTAATCCAGAGGCCTGCGCAATGCATGAATCATGAGTTTTCTGAGATGTTGTCCATCCTTTTTTGGTGCCTGGAGTCTGTCATATGATTCATGTTATTTGGTGCTGAGTGAGCGTGCAACTGGACTCAAACACTGTGACTAAATTGGAATAATTCATCATGAAATCTCTTTGCTACTGCTCTGAACATGCTTTTTCCACTCTTACAATTAAATCTCTTGGTGAGCTTTAAGTAAGTGTAATGGCAAAACAAGATGCTGTGCTTCTGATAAAGATGTTATGCTTCTGATAAGCTTGTTTTATTTCAGCATGCGTCACGAGGTCAGTGTTTTTCCAATGAAAATGGCTGAACCAGAGCAAGATAACAGACTCACAAAGAAATAAAAGGACTAATAAATAAATAAAGTGACTAATTTTTATTGTGCTACAGAGCACAGCACAGTGAAGCACAACAAAAAGCTTCCTCTGCATTTCACTCACATGTGCACCAGGGGTCAGCTTTTTAAAGTGCCCAGGGAGCGGTGATGTGGACAGTACCTTGCTCAAGGGTATCTCAGGGCAACCTACTGGTCTGGGATTTGAACCCATGACCTTCCGACCCTGGGGCCTAGTCCCTTAACACTAGTCCACTCCTGACATGTTCAGGAACTGAAGTTTGTTTCTTTGGTTTTGCACTGGAGCTATGCAATACAGTTTGGAATATGCCAGCACTCTTTTCTTCACCTCTTTGCTACACTTCTTCTTACTGTTGACCCCTAGTGTTAAACCCCTCTACCTTCGCCACCTCTTCTCCCTGCATCCTAATCACTCTGCTGTCCTCCTCTACATTCACACTCATTAATTCTGTCTTTGACCTACTCACTTTCGTTCCTCTCCTCTCTAGAGCAGATCCCCATCTCTCCAGGTTCTCCTCAAGCTTCTCCCTATTCTCACTACAGATCACAATATCATCAACAAAGATCATCATCTACAGGGACTCCTGTCTAACCTTGTCCTTCAACCTGTCCATTACTACTGCAAGAATGGGTTCAACACTGATCCTTAATGTAATTCTACCTCTACCTTAAATGCATCTGTCACTCCTACTGCAGACCTCACCACTGTCACACTGTCATATATATAATGTTCTACTCTCATATACTTCTCTGCCACTCCTGAGAACCTCATACAAAACAATGCACAATTCAACTCCTTCTGACCTTCTTTGTTTTTTATCCTTCAACATCCAAACATTGCATCTGTAGTTATCATGACCTCTTTTCTTAACCTCACTTCCACTACTCTTTCCCAGAACTCCATGCTGTGGCTGATCAACTTTATCCCTCTATAGTTACTACAGCTATGTGCATCAACCTTATTCTTGAAAATCTGTACCAGTACACTTCGTTTCCACTCTTCAGGCTCCTCTCATTTTCCAAGATTGTGTTAAACAATCTGGTTTGAAACTCCACTGCCTTCTCTCTTAAACACCTCCATGTTTCTACCGGTTTGTTATCTGGACCAAAAGCCTTTCTGTTTTTTATCCTCTTCATAGGTGCCCTTACTTCCACTTGCTAATTAGCTTCACTTCCTGGATCACTTATCTCGCATCATTCAGCCTTATTTCTTTCTCATTTTCTTCATTCATCAGCTCTTCAAAGTGTTCCTTCCATCTGCTCAACACGCTCTGCTCTCTGATGGGCATGTTTAACACAAATGTTTAACACTGCTGCAAATCATTCCCAGCTCTGTCCTTCTGTTTAGCCAACCGATATAGAACTCATCAAATGTCTTAACGTTAGTTTTTGCCAACTCTTTCTTGGCAAAGTGCCTCATCTGCTTGTCTACTTTCTTCATTCTTCAGTGAGTACCCCACTTCTATGGCATCCTCTGTATACTTTTTATGACATACTAAATATGTTTACCTGCGTGAAAGGAAGCATATTTGTACATTTTTATAAGTTAATGTTTAAAAAAAGAACAGCACAATTTGGGTCAAGCCATCTTAAAAAAATTAACTGCAGTGGAAAATATGGGAATTGTGTCCCCTAACAGAAGGTGCTGAAGACATTCCCTTAAGGGTACCATCAATAACACCCAGCACTTTTATTTTGAGAGTGTACAGTGTTGCATCACATTTAGAAAGAGTGGAAAATTTAGTACATTTCTTTTCTGGCCAACCAAACATGCCTACACACTCTGAAAGTCCCCTCCATTGCCAATACTCCTCTGCCAATAACTGGGGATGGAAACTTCATATAAAAGAAATCAAGTGCTGATTCCATAATTTCATGAATAGGCCCAGTGAGTTCCTTTGTAGGGAAACTTGACACATTTTCCATTTAGACACTAACCCTTGTTTTTTTCCTGCTTCTTGGACTAGGATGTACCTCAGAAATGTGCCTTTCTCCTTGGCTCCATCAAGCCATTGTGCAGAAGCCTGATGGTACTACTCATGCCTCATGGGAGCCATCTGATAAGAATCTGCATGGCCCTTTTTGGGGTCTAAAATGAAATTATATCCATTGAGACGGCATTACGCCTCAGACGAGGTAACATTATGGAGGTAAATGGAAGCACAATGTATTCCTGCATCCTGGCCGAAAGCGTCCTGATGCCTCGTGATGTTTTTCTGCGTTCCTGTGGTCACCTGATGGGGCCGGACTCAATGCAGGGCTGTGTTAACAAATCATATTTATGGAAGAGTAATTCTCTTCTAAATACTCTTAAAAAAAAAAAAAAACTCTTAAGCTATTTCACCAGTGTAGCATCTCAGCATCTCTGCCAAGGTTGCACACAATGTGAATGCGGCACCAGTGCTATCTGTGGTTACTCTATGGGCGAGTTATAGGTCTCTTTTTCAGAGACCAAAATTGTTGATGTTAAATGGATGCTTTGTGTGATTATTTATATGTAAGACATCAAAGTGTGATGAAATGGGATGTCTTTGAAGTTGTATTAGAGGTTTCTTGTGCACTTCAATAGCTTTGACCCATCTGTTACCAGGGTTAAACCGATGGGAAGCACTGGGTGCAAGTGATTGAAGAGCAAAGTTTGGTCCATTTTATAAGATATCATGAGTTTGAATAACATTGCATGTTGTTTTCCTTCGAATAAAACAACGGAGATGTCAATTTAATTTAAAAAAAGGTGCAGTTTGAAGATTTATCTATGTATTTGTTTGTTTTTCCACACTGATCCTGGAAGAGCTGAGACTGTTATCTGGAAAGATTACACTTCGGTAAGAAATTATTAATCCTTCTCATGCTCTGGATTTCAGCTTATTCACGATACTTTTGCCGGTGAGCTCCTGATCTGACAAGAGTCTGGCATGGATGTTTGGAATATTGACGTCACGGGTCATATTAAAGTTGCTGAGTTTGTTCCTGGATCTTATTTTTTCCATCCATTTAAGGACAGATTCCTCAGATCAGATGCCCGTCAAGGATGCCATACGCAATTTAAGCCTGAAAGCCATGTCAGCAATGGCTGAACTGTATTTGGAAAAAGTGCTCACAGTATTTGCATGATCTCGAAGTACGTTCCATTTTTGGGCATTCAAAAATGTCCTGATTGCAATTACTTTGCCCTTAGATTTCACTTAACTTTGAGGAGAAAGCACCACCCATACCAACTTATACCAACCTGTTGGCAGCGGTGGCCTAGTGGTGAGGGTGTTGCCCTGGATTGGAAGATTGTGCGTTCGATTCCCTCACCAGTAGGTTGCCCTGACGTACCCTTGAGCAAGGTACCGTCCCCTTCACTGCTCCTCGGGCGCTTTCAGTAGCTGCCCCCTGCTGCACATGTGTGCATGGGTGAAACGTAGAGGTTGAATTTCATTGTGTTGTGCTGTGCTGCGTTTCACAATGACAAGGGTAGTCACTTTCACTTTCACTGTTAAAAGCATTTACATTTAGGGCATTGAGCAGACGTTCTTATCCAGAGCAACTTACATTTTCAAATTAAAGGGACAGTCCCACTGGGGCAAGAGTCTTGCTCAGGAACTCAGTGATGGTGCTGCTGGAGGTGGGATTCTAACCTGCGACCTCTTGGTCTGTAGACGAATATCCTTCCACAAGACCACCATCACCCCAGTAACATTGGGGATCCTGCTGAAATCATATAGCCATTTAACAGTTATGTGATCTTAGCAGGATCCCCAATGTTACTGGGGTGATCATTCAGAGTCATAAAAGCATAAAAGTATTAAAACAGACCCATTTCTTTAGTGCATTAGCCTTTTTTCACACATAGCAATAGAAAAAGCATCGCTGCACTGACTCTACTATCAGTGCATGTATTTAAACAATATATTTCTAGCCAATAAGCTCTTCAAAGAAATTAAGAGAGAAGTACGCATTAGAGCCTATTGATCTAGAACCTGGAGAGAGCCAGAAAAGACAGGTTTCCTTCACATTAAGCATGCTTGATAGTCTTGAACACCAGAAGTGGAGAATTTTTGGAGAGGACAATTCATCCCTCTTTAAACACTGAATGATGTCCAATTTATTCAAATATGATTGGCTGCAGATCATTTCAGTGAACCGCAGCCTGGGAGAGTAGAGAATAAAGAGGCAGTGATGGTCCCATTTCCTGTAACGTGCAAACATATTTCCGTACGTCCATTTGGCAAACCACTGAGCCCGTGGGCTGAGTCTGGAAATGAGAGACACTCCATGACTTCCTCCATTGCTTGGGAAACTCCCTGGCACCCTCATGAAGGGCATTCCAGTTATCAAAATGGGAAGTTTCAACCAGCAGCCCCTTACTCTGACTCCAGGGAGAGATTTTAAACTGTGGACTTCAGGCAGTGGTGTATCCTGGGATGTATTTTTCTTTCTTCAGCACAAATCTATTGTGAGTAATCCCCAGAGCACAAGATATAGTTTAATTTTCTTTCGCGAGTGTTTACTGTTTATGGTTGAGCTGTGAATGGTTGAGGTTTAACTGTCAACTTTGATGGTTTTACACACAAGCTGCTCTGTCCCACCAAAATGGAAAGTTTTTATAAGCACCAACATATCGGGTTGAACTTCAGATTGGAGGATGTTCACAAAGTGCTCAAGCCTTTGGTAAAGTGAAAGTGACTATTTCGTCGCTGTGAAGACACATCACCTCATTGTGAACAGCACAGTGCACCACAATGAAATGCTTCTCTGCATTTAACCCCTTATTTAAGCAGTGGGTGGCCATATCCTGCACCCAGGGAACAGTGTCGGGAACGGTAGCTACTGCTCAGGGATTCAAGCCCAGCAAGCATGTTGTCAAGAACCTAACTAGGCACTGCCCTGGCTTGGATTTATCAACAGTTTGGTCAAGATATAAATGCATAGGGGGCTCTTGAAGATGGTCAATCAGAAGGAGGAGAGGTTCAACCAGTGATGGGAGAAGAAGAGGCCAGAAGGTCAGAAAGAAAAAGAAACCCTCAGGACTGCAAAAACTTAGTGTTAAGGGACTAAGCCTGCTCCCCGGGTGCTGGATATGGCTGCGCTCTACTGCACGGTGTTTGTGTTAAACGCAATTTCATTGTGGTTCACTGTGGGCTGTTTCACAATGACAGATAGTGACTTTGTTTTTTTGTTTTTTTCTATTAGAATAGAAACCAGGTATTCATTTCCTGTTCTTTTCATATGTTGTATTTACAGTCCTCTGTCCCTTTTGTTCTTTAAATACAGGCTGGTGTAAGAGTATAATAAAAAAACACGAAAACACCCCACACCTGGTTTCTATCACCATCGTTGTAATGGAATGTGAGTGAGGTTTCTCAGCAGTGTGTGCAGTCACTCTGACTTTGTTCACATCTCAGTGACCAGCATGTATTTTACACCAACAGTAGAAATGGTTCCTCTTGTAAACATTTCCTTCTTTAATGGGCCAGTGGTCCAAATGTCTCCAGAACGGTCGAAAACGACAGCACCAATATGTTCGATCTTGTACAGTGTTTGAGCTTCACTTCTTTGAGGAGAACAAGAAGTTCTACCTGTTTCTCCATTTCGCCTAGAAACCAACAGACTATGTTGGACCAAAATCAATGACCAAATCATTTTCAGCTCTTGGAGGAAATTTTACTTGCAGATAAAGCTTTACATTTCTGTTAATCATTCCCTGTAAAGGTGGGCGATATGACGAGCTCAGGTTTTTTGGATACAAATCACAATATTTCAGAATGCACATTAAGTTATCGCGACGTAATTCATGACGGTCAACTGACAAGTAAACTCAGATTTCCTGTAAGGTTTCTATACAATCATTACTTTAGGAGAGCAAAAATCACTGTGACACAAATGGCTGACCGATTGCTGCTTTATAACAGTGTGTCCACTCCAGTAAAAGTGTTTTGGAATTGTTAATGACTAGTGATCTTTCGTTGTTCGGTTATTCCCTGACCTTTTTAAGTCTCTCTTTTCAGCTATTCATCCAAATAATCAGGGCAAATCTGTGCATCCTCGTTTTTTAGCCGTATAATTCACGTTTGTTCCCGTGCATTACTGCACTGCTTTTGGACTTTGCAGATATTTTGCGCTGCACGGTCACACCCTGCGAAGAGTGTCAGTATAGAGTTAGTAGTGCAGAAGTCTGTACACAGTTTCTAACCCTCAGTCAGCTCGATCCATGATTTTAGCCCTGATTTTCTGTGCCACTGTATTTATAAACTTGTTTTGTCTGTGTGGTTGAACTCCATATAGCAGCACTACAGGCCACGGTTCCTGTGTGTAATTACAGAGTAAGCAGGGTGTTTCGCCCTGCGCTAAACCACATCTCCTCAATTATATCTCCAGCTACTGCTACCGAGTCATCTGCTCAGTGGCTGCTGCAATGATGAAATTATATTAACGGCAACGCAAAGGGTGCTCGAAGCGACACTGATCTTAACGTCACAACACAGTTAATTGAGAGAAAACGAGAGATAAAACTTATTGATGGATTGGTAGTTTCTGTGACGGCAACCTTTTAAAGAACCCAGGGAACAGTGTTGGGGATGGTACCTTGCTCAAGGGGCTCTCAGGGCAACCTACTGGACTGGGGTTCGAATTCACGACCTGCAGATCCTGGGCCTAGTCCCGAACCACTGGACCACCGCTGCCCGATGGATGGATAGAAAACAGCTGGCAGTTTGATACTGTGTGTATTTTACATTCTCTTACCTTTTTCTTCAGACTGATGCATTTTTGATTGGTTACCTGAGCCACTTCTCCAAAACCAGGGTCATAGGGGGTGCCAGCACCCATATATTGCAGACACACACACCTAGTATTTTCAATCCACCAGACATGCATATCTTTGGATCTAAGCCTGAAACCCACGCATACATGGAGAGAAGCTCCACACAGAACAGACCCCGGGCACCCTGCCTAGGAACCGAACCCAGAACCCTGTGGCTGTGAGACAGCAGTGCCACCATAGTGCCATCCCGGTGCTGATTCTATAAATGAAAAGAAGTTTGTTTCCCTAAAAATGTCATCTCTCATCATATTGCAAAACACACATCATGTATATCTGCTTACTAAAATAAATTGGGGACAAAATCAAAAATTCAACACACAAAATGATGAAACTTTTAGACAGGATCTTTTTGTGGCTACCATGTTTACTTTATTTTTCTTTCGGTACATGAAACATTACACAGGTTACACATTATAATACACTTGAAAGCATGTGCAAGAACAGGCAGGTACATGGATCCCACAGACAGGATTTCCTCAGAATTATTTTGCATAAACTGCTTTCTGAACATTTAAATCCTTTAGAATATAACAAAGACAGAAAACTGCTGCCAGAACACAAGCATGACACAAAACCAAAAAACAGCAGAAAATGAGTCAGACATCTTAGTGTGATGACTAAAGCTAAAGAGAAAGATTACTGGTAAGTGCTAGGCAGACAGCGGTCTCTGTGTACTGGGGACAGTAGGAACCTCAGGGTCCGTGACTCGAACCCACAGCTTTTGGTTATGGGTCCTAGTCCCCAAACACTGTGCACTGATGAAATTCTGGTCAGAATGAGCGAGAACCCAGTTTAGAATGTGATTCAATCTATTTAAACATCCCACTTCACAAAAGATTGCTGATTAATGTTGTACTTTTGTTTAATGGCGTCCGGCAAACAGATTTTATGTGCAGTCCTGCCACTTTCTGGTGCTAGAAATGCATTAATCCAGTCCCATCCTAGTAGACAGTCTCAAAAACTTTCCCATTTTTATCATTTAATGACTTCAAAAATCATGTTTCATGATGTTTTTATCTGCGCTTTATTTTGAACCTTTAACCTCCCGTCACAAATCCAATTATAGTGTGAATATACCTTAATAATGCGTTTGTATAAGTAAACCCACTCGGTGCATTCCTTTCTTCACTGGAGCTCAATCTCTCAGCCTACACCTACACGGCGTGTCTGTATCAGCCAGTGACATGGCTCAACGAAAGAAAAACAAAACCGTCTGGCATTCCAGCGGACCATGAGGAACCTGGAAAAGGGCAACATGCTCTTCTCCCTTCACTAAGCTCTATGTGTTCCAACATGCCTGGCCGAAAGGGACGAAAAGGTGCTGTAAAAGTGTGTGCCTATGAAGAAAAATGCATGAAAAATGCAAACCTTTAAACTGGTGTTTAAAGTTAACCTGCCAGCACGGATTCGCGTCCCACACAAGAATTAAAAAGCACATTGCCCCCAAAAAAAGACTCTTCTCCCCCTTCAGCAATAACACCACCGGAAGATCATGATCAAAAATGCTAAGCGGTCCCGAGGACGCATTTAAAGCGGTACATTTGAATTATGAAATTAATAAAAAGTGAAATGTAAACTTGGGGTCAAAATTCAGTATTGAAGTTGGTTCATTTTCCACTTAAACCGACCACGTGAAGCTCACTTAATGAAAAAAAAGAGGACAAAATCATTAATGTAATCCATGTACCCTCGGGCCATACGCTCATTCTCCAAAAAGTAGGGCTTAGTTTTATAATTTTACTGTTCTAGATCATGAAAAGGGCCCCTGTCATCACGTTACCAGATCAAAAATGGCTTGACGTATACACGTCCGGGGGGCAGTGATGGGGACAGTTACTTGCTCAAGGGTACCTCAGGGCAACCTACTGTTGTGGGACTCAAACCCACAACCTTCTGATCCTGGGGCCTAGTCTCTTGCCACTGCTATCCTGCTGACATAATGGAATATTGTAATTTATCACAACAACATCATCAAATTGTCCAGCCTGAGCTTGAATTATTGCTCAGATCTAACTTAAAATTCATAAAACGTGGGTTTATTTCCACTTTCCATACGGTTCATAAATCCAAACCAAGCAGGATAAGCAGACCATAGTATGTAAATATCTTGGTCTTTGGCAAAAACCCATAACATTTACATATCTCCATATTCAGTCAACAATAGCTTGGCTCCACCCATTCAGGCTGAAGTTCTAAAAAGTGTTACAGCCATGGGCTGCAATACAAGGTGGCTAATCAGAAAACAGAGCCCTTACATTACTTGTTATATTACTTGCTTTTTGTAGCCACCTGCCATATCAGCATTGCAGAGATTTTAATATTGATGATTAATATTGATTTAAAAAATTGTATATTGATAACATTGCGATGGTATGCAGACGATGCATAAAACTTTAAAACCTGCAGAAAATCAATCGAAAGCTGTAAAAGCAACAAAGAGGTGGCACCGTAGGTGTATTACTGCCTCAAGAGCAACTAATCACTGTATTTAATTTCATTATTCTTTCATTTAAAAATCAGTTTTTGCTTCATTGTACAGACGAGAAGATGATAGCCAATCAGCTGTAGATACACTGAGACAGAAAGGTTCAAAGGCACTTTCTGCTATATTTAAAACAGCATGGACGCAGTGTGAATGTGGCCCTCAATCGAACACCTCACAAAAGTCTGCAGCATAACATGAGAAATATACATGTTAATGTCAGCAATCGTTCATCTTTTTGTATAACAATGATTTTTGCTCTCCTAAAGTAATGATTGTATTGAAACCTTACAGGAAATTTGAGATTACATGTCAGTTTATCATGACCATCATGATTATGTCACGATAACTTAATGTGCATTCTGAAATATTGTGATTTGTATCCACAAAAAAAAAAAAAACTGAGCTCGTCATATTGCCCACCTTTACAGGGAAGTAGGATTAACTGAAGTCCCAGTAAAGATTGATCTGCAAGTCAAATTTCCTCCAAGGGCTGAAAATGATTTGGTCATTGATTTTGATCCAACATAGACTGTTGGTTTCTAGGCGGAATGAAGAAACAGGTATAACTTCTTGTTCTCCTCAAAGAAGTAAAGCTCATCAGTAAAGCTCCAGGCATGGGCTACATCTTTGCAGGACGTTTTGACAGTATGGACTACACATGCAGGGACCTGCTCAAACAGGAGCTCTGCGACCTTTGAAGGTTTTTCCTCTGAAGGGTCAACCAGCTGTCTGATCTGGGCTTTGTCTAAAGGTTCTGGAGAAGCACTGTAAGAGATGACCACGTTCAATTTCTCAACTGGAGATGGCACCTGGAACCTGCTTTTTCCTGTGAGGCAGTGGCAATCTTTCTTGCTTGTGAACAGCCCTGTGGGGGAGTTGAAGACACGGACGGACCAGCAAACCCAGTCGTATTTCTTCTTCAGGGCTTCCAGAATCATGTCGGCAAGTTGCTGGTTGGTCACACCCTCGTTGTCCCTCACAAGCCTTTTAATGTCAGTCTCCGCCTGACTTGGAAAGCTATTGATGCAGTCTTCAATCACGGCGTTCATTTTTGCCTGGACTACCTTCATCTTTTCGGCCCACTCTTTCAGTAACTCCTCCTCATCTCCGCCTCCTTTGAGTGCTGCGTGGCCCATCACGGCGATGAGACCTACGCAGAACAGCTGCTTCAGTCGGGCACAGAAGTCTTCCACTGGTCTACGGCTCTTCTGCTCATAGTTGAGGGTAATCTCCAGCACGGACTCTCCAGAAAAGTTATCTCCTGTTACTGCGTTGTAAAGAGTGATCAGGTTTTTTTCGCCCCCGGTCGTGCTGAAGTGTTTCATGAACTGCTTCTTCTTGGCCTCCCGGTATTCCGGCTTGGCGTTGAGGATGTCCATGTACTTGCGGAACAGGTTGGTCAAATTCTCCTCTACAGAGAAGTAAGCAGAATCAGCCCCGCTTTTCTTCACCTCATCGTTTATGAGCTGAATCTCCTCTGACACAACCTCCAGCCGCTCCCGGACCTTCTGGAACTGTTTCTTCATGTATTCCGCTTCTTTGCTTTCCACGTTATCCAGTGCCAGCATCACAATGGGCGCCGCTATGGAGAAAACCGGGAACACATCTACAGCAATACTGGCCACCACCTCCGTTCCTTGCTCAAACACGTCCATCACATTCTCCACTATACCTTTTTTGTCCGCAATTAATTTCACCAGCGCTTCCGACATCTTGACTGTTCAGTGCAAAGTCAAATGTTGCAACTCTGTAAATGAAAACAGAGAAGGTCAGGCAGTAATTCAGCACTTCTAACACAAACCTGACATTAAAGCTCCACAGTCCATGCCCAACTGCTGCACTTTGTACGTATCTAACAAAGCGGCCAAAACTCGGCCTGAATTACGAGTACTGGCGGTTGTGTATAGAGGTTGTTTAGACTAGATGCTTAAAATAAAAGTTGCAGAAAAAAACCAAATGAGGAAAGTTTAGAGAACCCGCTGGTGTGTACAAAACCCCCCCCCCAAACACAGTTTAGCCAAAAGCTGTTCGCTACAAAACCGGTTCTCCTAAACCAGACCGTCTAGGTTTTTAAAAATCACAAGCTGGAAATGCTAACTTCAAACCAACCAATCAAAGGCCTCTCACCCCAAGGCAGGCATGAGCAAACAACAAACTTGCACGGTATACCAGTCGGCAAACACACCTTAAATTTTTTCCGCTGAACGAAAAATACAAGAGAACATGAACCTTCGAGCAACTACACCTCGTCCTCAAAGGCGCCGCGCTCCTTACTAGCATTTTACTTGATCGTTTGCCTCCAAGCGGACTCCTAAAGACGAATTGAAAGTGAAATCCTGACATGTGCTGATTTGAAAGAGCAGCTTAGATCAGGATTCATAATGGCAACTAAATCGTGATCGTGCAGATCCACAAAAAAAATCAAGGTAGTTACTGAACAAGTCTTCTGATCAATACCTGAACAATAAGCTTGCTGTATAAGAGCTTCGTGAGAGGGTGGAAGTTACGAAAGTTACAGCACTTTTATTAGTCGCACAAGTTACTTACATGATCAGACGTAGACCGCTGTGTTTTTTGGAGCCTTTGAACTGTGCACAAGTGGAAGAAGAAGGGATCCCTGCGTTAGAGAAAGGGAGAAGTGTGAGTCAGCTCAGCTATCACAGCATATCACCGTGTGCCGACACACCCCATGAGGCAATAACACACCAGGAATTTACACTGCAGAAGAGAGTCAACCCTAAACTCCAAGGTTTTGAGGCGTTTTAGGTCATTATAAACATTCGGAACATGAGAATAAATGGCACCAAATCTCGATCACACTAACCTGACAGTGTCGGTTTGCTGGCATTTGCAGAGCGCTGAAGTCAGTGAAACTATGCTCGACACAAACGGAACATTTCCACTTTATTGACCAGTTTTCATCAATAATTGGAAACCAATTCTGAATCTAGTGCATTTTGTGCCTTACTGAAATGGAACAGGTGGTCCGTTACCATGCTTCAACATGTCCAATCATCAGAAAAGCTGCAAATTTTATACATTCAGTAATCAAAAGCTACGCAAACGAACCGAGTGACATTTCTTTATAATACCCGTAAACAGGCCCGTACGAGAGTGATGTCCGTTTGTGTGTCGGTGGCACCCCGGGTGGGGAAATGATTAATAAGGTGGTTCAACTTGCTGGGCAGAGAACATTTTCCAAAGCAGCTCAGACAGTAACCATGGAAACCAGACAAAGAAAACCTGGCTGTCGGCTTTTTTTCTCACAGCAATGCGTTTTTTGCTCACTTTTTTTCTGCACGGCTCCTTTTTCCAACATCGTGCACACCGAGAAGAGCACATAAGTCTGGAATCACAAGTTGCATAATTGGAACGATTTGTACAAATGATATTCAATGCATTTCATCTGAATTTAAATGAACCTCTGGACAAAGTCAGACTTCTTAGATGAGTGGAAATTTGTGGTGGAATTGTGAAATACACCGATTAACGTTTGCATTTTGTGTCGCATTGTCATGGGCCTAGAAAACTGACAACGACGATGTTTTCAGACCACAAGAATGTGTGTAATTAGTCAGAAAACCCACTGAACACTCATTAGGAACATCGGAGCGTGTCAGCGTGACCGACAGAGACTTCAGTGTTCGTGTGCTCAGAAAAACGCCGCAAAGGGCCAAATTAACATCATGACTATTAATGACGTGAAACTCTGAAACAATATTTTTAGGGCCGAATCTTCGAAGTTTTTTCATAACATAATCTAATATTTTATTGCCAATCTGGCCACATTACATTCAGCACAAGTCTGACCAATCTCACTTAAAAAAAAGCATGAAGAAAAAAAAAAGATTAAAGAAAACAACTTTTACATTGATGCTGAAATACTGAAGAAAAACATCTCCGTTAGAGATTTTCCCAACGCTGCACCTTTTTCTCTGCAGCAGAAAGAACCTGTACAGCCTCTCTCGTTCAATCCCCCTCCCTCGGGCTTCTGCAGCACTTTTGTGGGAGAGGGGATTACAGACAAACACACCACTAACGCGGTGAAAATACAGTGGCTCGTGGCTTGGCTTTCAGACATCGGAGGAGCTGAGACTTCAATAAAGGGTTTAATGATTTCACAAAAAACTAAAGATCATCAAATTTGAACTGTATGGAACAAATGATAATGAAACAACAGTGAGCTGCAAATGTCATTACTTCAATTGATCCAACAATCGATCGATAGACGCTTGTATGTCCATGTATATATATGGATGTGGTGAGAGGACATATATAAGAAAATTCTTTTAAATTTTATATTTATATCAATTTAATTTACTTATATACATTTTAATGTAAAAATGAGTTATATAAACTAAAAAAATATAAAAATAAAATGTAATATAATTTATTTAAGATATATAAAAAAATATTTAAAATTTAAGGTATTTTTTTCATTAAAATGTAAAAAAAGAAAAAAAAAAATATATATATATATATATGACACACACACAGTGTATGAGCTGTGGGGTATATACACCTCATTTTTACATTCAAATTTATAAAAACATGCATAAAATCATTTTTGATCGAATCGAATCATGAATCACCGAATCGAACATCGAGTCGATTCTGAAAGTGATCTGAATCGTTACACCCACAACTGCTCAAATGTGTTTATTCGCGTTAATAAACCTCCACAGCAAACAAGAACTTCCACCCTGAGAGTCAGGAGGCGTATTAGTATTCGGATCAAGCGTCGGGGAGGTTTTGTTGACAAAAAGCGGAGTTTTAAACAAACAAAATCCTGAGTAAACGAGGCGATTTCAGACACAAACAACCTGGCGCATCTCACTATCGTCCAAAAACAGCATTAAATAAACTTTCAGACAACTTTCCACACGAAACATTCGGCTTCTGCTAGATTGGAGGCGGACGCAGAAGTTACGATTCCCGTTCCACCTTAAACGGCTCCTGATTCACGTTGGGAGCGTGGAGAATACACTGTAGCCGTTGTGCCATTTAAGGTGGAACGGATCATTCCGCCGAGAAATGTGACGCTTCGTACTTCCTGGTAAATTTAATTCCAGAAAACGAGTTTTTTAAACGGTCCGCGGCTCCCAGTACGTTAACTGACGCGATAAACCTCCGTCATTGAACAGTTATAAACTTATAGTTTGGTAAAAACGTGAAAATGAGCGTGTTTTGGGGCGAGAACAACGCCCTGAGGTAACTTCTGTCCCAGTGCGCGCGCACTCTCCCGGAGCAGGACGCTGCCGGCGGGCCCTGAACTTCAGAGCCTTTAGTGTCCCTGCAGACCAGAAACTCACCTGGAAATCTTTCGAGAAAGTAACAAATCGGGGTCGCTTTAGTGTTTCCGCGTTCACGCGCCTTCTCGCCGTGTTTCCCTATTTATCTAATCAGAGGCACATCCCCTGATCCTGATAGGAGCTGGCCTTCTGCAGACAGCAGGCTGTGCAAATACCCACATTTAACCCTTCTGCAGGTTCCAGGACTGAGAGCATTGAACTTTTCAAGCATTTTATTTTCAGAGAGACTCGGATTTGAACATTTGAGGCATTGAATGCATATTTTTCCACTTTTTTTTGGCTTTTACAGTGTTGTAATTGTACATTCTGCATCACATAAACAGAGGCATTGATGAAAATAGCAAAAATCTGAATCCCCCCATACAGATTATAATCCCCAGAGTTGATCATAATCCCCAGAGTTGATCATAATACCCGGAGTTGAAGCTGCCAGCATCATTCAGTCAACGATTTAGAAACACCATGTTTGATAGCATATAGAATACTTGGGAGATACACATCATTTGCTTGATTTCGACTAACATGGTCAAATAAAGTGACACTTTTTTCTGTGTACAATGAACGAGAAGCGATACAGTATGATCCTCATGCACGTCCCAACGTCTAGGTGCTCAGTGATGAGGCCTTTAATAAGATCTGATACAAAAACATGATCTAAAAGACTGATTGCCATTCTGACGGTTTTCCAATCTGCGGTCGACTATTCGGAATGGATGCAGAGATACGCCCTTTTGTGAATCCCAAAATGATAGCATTCTGGTTTGAAGTTGTTGGTTTCCTCTACTCTCTTGTAGCGGCTGACGGCGTGCACCAGGCAGTTGGGCAGGCTGTTGCACAGGGCCTGCGCCACGGACACCATGTTGCCCTTGAGCTTTTGGTTCTCTATCTGATCATGTAGTTGGCCTTTGTTGAGCGGTTGAGGGTCCACGCTGAACGACACCACGATTCTCACGTTGCTTTTGGTCAAAAGGTCAAAAAAATTGCCGCCCCCGCCGCTTCCGTGGTACTTCTTGCCTGCCAGCCAATTCCAGAAAAATATGCCACCGTGATTAAAGACCCTGATGGACCAGAAGACCCAGTCATACTTCTTGGCAAGGGCATCCAGCAAGAATTTGGTGAACTCGGGGTCGACGGACCCTGGCTTCTCCAAAAGTTGGTGCTCTATATCCTCCTTGGCTTGCTCAGCAAAGTTCTCTATACATTCATCCACTGCTGCCTTCATGCGTTTCTCCACGTCCTCCATGCGCTCTTGCCATTTCTTTACCATAGCCTTGCCAACTAGCCCTTCCTTTAGGGCGGCGTGGCCCATCACTGCAATGATCCCAAGCAAGAACAGCTTCTTCAGTTTGGCGCAGAATTCCTCCACTGCCCTCCTACTTCGCTTCTCGGTTGTCACCACCGTGTCCAGCATTGGATCTCCAGACAAGCTCTCTCCAGTCACAGCGTTGTACAAAGCATCGAGGTTGAGATCCCCATCAGTGTTCTCAAAGTGGTTGAGGAACTTCTCCTTCTTCTTCTCCTTGTACTCGGGCTTGGCCAGGACAAACTCTTGGAACTTCTCATACTGGCTGATCATTTGCGCCTCACGGTCGAAGTTCTGCTTGTTCATTGATGTTCGCTGCAGCTCCAGGGCTATTCTGTCAATTTCATCCTGGATCCCTTCCAACTTCTGATTGACCCTCTCAAACTGCTCGGTCAGGTACTTGGCTTCTTTGCCATCTGGGTTGCTAAGAATCTCAGCTGAGGCCACAAAAACTGCCTCCAGGATGGGATGGAACTGGCCCACAGTGGCTGCTAGGATCTCACAGCCTTGACCCATTATCTCCACTCCTTTCTCAATCTTGCCCTTGTTCTCCAGAACCCATTCTTCTACGCGATTCATTCTGGATGCCCGGAAAGAGGCCCTGTCTTAATCCTTTAAGGGCCAGGCAAGTGCTCTCTCTCTGTAACAGAGTGAGATAAGTCATGTAAAAACCTCTTTGCCAAGTGATACCCACAACATAAAAATCAATGTCAGAATCGATGCGGTCATCTCTAAGGGTCATATTTATTTCCCCAACATGAGATCTTGGAAGAAACATGAGACAAAGCTGATCTCCAAATCACAGGAACCCAACATGCACTGTAGATGTGGTTGTGCAGGTTTTTCAAAAGCTGAACCCAAGGAAATGTGGGAAAAATAAAATTCTGGACTTGTACAGACATGCCCCGTGTTATAATACGCCACACCCTCCAATTCTGAGACTTGCGCAAGATCAGGTGTCTGCCATGCATGAAGAAGAACAAATACACTGAAAGTTTACAGTGTAAACATCAAGGCAAATTATGACTGCATTTCATTATGACAACTGGACGAGAAGGGGGATTATTTCTTAGCCGAAGAGTCTAGAACATCTGTTTTCAACATGGTTTCGCTGGGAAAGACATTTAAACGCCTGAGCCATTGAGCATTTCAGGACGTTTCTGGGCAGTTTGATTACACAGGGGAGATGAGCTCACACATATCTCATTTCCCAAGACCCTGCGTACACTATAGAAAAAACGGCACACCCAGATCTGAGAAAATGTGTTAATATTATACTTAAATAATTGCTATTATAACTAATGAAAAAAAAAAAAGCTTTGCACAATCCTGGCCTATACATATAATCACGGACTTACCAGCTGTTACACGGTAATGTTACACATAATGTCCTGATTGATTGATTCAATTAAGGAAAATAAAGTACCAAGATCCCGGTAGAATAAAAGAATATTTAACATTTGGAATCCATTTAGGATTCAACTTTAATGTTAATGATAGGTGGAAAATAACTCATTAAAAACATACTTACTGAAAAATGACTTTGATCTGAGCCTCCCTTGCAACGATATGAAACCACCAAGGTTTCATTTGAAAGAAAAAAAGAGCCTGTGCCAACACCTTTTCACTTCTTTTATGATTCACTATATTTCAGCCTGGGGTAAAAGCCTACACTGGAACCTTTGACATCATGGCAAAGAAAAAAAAAAAACCCTCTGATCATATTGTGAGCTCGATCTTTTTTCAGCAACTAACCGTTACAGCTCAAAACCACATCCTTGGTTTCTAATCCAGCCACACTCACTGTGTTAGACAAAGTCTTATGGCAGTCAATATTGACTTAATCTCAACATCCGGCCATATTGCTGAAAAACCTTTCATGTGTATCTATTTCTAAAGATTATTTACAGGATTAGGGCTCATAAAGATGTCCTTAAGTCCTATAAACTTTCTTTATCATGTTGAGAAAATAGAGCAAATAGAATAAAAAAAATGAAACATTTTAAATTGACATCCAAAAGAAACAGTGTAGGGAAAAAGAAAAAGGAAAAAAAGTAAAAAAAAGATCTTACCGTTATTTGAGCAAAGTGTACTGAGGTGCTCTCTGGTGTTCCAGCAGTGGCCAGCTGTGTCAAAGCACCAGCCTCTCAGGGTCCGCATGTATATATAGCCTCTCCCCTCCTGGCACTCCCCCTTTGGATCGGCGCCATCCCCCTTTTGCGAACATTCCTGCGAGCCCACTCTGAGAGAGGGACGAGGGGCAGGCAGCAGAGACGGATAACATCCTGTAAACATTCCCTTCTTCTCAGAGGCATCCATGATCATTCAGCAAGAAGAAACGGTTTAGAAAGAACACCAGAGAAGAGGGGGTGGGGTTGTCACTTGGTGCAAAAAATCCCAAGCTTGATATTCTGTAGAGGTTGCCACTGCCTTGAGCCATTTTGTGGGTTCTGAGATGGTTCTTGAGACATGATTCCTCTTTATTTTTATAAAATATAGCCAGACAGCGTCAATCTTTGAGTGAGCTTTTAATGATTTTACTGGAAAGGCTTTCAGGCTTGAACCTCGGGATATATTTCATTCATTAAGCTTAACTGCCACATATTATTTGGTAGTGAGTTAATTATCAAAGTGGGCAACGCGTGGCATGTTCTAAGATTCAAAACTGAGATTGAGTTCATTTTTTGGAGGATTTTTGCAAATGATTACTTAATGTGAGAGGCAGCGTCTGGTCATTTTGGAATTGGAGTAACTGAGGAAATAAATGTGTGAAATTTGGTACGTTCCACAACTGGGCTTAATCCTTGACTGAGAAATCAGCCCGTAGGGTTCAAAAGGATAAAATGAGAAAATTCAGAACTGGATCGTTTCAATGTGTGAAGGTGTTTCTACAGTGGATTTGAACAAATCTTTCATGCTCCTTATCGAAGTAAAGATGGTGGCATCCTTCACATAATTCCCTGCTTTTAGGACAGTGAGGGGACACACAATATGCCCCCCTCCGTGGCCCCCTTATGTCTTCTGGGTCACTTCCGTCACTGTGCTCGACAAAGCAGTGAAAGAGTCCTCTGTTTCTCCATCCACACCAAGCCAAATAGACTGGCCCACAGCCTTTGTGTCGGGGCGTTCTCTTGGTGACACTCCGGGCTGGAGTGACTAATCACAACATTTAAAGCGATGGTTCCCTCAAAAATCAAATTGACACTTGCATTCATTAAATACTGCAAAATCTTTATATGTGGAGAGTAACCTAAATTCTCTCTATATTATTGTCCATGTTTTATAGATATCAGTTGTTCATCAGGTGTTAGAAACCACCAGCGAAGGAGTTCTCCACCATTTTCCAACCAGTTCTCAGTTCGCCGGCTCTGCAGAATGTTCTACAGCCACAAACAGAATTTTTGATACGTTTCTCTAAGCTTACCTGTAGCTCCATTGCAATGCGACAGAATTAACAATTAGACTTTGAACATGCATTAACCGGTTGGCTGCACTTGGGGCAAAGGTGGAAAGTTGTGTTAATTTTCATGTAAAACAGGTGAAAGCTCAGAAATCTCTTTGGTACTGTAGAGAGTAGCAACAGCCTTTTGAATCTTCGTGTCTCTGCGATTTCTCGCACTGTGCTAACTTGCTACAGCCCGAAATGCGAATACGAATTCGCAGCAGCATAACGGTATGCAGTGCGATGGGTGGTTCAGGGATACCGTCGTAAACAGCCTGATTTGCTGTGGTTTAATTCAAGTTCTCACCGAACCATTTAACCTTTATCTATTTTCTGAAAGCAAAATAGTTGGCTTGTGAATCGGCTAAGGGAACGATACTAGTGAAAGTGACTATTTGTCATTGTGAAACATAATGAAAATGCAACCTCTGCACATGTGCAGCAGGGAGCAGCTAATTAAAGCGCCCGGGGAGCAGAGATGGGCACGGTACCTTGCTGAGGAATACATCAGGGCAACCTACTGGTCTGGGATTCAAAATCATTACCTTCTGATCCTGAGGCCTAGACTAGGCCACCGCTGCCCCATGTGTATGTCCACCACACATGGAAACGTCTAGTTGCTGCACTCAAAGGCAATCTTGGATTTAAAAACAGTCTTGGATTAAATTTAAGGGCCAATAATGTCTTACTTAAGAACTCCATTTTCTGTAGCTGTAGGATTAATCTGGGCCTGAGAAAACAGCCTTAAAATACACAAATACTGCCAAGCATAACACTTTCCTTCTACACCTTCTATTTCAATTCCATTGTAACTGGCATCAAATGTTCCATTGCATTTTGAGAGCTACAAAGAAAAAAACGCTTTGAAGTGCAAACAGGTTTTATGGAGGCCATCTTTCGTTAAGCTGAACAATGGAAAAAACATTATTCTAATGGCTACCAGATGAGCAAGTTGTGCCAGACAAGCTAGGAGATTGCATATATTTAGGATATTTTTGCTTGGACCCCTTTTTGGTGCAACAATGTTATTAAGGGGCAGTGCGATCGGAAATTTGTGCAAGATGCCAAAACGGGGTCTTAGGGATGATGCCATGGAAGAAGCACTTTCATTACGGATCTGAAAGCACTCAACTAATCCTCAGGGAACCAAAAGGTGGTTCTTTAACATCCCTTTTACCCATTTGTTGAATCTGGTCTAAATTAGAAATCTTCATATTTTGTTGCACTGCAATGACAAGCAATAAACATATTGCAGAGCAGCTTCTGGTTATATTAGAGACCCAATGTGAAAGTAAAAAGAAATTAAGTGATTTGTAAATGAAGCTCACATGTACATAAAGTGTATATTAGCACTGATTAAAGAGGATCCACATTGGCTGACGCTAAATCAGCTGCAAATGGTATCTGGTGCTTGACCTTGGCCTTTGTTGCACTTAAATGCACTCATAACCACAAGAGGTCACTTGTGTTCACTGCAAATGGCATCTTCGGTTCAGATGAGCTGTCAGATAAAACAGCACTAAGTGCTAAACAACATTAAGCGTCTCGATGCAGCACAGATTTAGCCAAAAACGTTGGTGTAACGATCGTCCAGTTGGCACGTGTTGTTTCTTGCACTGTTTATTAAACTACTTCCAGTCGTGTGCATTGACAGAGCTCTGCTTATTTGGACTTTATCCAGCAGTAAACAAGAACGGACACATCTGACATGAGTCAAGAGCAATTTTCTAATTGTGCTAGAATAAAAGTGGGAATTAGCCTCAGGCTTATTCCATCATCATCACTGAGACAGGTTTATCTTATCTTAACAGACACGTTTAGTCATATTGTTTGGAAGGTACAGAAGAATCGATCTTTTTTGAAACTGAAAGAAGGTGCATCAGGATGTGCCTCCATATTTCCATGAATTCGGATTTCATTTCTTTTTAATTACTATACTTTCAGTGACACCTGTTGCTCATGAGTTGTGAAATGTCAACAACATAAGGAAACAGAGGAGCCCCCTTGTTATTTTTAACCTGCCCAGCTGGTTTAGAGTCACCAGTAGAGGTAGGATATGGAATGAATGATGTTCAGAATTTCATACTTCATAATATGGACCTTTAGAAGTAAACATGGTGGTGTTATCTTGGCAGACACGTCCTCAAATTTTATCACTTGCAAACAGGCAGTAGGAGGGAACGGCTTTTTCCAGTAGGCTGAATGTCTGCAGATAGCTCTCAGTGGATCAGGGGAAGAGCAGGTCATCATACACGCCAGAAGGATACTGCTTTGATGACTAACCAGAATTTTCTCCTTCCTTTGGTGAAAAAGAGGAAACAGAAAAGACAGTTTCAATAGATTTATCTGAAGCCTGTGCTTTGCTAAAGTAAAGTTAATCTGCAGTTATTAATGTGTGGAACAGATCTTTGAAGCCCACCAGTAGGTCCTGGAAATGTAAGGTCTTTCTGAGACATTTAGTTTAACGTCTATCGTCCACGGCAAAGAATAAACAGAATTTTATAATACAGTTGGTTTGGTTCTTATGGCATTATTTCTGGGCCAAAATCTTTGCATAGAAAGGACGATGCATGTTGATGTCAGGATCCTTCTGAAGGGTTTTGCGTTCATCAATTTAGGCAAACAACTGAATTTGAAAATGAGGTGTGGTTGGAAAACAACGTCTGGATGCACTGGATTCTTATCTGAATGGTTCAGAAAGCGGTTTGCATTGGTTCTCCTGAACTGACACGCTCATCAGGTGGAAATATTGTGAAGATCTGTCAACAGAAAGGCTCTTGCGAGGCTCTTGGATGCTCGGTCTAGGTTGGTTCAGGTGTCTTTCTCACCGTCAGTACTGCACCAGATTCTTAGATGATCCACTTGGTCTTCAGGGCTTCTTGTCCATATTCTGGTGCAGAAGAAAAATGGTTTTCACCCACAAAATCTGTAGATGCTGGAAAATCAGGCCAAACAAATATGCTTCTTTAAATGATTCTGCTGCAATTTCCATGACGTGCACTTTTACAATGAATATAACAGAGCTGGGTGTAGATGTTTGGTTCTTCCTGGAGCTACAAGGCTAAAGTAGCTGATAAGCTACATTAATCTGTGCTGTGTTGGCTGCATCCTTTCACTTGCCTGAAACCACTGTTGCTTTTTAATCTCAAATAGACTTGCATGTGTGGTTCCTGACCTGGTATGATATTCTGTTATGAATAAAAATGGACAAAAGTACATCAGTATCAGTAGGAAAATAGGATTTTTTCTGCTGATACTGATGAGCTTTTTTCCATTTACATGGCTACACAAGCACTTGGGGAAAAGTTGTGCAATTTTTTATTTATTCTTTTAAGCTGTCAAAGTCTAAAAATTCCACAAACGCTGTGTTTTGATCGTATGCTTTTTGCCTCTGTAGTGAGATGCAGATCCCAGGCTCCCTCCAACACTGAATCATTCAGAGTTACAAGATCAATGCAGGCCTCGGGAAAATGTTCAGGCAAGTTAGGCTTCCCATTGATTGATTGGCTCGCCGCAGCCTGTCTTTCAGCTGCCCGGCAAAGGCAAAAAGCAGAAAAAACACAAAGTGACCGAAGGAACCTCAACCTGCAGTGACCGTGCAAATAGATAATGTAATTACAGTCTAGACTCTGATTGAAGGTGAAGGCCAATGCATTCTAGTGCTTAATTAAATGCCAGGCTTGTTTTGTGTGGTGTAGGTCAGTGCGTTTTTATTTATGATCTGTCACCAATCTCTAGCCGGTCACTTTAATGTCCTCAACAATGGTTCAGGAAAAGGACCAAAAAGGATGCATTCAGCCTGGCATTTATGACTGTGTTGTCCTCCCAAGGACATTTCTTGTCAGTTTTGTTTGGGCTTAACTGGAGGACAAGGTCAGATCAGCTACTGAGACTGTTACAGCATGCGTCTGGGAAATACCAAGTTTGTGTGGTGCTGTTGTTCACATATCCCTTTTCTAGCCTCTCTTCATCCCTTCAAATTAAACTGTGACTTTATCAAGGATATACGTGAACCCTCCCTGTGCAAAAGTTTTAGGCAGGTGTGAAAAAATGCTGTAAACAAAGAACGCTTTCAGAAATATAAATAATGATTGTTTATTTTTATCAATTTACAAAATGCAAAGTGAGCAAACAAAAGAAAAATCTGAATCAGATCAATATTTGGTGTTACTACCTTTTACCTTCAAACCAGCATCAGTTCTTCTGGCCCCCACAGAGCCCTGATCTCAACATCATTTACATTTACATTTACATTTACGGCATTTAGCAGACGCTCTTATCCAGAGCAACTTCCATGTCCTAATTACAGGGACAGTCCCCCCTGGAGACACTCAGGGTTAAGGGTCTTGCTCAGGGAACCAGTGGTGGTAGTGCTGGAGGTGGGATTCGAACCTGGGACCTCTTGAGCCATAGGTCCAGAGGCAAGTACCCTAAAGAGACAGAAGGATGTGAGGAAGCTACATCCACAGAAGATCTGTTCTCAGTTCTCCAAGATGTTTGGAACAACCTCCCAGCTGAGATCCTTCAAAAACTGTGTGCAAGTGTACCTAGAAGAATTGATGATGTTTTGAAGGCAAAGGGTGGTCACACCAAATATTGATCTGATTTAGATTCTCTTTTGTTCATTCACTGCATTTTGTTGATTGATGAAAATAAATGATTAACACTTCCACTTCTGAAAGCGTTTTTTGTTTACAGCATTTTTTTCACACCTGCCTAAAACTTTTGCATAGTACTGACCATCATGAAAAAACAATCTGAGCCAAAATTATTAGACTGAAAACTCCAGGGATGCCATTTCCTTATGATGTTTAGATCCTTTGGAAGGCTGCAGAGATGCTTCCTGACAGACAGGAACAGCACATTAAAACACTTTCCCACATTTTCCACTCCAAGACGTTTGGAGACTTCTTCTATAACACCATCACTTCAGCATGAATGGACAGAACCTGTTTGCTGTGGATTGAATGAGAAGTTTTTGTAAAATGGATTGGTTGTGACATTTAGAACGTTTTGGAGACAAAGTTAGAGAAGCAAGGCTGCGATGGTTTGACACGTCCAGAGGAGACACGAGGATTATATCGGGAGGAGGATGTTGAAGATGGAGCTGCCAGGAAAGAGGAGAAGAGGAAGACCAAAGAGGAGGTTTAGGGACGTGGTGGACATGCAGGTAGTCGGTTTGAGGACAGGAAGAAATGGAGATGGATGATCCACTGTGGCAAACGGGAGCAGCCGAAAGAAGAAGAAGAAAAAGAAGACTGGTTGTGACATTAAGGTTTAATCTGTTCATTGACACTCTTAAAAACGTAACCAAATAAATATTCCACTTGGTGCTATGGAAAATAGAACCATTTTAAACAGGGTTCCATATGGAGCCAGTTCCATGATTATATCTATAAAAAATCAAAGGCCCTATACATAAACACTCCTGGAGAACTATTTTTAGGTTTTAGTATGACCAGTTATATTAAAATGTATTTTAAACTTAGTTTATTATTATAGGGCATTTAAAGTCTATTTAGACCAGTGTTTCCTGTTCCAGTCCTTGTGACCCCCAGATGGTCTTCATGTTCTGTTTTAGCTCTGATCACACCTAAACTGAATTCCTGGAACAGGTGTGCTGGGGGTTAAGAGCTGAAATGTTATAAACTCCTGAATCAGCAGCCATTTGCTTTGGTAATTAAATGTGATAAACCTGAGTTGGTCCTGTTAGACAGGTTCGTCTTTCGCAAAGCTCCTTTTTCCAGTGCTCTGTTTATAGTCTTATGCAATGTGCTGCGGTGAACTGGAATCATTCTAGAAATTGATTGGTGAAGTTATGCAACCATGATCTTCCCACCTACGTTCTATAAAAGAAGCCTCGGGCCTACTGCAATTCTACAGCCTCTTTTGCATTGGTTTAAAAGGGAAAGGCACGATCTGAGGATTATAAACAGCCTTATGCATAAGTTTGAACACTCCCAAACTTATATTTCACATTAAGCAATTAATCCTCCATCTGTATAAGCAAACTGAGATAAACATGTACATGAACATGCCTGTCACTATTTAAAATTTATTAAATAAAGTTGTTTTAAATCTTGTTTTTAATGTGTCCTCTGTAGAGAATGAGTATCTGGCCTTAATTGTTTAGAAGACATCTGGGTCCCACCACCAATGTAAAGAAATACACACACACACACACACACACACACACACACACACACACATCCGGAAACTGAAACCAACTACAGCCTGTAAGCTTTGTAATTGTTTTTTTTAGGGGGTGGGGTCTGGAAAGTAGAAGAGCACTCTAACAATAGAAGCCAAAGCAAGATCAATATATACAGATTACACTTTTAATACCCTAATGGTGCAGCAGACATTACAAATAAGCCTCCGGTTAATACACATGGGCTGATTCCAAAATGACATGCACTGCACTACTTATAAAATCCATTAGTTCTCGCTCTTTCATCTGACACCCACATGCAATGTCTGGGCATTCGTTTTTCAGTCCACCGCTCATTATGCTATTAATAGTGCTACTGAACTTTTCTAAAAAAGGAATGATTGTGAACCTTAAATTACAGGACTAAAACAGCTGCTGCTCAATGTTCGATTAAAAATTTCAGTCTTAATTGTTTAAAATTTATGTACACCAGTGGCTGCTGGTACTCAAGTTTGGATATCAAACATTATGACGAGGAAAAAGCATGCAAAGTGGCTGAGAGTGGATTTAGGCACTTCAAACAGAAAATTCTGAACTAGATTTATTTTTTTTAGATGCTTAATTGTGAGGGAATGAGATGCTGATGCTCACACATGACTCCAGTTATGCATTAATTAGTTGCTTAGCAACCACGAGATACTGTTAACAACCCACAGCACGTTGTGTTTTGAAAGAAGGTTTCATTACTCATTTTCTGAGCCGCTTGTTCTGATTAGGGTGGTGGGCGGCGCTGGAGTCTGTCCCAGCTCTCAAAGGGCAAAAGGCGGGGACACACCCTGGACAAGTCACCAGTCCATCGCAAGGTGGACACAGACAAACACACTCACTCTCACACCTAGGAGACAATTTAGCATCTCCAGTCCACCTGACGTTCACGTCTTTGGACGGTGGTAATTAATCGGCGCTATTGGCGGAAACACACACAGACGCGGAAGTACATCCCCACTCCAGACATAAAGGACCCACACCGTCCCATCTGGGAATCGGAACCAGGACCGCCTCGCTGTCATCTTACTGTTTTATAAAAAAGTTAAGCTGCTCATTAAAAATGTTTTAACACCCTCCTCACGTGCTGTTACTCTCAAGGTGTACCCCAAGGGTCAGTCCTTGGCCCACTTCTGTTTATTATTATGTGCTCCCTTATAAGTTTAGGATTTATGAGTCTGCTCTGCCATTCCTCGTGTATCCTGGCGACACTTTTAAAAATAAGGGTGTTCTTTACATGTTCTTGTAACATTTCATTTGGTTTCTGAAACTTTTTGTTGTGACTGATTATCTTCCTCGCAGAATGTGGAAGTGTTTAGATGATTAAGGGAATTAGATGATGTATTTAACATCTTTAAATGAGAAAAACATTGAAAATGAAGCTATTCTGTTCATTTTGTTCCAATTTATAGATGCTCTGTGTTCAGTTTTATAAATTGCAGTTTGTAATGTGTTGCTATGGTCTCATATTTCTGTCAAGCATTGTAACCGGGCACTAGGTTATCAGTACCAAAGCCAAAACTTTCCTGAAAGGCCTAAAAGAGACAGCAGATCAGGACCAAACTGCCAACAGGGTCAGGGTTATTAACGAGTAGTTTCCATGTTATGGAGGTGACTGGTGGGTTGTTTCCTGATTTTCGCTTCCTTTCCTTTCTCATGCACTCTCTCTCCCTCCCTCCCTCCCTCCCTCCCTCAGTGAATAAAACCCAGACCAGCTTCATGCACTTCCACTACCCACACATACACACACACACACACACACATACACACACACACACACACACAAACAGATTCTGGACCTCAGGGAACACAGCTGTCTTAATAAAATGTCCCTGGAACCAAATCCCTATTACTGCCTCGTTTGGCTGGAGCTGACTTGCAGGTTGACTGTAATTAAACTGAAGCCGAAACTGAACTGTTCTCATGAGAATCCATTAAAGGGCGTTTCTGAATCTGTACACGCTCTGTTTGGATCACCAGCGTGTGAGTTTTTTCATTTTAATCTTAATGGGCAAAAAAAATCTTTTGTAGGCAGGCAAGCATGTGTGCATTGAAAAACCTACATAAATGCAAAAGTCCAGTAATATATGCATTCATTCATTGGACCTTCTACGGTGGGTAACAATCACCATAAACAGTTTTCATACAGAAACACAGTATTACTGAGAGAGAAAAATATATAATAATACTGAAACTATTACTATTATTAGCATTACTACTAATAATGCTATAATAATGTATAATAATAATAATAATAATAAATATGATACATGAATAATGATGACAATGTGATAACAGCAATAATGATGAAGATATTGTTCATAATAGTTAAGAATAAACATGTATATTAATTATTCTGAATATGTTATAGACGTGATTTATAGACAGATGAATAATCTTTCATTCAAGGGTAGAAAAACTAAAAACAAAGTATTGTTATATACATGTGGTGTCTCGTCCGTGGCATAAAGATGGAGCGAGAGACACAACACTGAGGAACAGTGCTGCAGTGCTGGGAAGACTCGCTGTGTTTAGGGTCGACACAGGGGAGGGGTGGACTTATCTCACTGTGAGAGAGTGTATGCGTGGGATAGGCAGAGAGAGGGAATAAGGAAGTGAGAGAGAGAGAGAGAGAGAGAGAGAGAGAGAGAGAGAGAGAGAGATTGAGAGACAGATTCCTCAGTGCTGACGTGTTCCAAGGAGACAGACAGTGAAAGATAGAGAAAGGGATTACGGCTGTGCTGAGAGAGACATCCACAACGAGCCAGCCGTGCTAATTCAACAGCTCAGGCCAAACCGTGACAAACAGAGCCTTCAGTGCAGGCCTGCACAGCCGCTCTGTACTACTGCGTTGTCCTTCTCCCAGATATGAAAGAACTTTTCATCAGCAGCTTAAAGGGCCTGTCAGAACATACCAGAACAGAAGATTATGCCATAAAGAAATAACATAATCAATAATGCGCTCTAGTCCATGAGGTCCATACAAACAAGTGTCGAATTAGTTTCAGTGTGTTGTTAGTGCAGACGATCTGCAAAACGCTGTTGCTTTCCGTCAGGACGTAAAAACAACATGTTAACGTGAAAGTGACTATTTGTTGGCGTGAAACACAGCACAGCAAACCATCACTTCTTTATATTTAATCCACACTCACTGTGCAGCCATACATCAGGTGGCAGCTTTTTAAAGCACCCAGGGAGCAATGATGGGGACTATACTTTGCTCAAGGATAACTCAGGGCAGCCTACTGGTCTGGAACTCGAACCCAGAACCTTCTGATCCTGGGGCCTCGTCCCTAAACACTAGACCACCACTGCCTTAATGGACCCAATCGTCTGGCATGCAGTGCTTAAGGCTTAGGTAGTAACTAAGGGTTGGAGTCCAGCACAAACACTACACTGGGAAGTACCTACTGAGAGCTGAATCATCAAACTGCGCAGTTAACTGGCTTTTCAGTTCCCCCTCTGGTGGCAAAAAATGAATGGAAAAAGGACACGCATGAGGGTACCTAAAGGCAAACATTACAAGATTTATTGAATATGGGCCCTTTAAAGAAAGTCTAAAGACCCACTGGCAGAAATATACCTCCAATCTATACGGTTGGTCAGGGTGAGCTGCTGTGTGTCACCGAACAAATGTTTTAATGCTTTTTATCAGATCAGGCCACTTAGGGAGCAGCGAGTGGGTCGATGGTCTACTCTGACGGATGGGTAATGTCATTAGCTTGGGCTGCGATTGGCAGATGCAGCCGCACCGATGCATCCTGGGATTGATCGAGCGCCTCCAGCAGTGCAGCTCTAATGCTGGCCTACGTGAATCACTCATTTATGAAATATTGATATTGGCTGATATCTCTTCCTGGAGACGGATGGAATTAGAGAGAGGAGCGCTACTTTTAAATGCAGTAGGCAAGAAGAGCTACCACCCCTATATATACAATTTACATATATCTTTAGAAATAGTGTCTGCAGGTTCTTAGAGGAACTAGTGAAGAAGATACCCACCCACACCCACTCTAGACATACACAAGAAGCATCCAGGCAGTATATGTGTTGCTAGCGCCATCTGCCTCCATTGCAGACACAGAAAACACACAGGGAGGGAGATAGATCCATCTGCAGTACCATCAAAGCTCACTGCAGTTCCAGGCCTATCCTCAACCCTGCTCTCCTTCCGTCCTGAAACTGCAGGCCTAGGATAACGGGCTTGGAACTGTGAACTTAAATATACCGCAGTGTGATGCTTCAAATCTGGCAGGGAGGATCAAACGGGTTGCAAAGACCCTGGTTATCTCAGAGCAGGAACTAGGGTTAAAGCAAAGGCATGGGAAAACCTTTATCTGCGGTAAGAGCTTTGCAGATCAATAGCACCAACCAGAGCAGAAGCCACTCAACCACTAATGAATACAAGAGTTTTTCCATCGTCTGAGCCCTTGGTGTCCACATGGTCCACAAGAAGCAGGTTCTGTGTCTTAATATGTCTGACTGCTCCTGCTCAGAGAAACCAAGCCAAGGTGTTCCTGCAAGAACCAACCACAAATGTGGCTGATATTTCTGAATAAGTTATAATGCACAGGACATTCACCCTTAACATTATAAATCAGCCTAGAAACATCCAGCAATTCATTATCTGAGAGCCTGCCTCAGCACTTATTGGGTCAAACACCCTGAACAACAGTTTAAACCTTTCCACAGTAACTGCCACAGAACCTGCTGTGATTGGTGAGCTAAAATCTGGTGTAGTATCCTGCTGAGCGTGATCGATTGCATTTTTTAAATATTCCATTTGATGTTAGTCTCTTATTTTGTTAAAAGCCAATTTAAGTGATGAAAATGACTTTTTTACCCATTAAATAAAATAAAAATCTTAGATTTGTAGATTTCGGTAAGCTTAGAGAACAAATGGAAGAAAGGAAATGTACTTTTTCTCAAATGTACATTGAGAAATTAAGCTTAAATGGATACATAGAGACATTGGAAAGTTAGTATGTGAAAATGAATGACATCTTTTGTCACTTAAAAACTACCACATAAGAGAGTTTTTGTGGGGGAAAAAAATGTAAAAGCTAGAAAAATGTATAATATAGGCCTCTTATAAGCTCCCTGTAAGGTCATCTTCATGCCTGATCATGGCAAACCAATGGGAATATTCATCTTTTTTTAATTTAAGCTTATTTAATTCATTTGATTATAAAGACAGGACAATGAAAGAAGAGTAAGAAAAGCCTTTTGCATCCTTTCCATAGCAATTTGCCAAGATTTTATCATTTTAATATGCAAAGAAATAGTTTGCACAGTGCGTGACTCCATTTCGCCCATCGATTTCCACATCATACTACCTTAAGCCCTTATTCTACCTCTCTGCTGTCAAATAAATGATAGATGGCTCCCCAGCTCTCAACCTCAGGGGTCTTAATGACTGGCTCCATCGAGCTGAGTTCAGCATTCTAGGCCTGAGCTGCCCTGCACTGAGAGAGTTATTCTCCATCTATTAAAACGGGCCTGCATGGCGGGAACTGCTGACTTATGTGTAAACGCTGTAATTAAATTAAACGGGGCTTTGAGCGGTGTATGTGTCCGCTGCAGAGATTTAACAGCAATCCCCGTCAACAAGAGTTTGTTAATCAGGGTGTTGGGAAACAATAACAGGAAATACAACCTGCATTATGGAAGACGTATGTAATTCTGATGGCTCGCTGTAATCTACATCAATCACAATGGATCGCAGTGTGGCTGCCAGTATTATTTGTTAGCTAATATCGCAATATTTGGATTGTGCATCCCAATATGTTTCTAGGCCTTAAAACAGATCATATTGCGTTATAAACATGCCGACCAATCATAGCCCTGGAGGAGTTTCTTTTCAAACATATAGGAAATCAAGTCATCCAGCAAGAGGCCAGTTATTAGTCATGCTAATGGCTCCTATTATAAAGTTTTAATATATTGATGACTCTGAAATATGAACCCCCACTTTATTTCAAGGGTACCTACATAAGGATGGTTAAGCAGAAGCATAACCAATACCTGAACATTCATGAAGAGCAGATGCCAGTAACTGTGAAAGAGATTTTATAAAGCAAACAGCATTGAACTGATGCTTTGACCTAAAATGATGGACATTTGTTCTGTTTATCTCTTTTGAAGCATCATCACCGAGCAATGAATCTTAGCACAGATAATCAAGAACCATGATTCATTGAAAATCACTGATGAGAGCATGAATTTGGTTTTATTCTTGCAGCGGGGGTTTACAGCATGAGCTCAGAAAACAAGACATTTGGGTAACAATCCTGAGCTGCTGGCTATTCATTTTGGCTGCCCTTCACGGTCGACAAGACAACTTTCATGCTCGTTTCAGGAATATGTGGGCCAGCCTTAGACAGCAGACTTGCCCAGACGAAACTGGGGCAACCTGATGCCATGGGAACGACCCCGTGCACTGGAGTCAGCGCTCTGTGTTTTCCCTACAAGACAGTATCCCACATTAAAGATAAGGATTCAGAGCTTCATGGATTTGTAGGAGATAAAAGTGAAATGCTATAGGGCTCCAGGGCCGTCACAGTTCAATTCATCCATTAAAGTTTATATTGATTTGGGGAGTGTTTACTATACCGCATTACTCTCCTACTGATGCTTCCTAAAGTTAAAAAAGAGCATTTTTATGTGCATTTTGCCAAACAGATTATTTACCATTTACTGATAATTTTAACATATTTCAGGCCCATTCATAAAGCTTGATGACATAAAATGGCTATTATGTATGCTATATATATGTTTTTATATATTATATATTAAAATTATACTGTGAAGGCATGCTGAAGATGAAAAGAAACCTGTTTTAATATGGCACTTTTTCAGCACAAATGAAGTGCAGCATTTTTATAAATTTGATCATTTCTTCCCAATTTGCTAAATTCAGGAAATGAACTTCCTACAATACTGTGCAAAAGTTTTAGGCAGGTGTGGAAAAAATGCTGTAAACAAAGAACGCTTTCAGAAATATCAATAATGATTGTTTATTTTGATCAATTTACAATCAGATCAATACAATCAATCAGATCAATATTTGGTGTTACTACCTTTTGCCTTCAAACCAGCATCAGTTCTTCTGGCTCCACAGAGCCCTGATCTCCACATCATCCAGTGTGTCTGGATCACATGAAGAGACAGAAGGATGTGAGGAAGCTACATCCACAGAAGATCTGTGCTCAGTTCTCCAAGACGTTTGGAACGACCTACCGGCCGAGTTCCTTCAGAAACTGTGTGCGAGTGTACCTAGAAGAATAGATGCTGTTTTGAAGGCAAAGGGTGGTCACACCAAATATTGATCTGATTTAGATTCTCTTTTGTTCATTCACTGCATTTTGTTGATTGATGAAAATAAATGATTAACACTTCTATTTTTGAAAGCGTTCTTTGTGTACAGCATTTTTCCACACCTGCCTAAAACTGTTGCACAGTGCTGTATGTCTGCATAGGAAATGCACTTATTTATGTGTGCAGGGGTGCCCAAACATTTGCATAAATATAAGATTATAAGAAGTCGTTAGGAAGGCAATCATAAGAATTAAAGTCACATATGCTAAAGACACAGATTCTAATATGTTCTTTCAGGTTTCTCTATATATTCATATATACTTCACATCCCATTGGCCTGAACATTTCATCACCAGTGTTAATCCGAATGCATGCACAAGGCCACGTTTTTATGTTTCTCCCAGTGATGGCAGTCTTCTGGAAAGTTCCAGGCTGCGTAGCTCTCCTTATGGCGGCTTACAGCATGGATCAAAAAGCCAGGCAGTTGCTCCTCCAGAGTTTTCACCACAGCTTTAGGGTCTCCCTTCTTAGCAGGACCATCCATCAGCTGCTGGATGCTGTCCTTAGGAAGGGGCTGGGGGTTGATGCAGTAGGACACCACTACGTTAGTGTCGTTCACCTGCAGAACATCAAAACAGCTTTGCCCTGTCACATACTGGAAGGTGCCCCCGGCTCTCCAGTTATGATAGCTGCTTCCCGAGTGGTTGACGACGCGAACGGACCACCTGACCCAATCGTACTTCTTCATCAAGAAGCTGAGCAGCTCCTGGGGCATATCCTGGAGACTCTTGCCTTCTCGCTCTTGGACAAGCCTCTGGACATCCAGTTTGGCCTGCTCAGCAAAAGACGTCACACATTCTTCAATGGTAGCCTTCATCTTGGTCTCCACTTCTTGAATCTTTTCGCTCCATTCTTGAATCTTCTCCTGCTCTAAGTCTTCACCCTGGGTGAGGGCGCAATGGCCCAGCAGGGCAATCAGCCCTATACAGAAAAGCTCCTTCATCCTGACGCAGAAATCTTCCAGGACTCTTCTGTTCCTAGCTTCATATTTCTCCACCACCTCCAGGACAGACTCTCCGAAAGTGTTGTTCCCCATTAAAGCATCATACAGGATGTAGAGGTTCCTCTCACCACCTGTCTTGGAAAAATGCTCCAAGAACAGCCTTTTTTTGACCTGATGAAACTGGGGCTTGGCTTCCAAGATGTCTAGGTACTTACGAAACTGATTGCGAAGGTTCTCCTCCACTACAAAGTATTGAGAGTCCAGACGGCCTTTCTTAATCTCACAGTCGATGTCCTCCAGCTGAGACGAAAGAACATCAAGCCTGTTCTTTACTGCTAAAAACTGTTCCTTGACATAAGAGACCTCTTTGCTCTGCACATTGTCCAGGGCTAACCTCAGGACAGGGGCGGCGGCTTCACACAGCGGGAAAAGCTCCCCCACCATGGTGGCCAGCACCTCCGCTCCTCTCTCAAACACCTCCATCACGGCCTCAATGGCCTCCTTCTTCTGTGCCAGGACTTTCTCCAGTGGTCTCGGCATGGCTGCAAGAGGGAGAACCACACAAGCTTGATTATCAATATGCATTAAAACACCCATCATAAGAGGAGAATACAACATCTGAAAAATGTTTGACCAAATATTCATCCATTCATCCATCCATCCATTCATCATCTGAGCCGCTTATCCTAACGAGGTGCTTGGGGGATGCCTGTCCCAGAGCTCACAGGGCAAAAGATGGAGATAAGAGAGGGAGGTAGGGTAGACAAACAGACATACTCAAACATTCAGTCACACCTACAGGTCCAATTTAGCATCTCCAGTCCACCTTAAATACATGTAAGTTTAAATGCAAGGTTCAGTTCCTCGGCAGGGCAGCCTGGTTCCATTCTGTATGAAGGGAGTTTCTCTGCCTTTCGATTTATGAGTGTCGGGATAGGCTATAGCACCACCCACAATCTATAGGGGGTAAGCAGTTGAGATAATGAATGGATGAATAATATAATATAATATAATATATACAACCTTTCCACTTAAACAACACAAACAGCCCAAAATCAGGAAGCCAAATCCAATAAACGACCCCGCATGAAACGCATAACTCCTTCTTTTCACCACCCTAATGAATAATTGACTGCAAAGGCATGACGCAGGAAAGTGTCTCCTCCAATATTCCCTCCATTCCAGCCTGTTTTCTTCTGATGTTCCTTCATCACACAGCAAACAGGGAGTCCAACCAGATCGAATGAAAAACTGTCCCTGGAGGAGCTGTATCCCTCCATACAGACAGAAAGAAGACGCAGGGGACACACCTTGAAAAGGCTACAGCCTCTGGAATTAGCAGAGGGGGTGTGAATATGTATTCACCCCTTCCATAAACATCAGGCTTTACCTTTTAGAGAAGCGCAGATCCTCCTTCTTTACGCCTTTCAGAACAAAATCTCCCTCAACTTCTGTTCTTCAGTGATCAGATGAAGAGACACAGACTGCATCTGAAAAGAGGGAGAATACAGAGAGAGAGAGAGAGAGAGAGAGAGAGAGAGAGAGAGAGAGAGAGAGAACACACACACACACACACACACACAGAAAGAGAGAGAGCAAACACACACACACAGATACACAAACACACACAGATACAGACTGAGAGAGACAGAGAGATAGAAAGAGACAGAATACAGACTGAGAGAGATGGATAGAAAGAGGGAGAGAATACAAAGAGATTACAGACTGAGAGATAGACACACAGACAGAGAGAGATACAGACAGAGAGAACACATACACACAGATAGACAGATAGATAGATAGATAGAGAGAGAGAGAGAGAGAGAGAGAGGGAGAGAGAGAATGTGCGCCCTCAGCCACGAGCGCACTCAAACCAGGCGCTGTCTGCTCCGATCGGTGCCAAAAAACCCAGATACTGCCTTTATTTTTTATTATTGAGTTTAATTATAGAGCTCTGTGTTGGAGTTTCGCTTTATTCCTGCACACACTCTGCGTTTTCCGTGCGCACCGCGGTCTCCGGGGAGCGCAGGAATTGCGCACGGCGCGCCACAGCCTGCGCGCTGCTCCCGAAAAACAGCGAAAGGTAAGCGCGCCTTAAACACTCCTGGGTTTTACATGAAGACCGTAATCGTGTGTTTGTGGTCGTGGGGCTGATATGCGGGCACATCCTCGCGGTTGGAGACGAGGTGTTTTTTCTCCGATCAGGCTCCTGATTTTGATGAACTTAATCTTTAACGGTAACGTGTGACTTGGGCTGCGTCCCAAATCACGCTCCTGCACTTCACCCACCACCTCAGAGGGGTCCTTAGGGGGTTACATGCTAATCAATGGGGTGGTACGCAGTTTGGGACGCAGCCTGATGTTTTTTTTTTTTTGTTGTTTTTTTTTAATTTATTTTTTGTTAATGTGAAATGGCTTAAATTAAAAAACCTGATAATTCGGTTCAGTTTGGGTGTCTGAGAATCCTGGTCCATTTAGTGTTTTATAACCTAACTGACCTCCATCTGAGTCTCTCAGGGCTGCCTTGGAAAGTTGGCCGTTTTAACCCACCTGAGCTCGATGGTTAATGCTCTTTACAGCTCGTTTAACATCATTTTTATCACCTTTTACCCAAAACAGATCCAAAATCGTACTTTTTTTCACCCCCAAAAATTGTCAACATGGCCGACATGTCTGTCAGGCTGAGGTACCTCAGGTTAGCTTAGCAACAGAAGATGGAGGGAAACACAAAACAGGCCAGGGAAAGGAGTAAAGGTTGTTTTTTCTTTTTCCATGACTCAAACCAGAACTGGGTTTTCTTAAAACAACGAAACATTTCTCAATGTCCCTGAGGTGAGGGCCACAAACCTGTTTTACTCGCTTTTTGAGGAATTTGAGGGGCTCGACTCAGTCCTGACATGTAAGGATGAAGATCCCTTTTAATCCCCCCTTTTAATAGTTAATTTTCCAGAACTTTCTGTCTTATCATCATGAGCGACACTCCATTTAATGACCTTGAGTGAAAAACCACTGGATTATTTTGAGTTCTTTGAGTACTTTTAGTTTTGCTTCTCCCAATTACATTTGAGTTACTGGTATTTACCTACATCTATGACTATCTTTGGTTTCATTTCTTTCTGTCAAGGGGGAAGACATCTGTTCTGATTCCAGTTTTCAATCTTAGTTTTGAGTTTAATCATTTTATGTAAAGCGTATTGGCAGTGCATTTTTTTGGGCTGGTCCCAGTACCGGATAAATGGGGAGGGTTATGTCAGGAAGGGCATCCGGTGTAAAACGTTTCCCAAATATCCAGACAACAAGACAGACTTCCATACCAGATCGGTCGAGGCCCGGGTTAACAACAACCGCCACCCATGCTGTTAGCCTACAGGGAGCTGGTGGAAACTGGGATACTGTTCACAAAAGGAGAAGAAGAAGAGGAGGAAGAAGGCATATCCAGAGACAGGAGGAGAGAAAGAAGTGGAGGAGAGTGGAAGTGAGGGTAGGGACTTTGAATGTTGGCAGCGTGACTGGTAAAGGTAGAGAATGAGCTGATATGATGGAGAGAAGGAAGGTTGATCTTCTGGGTGTGAGTCTAGATGGAAGGGTAGTAAGACCAGGTGTATTGGAGGAGGGTTTAAACTGTTCTACCATGGTGGGATGGTGGGATGGAAGGAGGACTGGGGGAGAAGTTATCCTGAAGGAAAAGTATGTGAAGAGTGTTTTAGAGGTGAAGAGAGTGTCAGGGAGGGTGATGAGTCTGAAGCTGGAACATGAAGGTGTGATGATGAATGCTGTTAGTGCTTCTGTCCCACAAGTTGGTTGTGAGAGTTGTTGAGTTGTGAGTGTACCCAGAGGAGAGAGAGTGGTGATCGGTGCAGACCTTTGTGGATATGTTGGTTAAGGGAACAGAGGTGATGGGTAGGTATGGTGTCCAGGAGAGTCTGAAGGAGATTGGAGACTGCAAATTAGTCACAGGGGAGAGTGTAACTAAACAGCATAGGATGGTGGTCTGTAGGATGACCTTGGAGATCAAGAAGAGGAGGAAAGTCGAGGATCAAGTGGTAGAAGCTGAAGAAGGAGGATTGCAAGGTGGAATTCAGGCAGGAGTTAACACGGGCACTGGGAGGTGTTGAAGAGCTACCGGATTGCTGGGAAACTACTGCAGAAGTGATAAGGCAGTTGGCTAGAAACATACTTGATGTGACATATGGAAGGAAGAAGGAGGATAAGGAAACCTGGTGGTGGAACCGAGAAATCCAGGAGTGTATATCGAAGAAGACGCAGGTGAAAAAGTGGGACAGTCAGAGAGATGAAGAATGTAGACAGGAGTACAAAGAGATGAACCACAGGGTGAAGAAAGCAGTGGTGAAGGCTAAAGATAAAGTGTTTGGGGAATTGGATGAGAGTTTGGAAAGTAAGCAAGGAGAAAAGGACCTTTACTGTATGAAGATAGTGAACCAAGATGAAGGAAGTGCAAGATGGAAGTACGGGCAGTGATAAAGTGGATGAAGAACGGAAAGGCTGTTGGTCCGAATGAAATACCAGTGGAAGCATGGACGTGTTTAGGAGAGATGGCAGTTGAGTTCCTGACCAGATTGTTTAACACAATCTTGGAAACTGAGAGGAGCCTGAGGAATGGAGGAGAAGTGAACTGGTACTGATTTTCAAGAACAGGGGTGATGCACAAGGGGCAGCGGTGGCCTAGTGGTTCGGGCGTTGGCCCTATGATCGGAGGATCGGGGGTTCAAACCCCTTCCCAATAGGTTGCCCTGAGGTACCCTTGAGCAAGGTGCCGTCCCCGTCCCGCTCCTCCCTGCGTTGGGCTGGCGACCTGTCCAGGGTGCGTCCCCCATCCTCGCCCTGTGTGCGCTGGGTTGGACACCGGCACTCCCCCGCGACCCCGTTTGGGACAAGCGGCAGATAATGGATGAATGGATGAATGGATGGATGGATGGGTGATGCACAAAGCTTTAGTAACTATAGAGGGATAAAGTTGAGAAAGAAAACAGGCTAACATTAAACCACAAATCTGTTTTAGTTTGTTTAAACATTTTGACTTTATTTAAGTAAGATTTAAGTAAGAAAGTTGCTTAATAGATACTTTAGTGTAATATTTTCCACCAGTAAGGAGGTTATTTCCCTCTAGCAGGACTGGAAATGAACAAGAGTGTAATTTAGAAAGCTTTCTGGGTTGTGAGATGTTTCTGCAAAGGCTTTTTGAACATGCTAAAAATCATTGATAATTACATTGGTCAATACTGAGATGAGTATTTAATATACTCACTGACTTTTGAAACACCATGAGTTTATCGAACACTTTTCAGTTAAATGTTTAATAATTATGTCTTTTTTAAAAGCAACGTTTATAGATTTGAAACTATTCTTAAAAAAGTAAAAAAAAAATACATATAATAATCAATGTGAATATTGTTTAAAGAAACAAAATCTATATAAATTATCTCTAAATAAATGAGAAATCTGTGTAATGTTAACTAATACTCAAAAAATGTATCTAAAAATCTCTTAGCCAGAAATTCCAGCCAGTTAACATGGTCTGGTTTCAAAGACGAGATGACAATATTTCCACCTTTGCTCTCTTAGCTAATGGTGTTATGTCTTTTTCTTCTTTCTACACATTCTTTCTTCCCTCTCAGATGGAAGAATGCAAGTTATTCGACCCGGATCCCGGTAGTCTGGTAGGTAAGCTATTTTTTGGTGAATTTTAAACGTCAGAATGTTTATAATACACAAATTTATTCATGAATGTAATCTGATTAAACTGTTTTTGTGATTGTATGTACCAGTTTAAATTGGAGGCAGCAAGCGCCGTCAGGACAAGGTCAGGACCACAGCAGCTCTGCTGATGATATAAATGCAAAAGGTAAGAAATGGAGACATTGCGTTTGGTCAATTTAGCAAGAAATCCTGCACATGGGTGCAAGTTAATGAAGTCACAGAGAAGTTAACAGAGCAGATAAATTAACGTATTTCTGTAAAAAAATAAACAAAGAATTATATCTACTTCAGAAAACATTGCCTCCATTCCAGGCTAGACAGGAACATGACATGCTGCTGCTGCAGCTTTTAATTCAAAACTAGAAGAAACCCACCTGATTCCTCTCGTTTTTCCAGTTCATCCATTTTCCAACGACTAACTCCTTCTGTTTTGTTGGAAGGAAAATTTACAGCCACAGACTGTAATAGGGAGTCTAAACTGCGGGAAAACAGGCCATATAGATAGTACTGATTGAGCTACGAATTAGTTTTTTCATTAGCGCCTATTAAATTGCTGCCGTTGTTTGAAAGCAATGTCAGGCCAGAACAGTCATGTTTCAAAATTATTTGAGGCTTCAAAATAGAATAACAAGATAATAATTTATCTTTACTGTCCTGAAGAATAATTTAATTATAGGTCTATATTACTGGATTTCCTGCAGTTCTTACTGCCCCCTAGTGGCAAACTGAATCATTTAAGCGTCATTAACATTAGTGAAGTGACTATTTGCCATTGTGATAAAGCAACCTCTACTTTTCATTTACATTTATGGCATTTAGCAGACATTCTTATCCAAAACGACTTCTATGTCCTAATTACAGGGACAGCCCCGCTGGAGCATTTCAGGGTTAAGGGTCTTGCTCAGGGACCCAGTGATGGTAGTGCTAGAGGTGGGATTTGAACCTGGGACCTCTTGAGGCACAGGTCCATAGGAAAGCATCCTACCACCAGCATACAGCTATCTAAAATTCCCAGGGAGCAGTGATGGGGATGGTACCTTGCTCAAGGGTATCAGTTTTTTTTTTTTACTTTTACCCTATTGGTCAGTGTTCAGTGTTCAGTGTTCAGGACCACCTGTTGGGTAGCTTGTTCTCAACACAGCAGTGATACTGAAATCTCAGTGTTATTTAATGCTTCATTAATAAAGTAATTAAATTTCATTTCTGCAAGGTGAAATTGAAGTTATAATGGCATATTTTTTCTCCAATATTTTATTCCCAGTATAAAATAAAGGTAATTAGGCAACTAATTAGTCTTTAATTGGCTTGTGTACGGAGTGTCAGGCAGTCCGATGAGTTGAAAGGAGAACGGCTCCATCTGGAGGAGGTTAGGGATTGATGCAACAGGGCTACATTGACGTCACAGGTTTTTCTGCAGTGTTTCTATTTGCAGCCCTGATACTGTCTCAGTATGCTGTTTGTAAAGATGTTCTGTATTCAAATTCATTTAATTTTAGTCAGTCTTTAGTCAGTTTGCATATATTATATTAAATGCACATTAAATAATTGCATAAGCAGTGGTGGTTGCAGAAGATTTGAAAAATAAATGTCATTGTGGAAACTATATAAACATTTGAATCCAGTAACATCCATGCATGGTTTATATTATCGCAATGAACAATTCATATTTTTTCCATTTCTTTAATTATATATATATTTTAAAGTTTGACACTACCTTCTGCTTTGGTAACTGTATTAACAGGTCAACACCTACTCAGTGTATTGCATTAATTGATATACATTTTAAACAATGTAATACCAGAAAGAGCACGGTTTTTGATTTTCATATCCCATCTTTATTGGTAGCGCTGTATAGGAGCTTTTACAATATTGAAAAAAAAAATATGAATTTACAGATACAAGAAAACATATTCAGCGAACCTCCCATTGTCCCCACCACAAACCGCATTCTGTGCTCACTTCTATGCATTCTGTCCTGAAATGCCATTTCAGGACACCCCAAGGGACAACGAGACGTCTCACTGAAGCATGTTATTCATCTTTTTTCAGAAGTGTATTCTAATCAAATTCAAGTGCATATGCATACATTTATGTGATTTATAACCAAGAAAGCCCTAAAGAGCCTATTACTTTATGCTGCACATACCGCGAATAAAAGCTGATTTAAGTATGGTGGAGACACTAGCGGTACGGTTAAGTAAATGACCCGCCCAAGCATGGTACCCCTAAAGCAGCATACCCTGAATCTAAATAGAGACTGGTACAACATGAACTGGCAGGAAGTCAATCTGGTCACATTAATAGCACAAAATGCAATTTGAAGGAAACAATAAGGAAATAGTACTTTTAATTATAATTAAAAAAAAAAACTCTTTAGTGCTCCAAAAACCAAAAATCATTAAAGGGAATTCCACTGATTTTTAACCCTTCTGCATTATTCAGTCGCTGAGAAGTAACTCAGAGTTTCTGTGAAATGTGCCATTATAGAGAAACTGATGAACATTTACATTGTTGGTGAAGCATCAACAATGCAACAATATTTCACCATTTTCAGAAAATAAAAGCTGTTGTAGCTTTAAGAGGCAAATACTTTGACTGTCTGTGGACAGCTCTGATGCAAAATGAGTGATTGTGGAGAAAATGTCTGAGTCAGAGCTCTGTGAACGACTTTTTATATTTTTAAATGACTAAAAGAAGCAGATTCTTTAAAGAAAATTAAAAAACCCCATTTTAAAATTACATAATCATAGAAGTGCACAAAGAGAAAACAATGCAGGATTTATTTTTTTTAGAAAAAGTTGCTCCTTTTCACATTCTTTGTAGAAAAAAAAAAATCTCTCTGCAAAACCAATGAACAAGACTCGAGTTTTTTGAGTGTGCAAATGAATCGTCTGAACAAATGATCATACCACTTAGATAAACGTGTACGAGTGTCCTCGAGTGTCCTCATAAATCGCACATCTGGATAAAGTTAGTGTTATATGTCCTTTCATTGATAGAATAAAGCAGGACTAACATAAGTGCACAGTTACGTTTAGCCAGTATGATTTGTGACGTTTGGTTAGTGTCTTGCTGAAAACATGGCAGAGGGAAGGTTTGATAGCCATTTAGTGTTTTAGCGAACTTTAGGTGTGTTTTGGGTGATTCAGCATTTAGATTTTTTTTTTTCTGATGCTGAAAACATCAATATGAAAGAAATACGTTCCAGTCACTTCAGCTTTGCAAAACCCAAAAGGTTTTTAAGTGTAAAGTAGTGTTTAAGTAGTGTTCCGATCCTTCCAAAAATAGCATATCCAGGATCTTTAGTGTCAGTGTCAGAAAAAAACTAACACAGTGTGTATTTTTAGTGTATTAAAGAAAGAATTACATTAAGAATTTGGCATAATAGTTAAAATTCTGTACCTGTAGCCCACTTATGGCTGTCAAACAGCTGTATTTCAAAAGACCAATCCCAACAGATTTATGTCTGCTGGGATTGTTGGGAACCTGACGTAATGGTACCACTCACTTGAAAGACAAACTAGGCCCTTTGCAATCTGCAAGTATGGACAGAACCTATTAATCCCTCAGTGTTGTTTTTTAGTAATATGAAAACTTGTTGATCCACTGGCTTTTCAAGACGACCTCAACAACAGCCAGCGTTTAGAAGTGAAACATTTCTTCACGTTTAGGCACGACATTCTGACAAGCAAGGAAAAAGGCAGGAAGAAGTTGAGAATGAAACTTAAGCTAATTCGAAGCCTCAGAAGCTCAAGGTGGAGTAATGGTGCATTTTTCAACATTGCCTGACAGACAGTAAGGCTGCCATTAGCTGTGGATATAATGCAAGTTACCACGGCTGAAAAAATTAGTTTTTAAAAATAAACATTACCTCTTGCAAGGTGTGATGAGATGTGGGCCTGGGATGTGTCTTTGTTGTCAATTTTGCAGGAATCCAGCATGAAAAGTCTTTATATTTCAATATGACCAGATTTGCTTAACTTAATTTAAACATTCATTTGCATATCGGATACACCAGCATCTGTTCACCAGGGGTCTCAAAGCAGCTGGTTAACATTTCAGAAGACATTGCTCTACCACACCATTTGTTGACAGCAAGTCCTTGATTAGAGCTTAGAAAGTTCCCTTGTCTTTGATTGGCGTCTTCGGTATTATGGCTTTGTTCTGTGTTTGCAAGTGAGACTGAACATAAGAAGAAAACTTGTATAACAGTAGAAGGTGGATAGAACAAAACTGAATCACAGCGTGAACATCCACCAGACACAAGTTGATACAAGACAGCAAATGAGAGATAAGGAAGAGAAGAGGGTAGAAAGGGATTAATGATAGGTACAGACAGAATGTAAAAAGAAACCCAGCCAAAGGAGGGGGACAGTGAGATACTGTCTTCAAGGCCATGGTCATCAACCTTTCCCCTGGAGATCTACCTTCCTGCAGAGCTCAGCTTGAACCTAAATCTGCTAAACCTGATTCAACAAATTACTCAGCTTTTTAATAATATAATTAATTATAATTAGCTGCCATTTGATTTAAGACAAGCAATGATTGGATGGTTGTAGTCACCAATAAGCACATGCATAATGTTAATTGAGGCTTTTTTTTTTAGCAGGATTAACTTTTTTTGATTCCTTTAGTGAGCTTGATCAGGGTTGAAGCCAAACTCTGAAATTCAGTAGATTTTCAGGAGCCACTAGGCTTTCGGGATTAAGTTGGTGACTATTGCATGGTGTACTCAAAAGGAGCACAGTGTGAAGAATCACTTGCATCTGCTTAAGACCTCCTGCATCTTCTTCTGCACCTTTTCCATCTTCTTATCCCATTTCTTGCTCAGGCCTTCCTCATCATCCCCAATGATGACAGCATAGCCCATGAGAGCAATCAGCCCCATACAGAAGAGGTATCTGAGGTGGGTGCACAAGCGCTCCATCACCTGGCGGTCGCCCCGGGAATGGGTCATGTACACCTCAAGGATAGGTCTGCTGAAGAGTTTGCTCTTCCCCTTGACACCATCATAAAGCGTGTGCAGGTTCTGGTCCCCCATATCAGTGGCATAGCTCTCTTCAAAGTCTTCCTTTTTGCGTTGCTGGTTCTCAGGCTGAGCTTCAAGGATTTCCATGTACTTGCGGAACTGGTTGCGGATGTTCGCCTCCACTTGGCTGTACTGGCTGTCCAGTGTCTCCTTCCTGATCTGCTGCAGGGTATTACGGTTTTGCTGGGAGATCTCTTCCAACCCCTGCTTCACACTGTTGAACTCACGCTTCAGTGTCTGGATCTCTTCATCATCTATCTGGCGCAGAACCAAACGCATCAGCGCGCCTGCCACTCCAAAGATGGGGTTCACCACAGTAGCCGCTGACGAGATTGCAGCCACGCACTTTACCACTGCCACCACCCCTTCCTTCAGCTTGTCTTTGTCCTTGAATATTTCAGCCATGGTAAACAGGATCTGTTCTTTGCGTCAAAGTCCTAAAAGGGAAGAAAAGGATCCATTTATTTGTATAATGAGCTTTTCAGTCACAGCACTATTTTTGTGACTGTGAATGTGTCTTAATTAAAAAACATGAAACAGTAATACAAATGGACTTTTAGCTAAAAAAAATAAAAAAATACTCTGTATTTTAATGCAATCCAATCTGGCTTCATTCATGAATGAGAGAAAAGCCACCATGTGTGAGGTCAAATCCATCACCACGAGGAGAGGTTAGTCACGTTGTAGCGTTTATGGTAATGCTTTCATGTGCTATTTTGCATGGCAGTTTAAGATCCCCATGGTAGTTTATCAGACACAAAAGTGGGTTTAGTTAACATGGTAACGTGTAGTCCTCTGTTGTGCCTGCAGTGGTTGGTTGCCTACTGAATGCAAAGTATACCAATTTACATATACAGCTAGGATGAGTATCTCAGCAATCAGGAACATCTGCTTGAAAAGATTAATTTGGGGAATGGTCCAATTGTATGTGTTCTTAGTTTTCCAAGGCATTGATTAAGCCTAATCAAGGACTAAAGGGTCATTGAAAAGCTTTTAGTGAAGGCTCAGCCTGGGTCTGGGATACCATCCCCTTAAAACACTGTTGGACTGATAGTTGCAGGGGGGAAAAAAAAAAAAAAAAAACACAACTCATAGCTTTCAAAAGTACAGCTAAATTAATAAATTAATTTAAACTCAGATTATGTACTGGAAATGGCAAATATTTATTTATTTGCAAAAAATAAGTGTGGTACACAGTTGCAATGACAACAGCTGATAAAATAAACACAAATATAAAAGATTCCTGCTATATATACATTCAACCACAATCTGAGATTCAGCACATCAGCATACATGACGCTTTGCATACATAGTTTGATGGAAGTGATCTAAAGAGAAAGCAATTTTAAGTGCTATTAAAAAAGGGCCCAAACGGAATAGAAAAGACCACAGAAAGAAAAAAAGCTTCCCCCCTCTACCCATAAGTCACTTTGGCTTCTTTGATTGCTTGTTCCATTTGAATTCTTCCGTATTTAAATGTGCCACTTCTTTTGAGATCAGTCATTCTTACACTCATCAAGGACCTCTTGCATCTTCAGCTGAATGTCAATGACTCTTTGGGCCCATTTCTCCCTGACCTCATCCTCGTCATCCTCAGTAACAGAGGTGTAGGCCATCAGTGCTATGAGCCCGATATGAAAGAGATGGGCGAGGTGAGAGCACCTGGCCTCCATCACCTTTCTGTTTCTGTCACAGTGCTCCAGGTAAACCTTCAACAGAGGCCTCCCAAAGATCGTTCCAGTCCCCATGACACCACGATAGTAAACATCCAAGCTCATGTCGCTCTTGTCCCTTTCATAGACCCTCTCAAATTCTTTCATGTAGCGGTCTGTGTTTTCAGGGTGCTGCTTGACCCCGTCCACCATTTTGTTAAAAGCACAATATTGGTGCTTGATAAATTCCTCATGTTTGCCAAAGGTCTCATTGACCTCATCTATGCGGATATCCTGAAGGGTCTGCTTGTTCTTTTCTGAAATGCTTTCCAGCTTTTCGTGGACCTCGCGGAAGTCCTTGTCCACTTCTTTAACTTCTTCTTCCCCCAGTCCCTTCCTCACAACACCGACCAGGGAGGTGACGATGCCAAATAGGGGATCTATGGAAGAGGCAAAATCTGAGATTTTCTCCACATATCCCAGCACCTTGACCGCAGTCTTTTTGATTTGCTCCTTGTCTGCCATGAATGCAGTGGGTCACTAGATTTTCATCCAACTAGTCTTTGGTCCCTTGCAAGTCTGAAAGAGAAAGGATAAATACAATATTTAAAAATATATATATAAAAGAACCAAGCCTTCAGTGTTATATAAATATAATTATCCAAGTTGAAATATCATCATTTTTAATAAACATCATCCTGGCATATGTATACATAACCCTTCATCTCTGGCATCTGGGCACATCATATAAAGACAGAAGTACCACTGACTGATTGGATTAAACCAAACAAATGTGTGTAAGAGAGCTCTTAACAGCCAAGACTTGCATAAAAATACTAAAAATATAAAGAAATCTTGATACTGGAATTGAAAATACTGCTGAACCTGAAAATTGGTACACCTCTAACACACGTGCATGTATGCTGCATACTTTAAAAAACAAACCCTTGGCACATATTCAGGCCTCGTTGCTGCACTGAAAATATTTTTAAATCAAGATACTATAATATATCGAATGAAATTCGCAATATCGTTACAGGCCCAGGGCTGTAGGTTGCTGTCCAGTTCTGAAACACCAGAAACATGGTGCATGCCTTTCAAAGAATCTCAAGTCTCCTACAAAAGGAGTCATCATTATTGAGGACATTAAGTACTGTAGACACATTACACTTTGTAGAAAGTGAACTGAATCCTGATTTTTAGCTCAACTACAAGCTATATTGCAAAGCTAGATTTAGATTTTATTTATTTTTATTTTTTGAGGACGCTGGTGCCATTTCCTGAGGAAGGATTGAATGGCAGGGTTTTAATCTCATTTTTTCATTTAACAGTAACTGTTACTTTTCAAGCAAATGTATCATCAGACTCATTAACCTGCATGTTATTCCCAAACCTAACAACATAGACACTTTTGTTCATACCCAGTAGAAATGGAAAACAACCTAGAAAATCAATACATTTCTAATCATATATTGGATACATTGTACAAAGCAGGGAGTGGGACTGAGCATTGGCTAAACTGGTTAGCTAAACAGGAAGCAAGACACAAAGCAACTCCATTACAGGAAGATTTACACAAAATGAATGATCAGGAGGTTTACTGATTGAAACTGTGAGAGAAATGAGGCTAAGCCTAGACTCTTACCTGCTTTATGGCCGTAGCTGTTCCTTTCCTAATGGTGCTGCTGCTGTTTTTGTACAGGCAGCCACCATTTCAGTCTCCGGCTGGAGAGAAAGCGCCTGCCTCTGTACCAAATAAGGGCAGGGTGTGGGAGTGACTCATGTCTGAGCAATGCTGATTGGGTTAGGGAAGGAAAAAAAAACAAAAAGCAGCTGTTCCGCAATCCCCTCTACCATGCAGAAAATGGCTGCAAAGCACTTTACTTCCCTTGGCTATAAATCAGCTACTGAGTACGTACGTGCTTGATGAACATTATTGCACTTGGGCACAACCAGAAAACTACATTCCTTGGAATTCATGGAATGTTGAATTGCCAGATGAACTCAGGAGTAAAAAGGGAGTGACAACTGGAATGAGGTTAAAAACTTCCACACATTGTCCTTATTTCAGCTGCCACCCAGACAGCTGTGAGGGACGAGACAGCCGAAACCTGTTGTTATTGAATGATGTCTTTGATTCTGTGGGTCTGTTGTGGACAGTCCAGTTTTGCTTGACAGGCTACAAACTAATAGAACTATGCTGGATAGTCTAGTTCCACTTCATTCATGTGCAGATATGATCAGTTTTCTTATAATCTGTCATTTTTAATCGGTTAATTGTCTTATCAGTTTAACTCTTTTTTTTTTTAAACATTATTGGGTGTCAGAAGAAGGACATGGTCAATGTGGAGCAACTTTTACTTAAATTCAGTGTAATAACAGATGAGACAAAGGCAAGAAGGATCTTTGTGAAGTGAAGGTGCTAGGAGGTGTTTTTTTTTTTTTTCTTTTTTCCCCGGTTTTAGTCATTGCTGTATCAAGATGTCCCCATCAGATGATACTACCAAAACTAGCAGGGTGAAGATTTTCTCTGAAGGGCCAGCACTTTGTTTCAGGCTGCCAGCCTCAACATCATTGTACATCTCAATATTAGAGCTCAGAGGAGAGCGCCAACAGAAGACCATCATGCTTTAGTAATAGAGCAGAGGGAAGGCCAAGCAGAGAGAGTGGGGATCTTAGATGTTAGATCTTAGAATAGCTGTAGGCCTGCCATCTCAACAGGAAATTCTTTAAAGAACCATATTTAAAAAATGAGATTAATAAACGTAAATTAAACTTTTTAAAGTCAAGATTACATTTTTAGATCCAAGAAAGCTTTTAAAAACCCATGTATTTAAGCAAAGAGGCATTCATGAATGTCATTTTAATGTGAAGGGCCCATTAAATACATTTTCCTTTAATAAAATTTTTGTCTGGTTATGGCATTTCTGCATTTTTATATGTTCCAAAAACAATTCATTTTTATATGACCTCCCCTTATCTAAAGCCTTACTGCTCTTTATATGTCAATCAGAATTGCCAGTGATCTGTTCTCTCTAAACAGGAAGCCAGAATCGGATTGCATTATGGCATCTACATCACTTGAGGATGCTACTCTGTGAAGTTAAAATCTGTTGTTCCTTCTAAACCAGTATTCTCCAGGTTCCTTGCATGGCTACCATGCATACTCTTTCAGTTTCTGTTAAAGTGGAAATTGTCTCCACCAGCAGTTCTCACTTCTAACTTAGCGGAAAGTTGAGTCTTACGTTGCAGTCCTCTCTCCGGGGCGTGCACCAAAAGGAATTTGCCACCAGGCACTGCTATGGAAAGGTTACTTCTCAGGAAACAGGAGTTCCTGCAAAAAAAAAACCCCAAAAAAAACCAAAGAGATGAAACAGAATCACTTTGTTGCCTTTCATTTTTATATCATGTCAGAAGAAACCAGTCACTGATTTTTTTGGAAATTCTACTAGTTCTCTTGGAGTGATAGGAACATAGATAAGCTTATCTAGATGGCAAAACCAAACTGCAGGGCTGCTCAATGTGAAGGTCGACTGATCTTTGTTTTGAGAGCATGTTGCATCTAAGAACACTCCTCAGTGCAAGAAGAACAGGAAGCCTTCCACACCACAGTGTGGATCGTGGTCTTAGGAAACGCAAAATTATGCATTAAGACAAGCAGGAGAAGACCAGAACCACTGGCTTAATCACTCGCGTCATATCGCAGGTCGGTAGAGGGGTTCAGATAAACAGGGACAGGAAGGAACGTGGTCCCACCCATTGTTTTTTAGCCTTTCTTTCAGGTTTGCTTGTTCAGCATATACTTAAACCACTAATGTGTCTCAAAAAGCTCTTGGCCAAGAAGATATATATATATATATTTTTGATATATAGCCCAAATCATGATCTTGAATGACTCTTTAAAGCTCAAAGTTTTGAGTGAAATAGTCTAAGCCTTTGGGGTTTTGAATTTAACATGCTAAATAATAAAAACTCAGTGACCTTTGCCTGCAAAATGTGTCCTTTAAAGGGGGTAAATAATGTAAATTTGATTCATCTTCTCAAATTCACGTCTAAAGTGTACTTAGGAACAATCCTTCTCATTAAAATTTAAAAAGGCATCACATTTCCGGGTTTAGCAGCGAAAAACAAGACATGACCAATACATTCAAAACCCTGGTATTAATGACAAGTGATACTTTTCTGTCTTACTATTTATGACAGGTGCTTCCACAGCTGTGGATTTGTAACTGCATAGACATCAGAGTTAACTTCCCAAAGGTTTTGTCAGCTGACAGATGCCAAACTGACTGAACAGCACTTAACTCAAGCTGACACTTGTAGTTCACACCTACTTAAATAGCACTGGGGACAGACCTATCGCCCCGGTTTGTGCCTTTGTTTGTACTTCCTACCCTGGTGACTGCTCCAAACAGGCCAAGAACCTTTTCTTTGTAGCCAGGAGCTCAAGTTTGTCTTAAAACATAGTTTAACTGCTTTTAAAATCACCTGTTCCCTAAACTCACCAGAGGGGGCAGTGATTTACATTTTTCACAATTATGACCAAAACCTGTCACACACTTAATGCAGAGAAGGCTTGACTGGGAGGACAAAAAGGGAGTGCAGTTTTAACCCTTTAACTCCCAGACACTTTTAGACACTTGGCATTGAATTTCTACACAGCGGTTTGTGGAGTTTACTCCTTCAGAACCTACAAAAGCTAATTAATGTAATGTCCTTTATTAAGAAGTAGGCTGCAAAATGGGAACATATTTCACACAGATATTCAATTTTTTAAATTTTTCTTCCTTTCTTCTTTAAAGTTGCCATTGATTTAACCCTTTCCTTTAATCTAGTCTGCCTTGGACTACATACCGGCCATCATTTATGGTGTTTTTTAAGACTAATTTAACTAAACAGTTGGTTAAATTGTATGTTCTTGGTGGAATAATCTGAAATGTGTTTGTCAAACAGAAGAGTGCTCACATTTGAAGGTAATTATTGGCAATTGCAAAAATTTTCAAGAGTTGGTTCCTTTTCAGAATGATCGTAGTCAGCAGTTAAAGGGTTAAGTTAAATTATTTAACAACAATAGTAATAAATAATAGTAAGAAATACGTAAATGACCCTAATTCAAATAATTAAGCAAAACTAAAGAGTATTCACTCTACATTTTAATAACAATAGGCATTTTGAAGTTATTTTAACCCTTTCAGTTGGGTAATTGACCATCACCCCCACCCCCTTTCACTGATGAGGCAATATTTGGACAAAGTAATACATGTGGGGAAATCCAGTTGGCTCACCCGACCCAGCAACAGAGTGAAACAGCTGTCATGGTGATAAGAGTTGCTGCAAACTAGTCTTTGTTTACCCCATAATCCACCTGTTTAACGGTTAAAAGACTTTCAGCTCTGCCGGCTCTCACCTTCTACACAACAGATCCTTGAAATGAAGTGAGCCGAGGTGTCTCCTCTAAAAAAAACGAGACAGGGAAGGCCACAATTCAGCAACCTGCTTGCTGATGAGCTCTTCAAATGCATTCAAATCATCTCTTAATGAATCACTTCTCTTAATTAAACTATGTCAATTAATAAAAAGTTTTTCACATGCTCACATGTCAGAAAGCTTGGCATGCTTTGACATGGTAAACACTGCAGAAGTCAGGAAGTAGGCAACTGCCTTCACTTTTCTGAGGAGCGGCCATCTTTAAAGCTCACTGTTAATACACACAGGGGGAGATAATCTGCCTAATTTGACTAGACAGAAGACACAAAAACATACTAAATGGGGTAATTTGCATAGGTACATTGACTTTGAGTGCTTCCCCTTTCTTGTTTGTCATTATCCTAACAGTTTTCTTCTCTTTCTGTTTCAGATCATAGCCTGCTTGCTAATCTTGGCACTCCCCTTGGACAGCAGCCTTGAGACAGAACAATTAAAAAAAATACTTCATACAGCCATCAGACAACAATGCAACCTTTTTCCTGTTTATCCAACAGTGTGAGTAGCTCAGAGGGTCCATATCCCCTCTAAAGCAAACCACAGTCAACCAGCTCCCATGCCAGCTTAGTTATAGCTCCCCCTAGCAGGCTGTCTAGTTCCTGATTTGAGCCAAGCTTAATATGCCCTTTTCAACCCAATATAGGGCTAATATACCACCTTTAAATGTGCATCCATTGGCATGAATGTGAATTATAGAGTCTCACAGTGCACCCCATCCAGCCATGGGCAACCCATCCATTGGACATCATAGCTTTACTTACCTCTTCAGAGAGCTACCTCTTCTACCCAAATTCCCAATCTCGACTGTACTTCTTCTTCCCAGCAATCCCTGCAACAGGGCCACTTCCATGTCAGCTCTCAATGTAGGGGTGTTCATATTAGACCATACCATTTTGGAGCCCTATAGAAGGCCCTCATGGTTCAAAAAGGGCCCAATAAGCACCACAGATGCACAAACCTTCACTTGCTCCAGTCAAATGGCAGGCTGACAACCTTCTATTGAGTAGCCCCCTTCTGAAGCTACACATGTCCTCCCCCAATGAGATTCAAATATTCCAGTCTTCCAACAGTCAAACAGCCCATACAGCAAGGCACTTGTGACTCTGGAGACAGCTGGAGGCGCACAGAGTCTCCAAAGAGCCTTTGAGAGCTTTAAAACCCTGCTGCTGGCTTTAAAAGGTCAGAATGTATTACTGTAGGCCCTTTTGAGTTAAAATTGATATAATTTAGTGGGATTAAACCAGAAACCAAAACAAAAAAGCACCCAAAATATAAGATTTATACTGGGAGTAACAGAGCTAAGTGAACCAAAGCCACCTCTCCAAAGGCCCAGGTTTAAAGCCATCAAATAAAAGACCTTATCATTGCTCGAAATGAAAGGAGCAAAGCCTCTTATTTTAATCATGAAAGTATATTTGGAGTCACCATTTGTGAGGATTCACAAATCAGGGCTGACCTACCAAAGTCGCATTTTATTTATCTACATAAATACATTCAGTGTGGACAGCATTACAGTGTGATGGGAGAGCAGGCAGTGGAGTCCCTGAACCATTCTTAATTTTCTAAAACAAATTTCATATCAAAAATAATTGTTAGAATTTTTTTTTTTTAATTTAAATAAAATATCACACCAGGGAGCTTCAGAATGTTCATATTTAAGCTAAAAGAGCAGTCAATTAAGCTCTTCTGCATCCAAAAATGATGCTTTAAACTAGTAGGAAGCCTGCCAGTTGCTTGCAGTTGCAGTTTATACTTTAAAGGCTCTGATTAAAAAGCATGATTGTCAAAATATTTGTTTCAATTTTAATTCTATTTATTTACACATAGAATAAGCAAATATAACATTTCAATGTAAAAGACTATAAGCTATAAAGCCTATTTTTCCACAAAAAAAGAAACAGCTCACACCAGCAATCTGCACTTAAAACACAAAGCAAAACCTCCCAAATACCAGAAGCAGCCGAAGCAATGCACAAGAGATGAGTGTGGACCTGCTGTGTCCTGTAACCTCCACCTTTTCTCCCATTGAGCTCAGCCCACCTTAAAAACTTCTTGCATAACATGGGAGGCTGCCTTTGTCTTGTCTGATGGCCCATGGGATGGATAGTCCAAAAAAACAGAGCCTGTTCTGCACAGAAAGCTCCACATCGTCCCAAGGGGTCTGACAGGCACGTCAGAGGAGAACAGCACACAATAAAGCTAATGGACAGACAGGCAGGTGTTGCGACTGCCGCGGCAGATGGTGTCCACCCCTCCTCGCCGGCTGTGTGGCTCATGTTTCAGGACCTAAAAATGTTACAGAGTAAACATGTGTCCTCAGACAAAAACCCACATGTGTCCCATCCCGCTTCATGAAGATGCACTGTGGCGCCACCACGACTCCAGACCAAATCCCTGTTCCAACCTCCCAGCGTCGAAGCATACCAAGACATGCATTAGCCATGCAGCTACGCCTTCAGTATCCACCATCCATCATCCATCATTACCATCATTAGCAACAACGTTGTTTCACAAACGGCGTAAACAACAAAATGAAATGCTATGTATTGTGTGTGTGTGTGTGTGGTGTGTGTGTGTGTGTGTCTGCATACCATAAATTCAGGCAATTAATGTATGTTATGCATTTACATAATTTACATATGAAATATACTTTTTGATAAACTAGTTTACTACTGTTATTTATGCTTTCTTTAATATTTAAATTACTTTATTTATTTATTGTAGAGAAAACTAAAAAAGAATACTTTTGCAATCTGGAATGTACATGCTGCTCTCAAATATTCAGAAAAAGTGCAGGTACTTTTTGGTTCATTTAGGTACAAACAGATAAAAAAAATGCCTTAAAATGTACATTGTGGCTCAAGTGAGGTCCGATTTTGAAGCTTAGATATGTGTTTTCTCAGGGAGACAGGAACAGATTTTATAACCTAAAGATTTAAAGTGGAACAGTAAACTGCAGTAAAAAGCCTGGTGTCGGGGCAGGGTGTAGAGTCAGTCCACCTTAAATAATTCAGCTAATTCAAATAAATCAGTTATGTTCCCTAACTTAAGTTACAGAAGATGTACCCTTGAGTAAATCACCCCAATGACAACTCGGTACCTTTTTTTTTTTTTTTTTCCTCTGTCCTGTTTTAGATTTTCCTGATCCTGATTCAGCATCAGGTTCTTGACGAAGGTTAAGTGAGTGTGGAATGAGGGAGAACACTGTGAGAACACAATGCTCTAGTTTGGTGTTTTCAGATAATTTTAAGATATTCAGTTCTGTGCGAAAAAGCGAAAAAGGTCCTCAGCCGACCTTAGTTTCTTCATATTTTGCTTCCGAAAAGCCAGACTTTCTTGTATTTTAATGCATTGCTGAGGAAACAGGTCCTCCAGGCAGGACAAAGCTTTTGGCTCTCATTTTCAGTCCAGTTTTTGAGCATCCAAATGATAAACGTTGCTTTTTAATTCACACCTCAAATAAACCTAGCCATGACTATACACTCAAGAAAAAAAAAAAACATACAAATGCCAAAATGCCCTTTGCCAAGTTCAGATTGAAAGTAACAAACTCATGGAGTAACGTCTTCTGTGAAGGACTGGCAACCTGTCCAGTGTGTTTCTCCATCTTTTGCCAAGTTCTGGAATAGGCTCCAGCATCCCCACAACCCACTTGTAAGTGGTTGAGATAATGGATGGATAGATTGAGAGATTTACAAGTGGCACAGGTGTAGGTTGAAACTTATTAGAGAAACTGTGTGATGAGTAAAATTGCCTTCAGGGAGTTCAGTTCTTTTTTGATTGTAACAGGTGAGCAGAGGTTTAAAAAGCAGGGAACAGATGAATTTCATTAGTAGTTTCCTCAACGCACAGTATATGGTTTAAAATCAACCAAATAAACTTCCGTTTTCTTTCCTCTCACCTCAGTGCCTTGTTGACTATAAAGTGAAAGTGACTATTTGCCATTGTGAGCAGCAGCACACACAGTGAACCGCATAACACAGTCCTCCTCGCAATTAACCCCATGCATTGTCAGCAGGAAGGCAACTATCCGTGCTCCAGGGTGCAGATGGGAACAGTACCTTGCTCTAGGGTACCTCAAGGCAGCTTACTGGTCTGGGATTCAAACCCATGACCTTATGATCTTTTGTGGATATATATAAATGCATGTATCATTTACTTATAAACAAAACCCTGGATAAAACTGGCATTTTTATCTTAATAAGATGTGTATGTACATACAGACTGACATATACAGTCATGTAAAAAAATTAAGGAAAGCCTGTGTGTTTTTGTAACATTGTTGGACATACGGATATTTAATCTAATTTTAACAATACTGTGGAATTGAAATAATATAACTAAACAATTAAAAGTGAAGAAAAGACTAAAAAACTTCTGTAAAATGACTGAATAAATTAGGACACACCTTTATTCCAATTAGATAGCTCCAAATCACACACATAGTAATCATGGTCACATGATTAGAACATCGTTACTCTTCATTTTGAAGGAGGATTGCCCTTTTAAACCTCAGACATTTAGTTTGGTGCTCCTGACTGTTGAAGTGAGAGTGAACACCATGGTGAGATCAAAAAAGCTTCTGAGCTTAAATTGAATTATCTGGACAGCAGATAATAAGAGGACATGTCTGGAGTAAACCAAATACAGCACTCCAGAAAAATAACCTCATACACCAACTGTAGGCATGGAGGTAGAAGTGTCATGAGTTGGTGATGCTTTGCTGCAGCAAGACCTGGCCAGCTCACCATCATAGAATTCACCATGAATTCTGTTGTGTATCAGAGAAATTATGGGAACATGTGGAGACCTATCTGAAAGAACATTAAAAAGCTGAAGCAAGAACTGGACCTGTAACATGACAATGACCAGGCAGCAGTAAAATCACCAAGGACTGGCGAACACTAAGAAAATAGAGAGAGTCCTGGAGTAAGCCGAGTCAGCCAGATCTTAATCCCATTCAGATGCTGTGGGGTGACTTGAAATTGGCTGTACATGAAGAAACCCCTCAAACATCTCTCGATGTTAGAGACTGGTAGATTCTGGTAGAGAGACTGATAGAAGCGTCTCACTAGTGATTTCAGCCCAAGGGAATAACACTAGCTATTAGGGAGTAGGGTGTCCTAACTTTTTCCTCAGTTAGAAACACATTTTTGTTGATATCTTTTGTTTAATTCATAAATCAAAGTTCATTTTTGTTGTTTACCTATAACTAAAAATAATAACAAGATTACACATCGATATGTGAACATTTCTTAATCATCTTCTTTTTCTTCCGGCTGCGCTGGTTTAGGGGTCGCCACAGAGGATCAACTGTCTCCATTTCTTCTGGTGCTCTTTCTCCTTCAAACCAGCTACCTACATGTCCTCTCTCACCAGGTCCATAAACTTCCTCAGAAGATTGTCAGAAACTCCACTGCCATCTCCCCTAAACACCTCCATGCTTCATCTGGTATGTCATCCGGTCAAACAACCTTTCTATTCTTACATCCCTCTTCATCGCTGCCCTCCATCTTGTTTATTTGCCTGCACTTCCAGTTCATACTCCCCATCATCCAGTCTTCACTCTACTTTCATTTTCTTTATCATGTATCAACCTCAGAGTATTCCTTCATCTGTAACTTGCTCTGTTCACCTGTGATACATTTCATTTCTATCTTTAATAGCTCTGACCTCTGCACATCTTTTCAGCTCTGTCTCTCGTCCTGTAATGATAAGGAGATCACAGCCTTTTTTAAAGCTCTCTTTACTGTCCAACCTCTCATACAATTCACCAATTATCTTATCTTTGGTCATCACCACTTCTTTCTTTGCCCTGTGGTTCATCTCCTTGTTCACCTGTCTACTCTTCATCTCTTACAACCAGTCCCACGTCTTCTTTGCCTCCCTCTTCTTTTGTATATACTCCTGGATTTCTCAGTTCCTTCTTCCTTCCAGATGTCACACCAAGTACATTTCTAGCTGCCCACTCATCACTTCTACCTTTACAGTAATTCGGCAGCAATCACAGGCTCTTCAACACCTCCCAGTGCCCATGTTAACTCCTGCCTGAATTTTCCAGTTCTCCTCCTTCAGCTTCCACCACTTGATCCTCGACTCTGCCCTCACTTTCCAAGCTCATCCCACAGACCACCATCCTGTACTGTTTATCTACACTCTCCTGTCACTACTTTGCAGTCTCCAATCTCCTTCAGACTGACCCTCCTGCAAAGGGGCAGCAGTGGCCTAGTGCTTGGGAAGATGGCCACAGAATCGGAAGATTGTGGGTTCAACCCCTTACCAGTGCACAGGTTGCCCTGAGGTTCCCTTGAGCAAGGTACCGTCCCTGTCACTGCTCCCCAGGCGCTTTCATAGCTGCCACTGCTGCCTGATGTGTGTTTGGCCACATGGGTTAAATCAGAGTCCAATTTCATTGAGTTCACTGTGTGTGTTCTCACAATAACAGAATATTCACTTTTCACTTTCCAAAGGATATAACCTGTCACCTCTGCTCCTCCCTCTTCTTAAAAAATAAGTAACAACTTTCACAGCCATTTCCATCCCCTTTTATAAAATCTACAACCCTCCGACCTTCAGCATTTCCTCTCTGTGATACCCATACCTACCCTCCTCCCTCATCACCTCTGTTCCCTTCCTGCCCATATCCATTCAAAGTCTGCACCAATCACCACTCTCTGTCCACTCCAGGCCTCTCTATCCACTTCATCTAACTCATTCCAGAAATCTTCTTTCTCTACCATCTTACAACCAACTTGTGGGGCATAAGCACTAACAACATTCCTCATCACACCTTCAGCTTCCAACTTCAAACTCATCACCCTCCCTGACACTCTCTTCACCCTCCAAACACTCTTCATATACTCTTCCCTTCAGGATAACACCACACTCATAATACCATCCACCATGGTAGAGAACAGTTTAAACCCTCCTCCAACACACCTGGTCTCACTACCCTTCCATCTGGTCTCTCACACACAGAATATCAACCTTCCTTCTCTCCATCATATCAGCTCATTCTCTACCTTTACCAGTCACGCTGCCAACATTCAAAGTCCCTACACTCTCTTCCACTCTCCTTTCTCTCCTCCTCCCTAAGGACATGCCTTCCTCCTCTTCTTCTTCTCCCTTTTTATTCCTTATTAGTCCAGTTTCCACCACCTGTGATCCCTAACAGCACTGGTGAGTGGTGGGTTATAACCTCGGCCTCGACCGATCCGGTATGGAGAGTCTGTTTTATGCGTCCACATGATTTGTAAGGTTACACAGGCCCTTACTGGTAACCCTCCCATTTTCGGTACTGGGACATGCGAAAATACACTGACATTGCATCCCTAGTAGCTGGGTTGTGAATGTTTTGTAATAAGAACTAGATATTTAATGAGATTGTCCTCATTTTTTCATATGACTGTATATTCGCGCCTCTGGTCAGTTTCCATTTTAACCTGTTTATTTAAGAGAATGATCTTAACTAAACTAGAAAAAGAAAAATATGCATGAGCATTAAACCTAAATATAAAATGTGTACTTGTTTGCAAAAAGCTTCAAGTTTGTGCTGTTTTGTTCAGCAAATAAGCAGCAAATGTATGTATAATTTGTGTTTCCTTTACAGAAAATGTCAAATTATGGATGTTATGCATCTGGAATCATCTGCACTTTTCTCTTCACTGCTTCATTTCTTAGGTTAGATGCTTTGTTCTGCTTGAAGGTTCAGACGTAGATCACTGTGTGGATTAACCAACGCAAAATTATCAAACTGCTCAGGTACAGAGACTGGACTGAAAACTACTTTTTTCTTTTCTTTTCCAATAATATTTATTTGTATGATGCATAACAATAATCCAAAGTGCGAAGAGGAAGATTTCTCACTTTCAAGCATGGAAGAGTTCAGTGGGGAGTATAGAGCCTGCATTTCAGTCTCAAGAAGTTTGAATTCAGTCCCAGAGCCGGACACCTTGAAAATGCTGGTGCACTTTTGGACCGAAGGGCACGGTGTTGATGAACAGTGTCTGTCAAGAACTGGTCTCCTCAGTTGTGTGTGTGTGTGTGGAACCGAGAACTCTTGCAGCCTTCCTCTCCAGCTACATCATGGGCTCATAAGTTCTGCTAATATATACACTCATGCAGAGAAACCTGCATGGAGAGTCAATATAAAATGTTTTTATAAAATACTGCAAAAAACTATATAATTTGCAGGAAAAAAATGGAAAAAGATCTTGGGTTTAGCAACGCGAAATGATTTTGAGAACTTCAATGCTTCATAGTGATTCAAATACCTCAAACACATAACCCTTTCAGCCACAAGTTGAGAGTACCGCTCAGGGTCAGCCCGGTGCCTCGTTGTTTTTCAAGGTGCTGATGTTAAAAGCCATCAGGTGGTTTTAAATGATCATGTGTATGAAATCTTGTAAGGCAGCTCCAGTCTATGAAGACCAGTGTCCACAGTTAGATGGTTGCGTTTCTCTCTCCATGAACATAGCTAACTCTCACCAAACTGTGCTGGACATCAGTGCTGCGGGAGAGGCCTGGCGCTCCTTTGAATGACAATCACAAGCGTTACTAGGTTACTCTGAACTTCTACAGCAGAGGCAAAAACAAGTAAAAGCCTAAATAACTTCACATTTCCAAATGAAGACATGGAAGAAGTAATAACATTACTTTCTGAATGAAAACCTTAAAATGGAAGTGTAGGCCCCTAAGCATAAATTCATAAGTTTTCTGTTTGATCAGAGGCACCAATAACCCCACGGCTAGGAGCATGCTTTAATATCCACAGTGTATAAAGAATGCACTGCTAAAAAGAAATTAGGAGTGCTGCTCAAAGTCTGGTTTTCAGTTTTTGAAAATATGCGTCCACTTTGTTCAGACGTGCAGTCATGAGCAGAAAAGGTTATTTTTTTAATCTGAATAGCAAAACAAAACACAAACTTGATTCGACTGGATTTTAACCTTGGGCTCATATTAATCATCCACAAAGCACACCTGGTACTTTATCTCCCATTCAGTTATCAAAATCACAGCAAGGGTTCTTGTGTATAAAATTTCCTTGTCTTAGCATGTGGTGTATCTTTACATTTAACCCATAGACCACCGACACCCATAGACCACCGCCACCCATAGATCTTAATTGATTCTATAAATATTGCAATAATAAGTAGGCACTCTTGGGTAAATGTAGAACTGGAAATATCACAATACCTCAAGAAATATTCATGACACATGATTCAATTCAATTCAATTTATTCTTATATAGTGCCTTTTACAACACAGTTGCCCCAAGGCACTTTACATTGATGACAGATGGTGGAACAGGTTACAGTGATGAGTGTTAAAGCAGTTATTTCTGAGAGAGGAAGACAAAACTCACTAATATTAGGAAAAAAACCTCTGAAGGTCAAGATCAACCGGCTACCACTTCCCCATGGAGTATATAACAGTACAAGTTAGTTTGGTTTTAAACTCCAGATCAGTGAAAGTCCCAAGTTAGCTGGAGTGCAATGAGCCTTGGGTCATGGCCTCAGATGCATTTTGTTACTGGATGTAAAAAAATGCATCAGTGTTTCCCCTACTGTGGGCTGCATCGCACAGACCAGACTGGTAGCTGACATTGGACTCAGGTGATGACACAGCAGAGCCCCCGGACATGTGGGAGAAGAGGAAATGGAATGAGGGGGTCCAGTAATGAGCAGGATCAGTAATGACGAACACAGAAGCCAAAGGGAAAATAATACAGTGCGATGCGGCATGTACAGCAGCACCAAGCGACGTGAAAATAATGGTACTATGGTGATTGAGAGTGCGGGTAAACTAAAAGTAAGTCTTCCAGCCGTAGGTTAAAGACTGGGGCGATTCGGCATCCCCACGTAGAAGCTTGAGCAGCTGTTCACAATACAGGGGCCCTGGAGACTGGCTGCGCCCATACATTTATTTATGCGAAGGACAATTAGGAGATCTTAAATCTTATGATATATGATACATGACATTTTCTTGGAAGTCTGATAAGTGTTAGTGGAGGAAGAACCAGTTGAATCAGAAAATACAATATAAATCAATACGCCACACTTGGCACATAGGTTTAAACAAAAAAACATGACTGAACAAATCTGATGTACCCTGTGCTGTGAACAGATTACTGATCAACTAAACGACAGAATATGAAGTGCAGTTTGGACACATAACAACGCCTTGGCTGCCAAGGAGAATTTTGCCCCAAACTATTATTTTCTTGATCTTTCCAAAATGGCCTTTCTCTTGACACATGGCCATACTTTGGTTCAAGCTTGCCAAGCCTGGCCCACTGCTGTGTCTCACTCCTGCCCATGTGTGCCAGGACACATTCTTCCGCAATGTCCTTTTTAATCCAAACTGGACTTCGTGTGTGCTCCACCTTGTACAGCACCTCTGAGGGTTCCAGGCAGACCGCTTTCCCAATTTGAGGGCTCCTCTTCTCCATCCATCACTGTGCTCGAGCTTTGGTTGGAGCCTGGAAGAAAGTCAAGTCCTTCAGAGATTCCAAGTTTTCAAGTTTCCCCAGATGCTGACCTCATGGCAGAGGTTCCCCTCTCCTTCTGCCAGCTTCCACCTGGCCAGCTGCTTACTCTCTTGTCCATCCCGTCCAGGGCACGTCTTCCGCTGATGAGTGGATTCCTGAGCGTTCATTTTTTTGAAACGTTGGGAAATTGCTTTAAACTACCTTTACCATCCAGGAGCAAACGTTTTAAAAAGCAGTTTTTCAATAAAAGCCCAATAGCCCACACAAAATGGCGCTTTACAACAAAACAATCAAATTAGAAAATATTGTCTTGCCTAAACAAAGCGTTAAAGCGCTAAACTGGGTTTTTTAATCCACTTTACTACTTCCCTGCATTTGAACCTTTGTTTATTCGGTGCCCATAAATCCGATTTAGCATTTTCGTCACAGCACCAAATTTATAAAACAAAAAAACTTGTTTAGACTTTCATATTAATAATTATTAGATTTTTAAATATTAATAGGACTTTCATATTCACTATAAACACAGTTTGAGCAGAATTTTAATTCAGTTTAGCACTTTTGTCTGGTATCATCTTGTAAATCAACACTTCAACTCCAGAGTAAATCATTAATCATTTATATATTCGTAAGATTTAAATAGATCACCACAAACACAATGTTTTAAATGCACGTTTTTACATTTGTGTTGGTTTATTGTAAATGTAATTTATGAAAAACCTAATAAAATATTCAAAATTCAAAGCCCTACAAAAACCCTGTAATTGGGAAAGCACTTTTATGACCAACTTGCATTCGAAATAAAACTGTTAAAATGCATTATAAATCCACTACTGTTATTTTGTCAATAAAGGATGAGTCTTAAATGATGTGATTTAATAATTTGTGTATAATTATTGTACATGTACAACCTGCGAAGAGGAAAAACAGTCTCTAAGGCAGGAAAGTATTTGTCTGTCATTTTCCCTATTTGTGGTTATTTAAATTAGTTTGTATTCTTAAAAATATTTTCCAGTCAATTTAGCCTCCTGTGAGGGTTTGACTCCCATTTTCATAACATCTATAACATCATCTGATCATGGTGCTGTCATCCAGAAACATCGCCGTCCGCGGAGACTCATCACAACCTCCGTCCCATCAGCCTGTCCATTACTTCAAGTACCAGAAACAAGGGAATGCGACCAGTGCTTTGATCCATGATCAATCAACCTCTCCGCCAATGCATCAGTCACTTACTGCCAGTTACCACTGTTACCACTGTATCCCTTATATCTGTTCTCTTGTACTTCTCTGTAGCAGCAGTTTCCTCATGTGCAAACCACAACTCTCTGAAGCACCCTGTCATCTGCTTTCTCCCAAGTCCACAAGGCTAGAAGTATCTTCTGACCTTCTCTGTGCTTCTCCTCCAACACCCCTCTGAGCAAACATTGCATCTGTACAGCTCTGACATAAAACCACTCAATGCTGTTCACTGATCACCTCTTTCTTATTAACACTTCCATGACTCTACTCGCAACTTCATGCTGTGGCTGATCCTTCACTTCCCTCTACCTCAATTTTAATACCTGTTCCTCACTTGCCCTTATTCTAGAAAATCAGTACCATCTCCACTCCTCAGGCATCCTCTCACTTTCCAAGTTAAACAATCTGGTCAGAAACTGCAATCTACCTTGCCCTAAACATCTCCGTACACTTCCACTGGTATGTTATCCGGTCCAACAGCCTTTCCGTTCTTCATCCTCTTCATTGCTGCCCTCACCTCCATCTTGCTTATTTTCTGCGCCTGGTTACTGCCCCCATGTTAATCTTCTCTCTCTCTCTCTCTCATTTTCTTCATTCATCAGCTGCTCAATGCTCCTTCATCTGCTCAACACGCTCTGTTCTGCCTGTAGTCGTTTGATTTCTATCTTTAATCACTTGATATATATAAATCTTTCAGCTGGTCTCTCTGTCTAGCCAATCGGTATATATCCTTTACTCCCTCTTTACTGTCCAACCTCTTAAATGCAGAAGTCAAATTTTGTTTTGGTTGACTGTGCTGTGTGTTCTCACAATGATGAATAGTCACTTTCACTTTCAAATGATATACTCTACTGTGACATCTTCCTCTACTCTTGTCAACTGGAAGCTCTTTCACTCTTAGTAAATATTAACTTCGTATTCCATCATACGCAAATCTACCATCGACCTTCCAGCACATTTCTCTCCCCATGATACCATACCTACCATCTCCTCCTGTCACCTCTGTTCCCTTCACCAACATGTAATTAAAGTCTGCACAATCTTTCCACACTCCTCTGTCCTCAGTACACTCCTCTATCACTTCCATCTAATTCATTCCAAATCTTTCTCTTCCATCCTACTGCCAAACAACCAATGGGGCAGAGAAGCACCAACATTCTTCAGACCTTCAACCAGACTCATCACCTCCCTGAAGCACGCTAGCCTGCCTCCAAAAGCCTCTCCACTCTTCCTCATTCTATCACCCACATGGTAGAACAGTGAAACCCTCCTCCAATACACTTGGTTTTACTACCCTTCCATCTAGTCTCTCACACACAGAATATCCGCCATCCTTCTCTCCATCAAATCAGCTCATTCTCTACCTTTACCAGTCATGCTGCCAAAATTCAACATCCCTGCCATCCACTTTTTCTCTCCTCATCCCTCCGAACGTGCCACCGTCGCCTTCTGTTCTTCTTCACTTCCTCCTCCTCCGGCTAACAGAAGTCCAGTTTCCACCAGCTCCCTGTCGTCTAACAGCTTGCTGGTGTGATCGTTAACCCGGGCCTCGAATAAGCAGCAAATGAATGTATACCTTATTTCTTTTTACAGAAAATGTGTAATTATGGATGTTTTAAAAAAAAAATGTCTATCACCAAAAGAACATTTTCTTTACTAAATTGAATTTCAAAATCTTTTATTAACTGTATATGTGTGTAGACATTTTCTGAAGGAACTAAGCCACACTTTTTAAAAATATTTTGCACCTCAGTAGTGCAGAAAATACTATTTTATTAATGGCCATCTGTCTTTGTCACATTGAGTAGATTAAAGGGAACACTTGTTTTGGTGCTCCAGGCTGCAAAGTGTCCCTAAAGACCTGGAGTTCTGGAATAAAGTGGTTCCCCACCCACTCAGCGTTCAACATCAGCAGTCAACTAATCACCTGATCATCTGAAATCATCTGCACCTGTTTCTTCACTGCTTCATGTCTTAAATTAGGTGCTTTGTTCTCACGTGAAGGTTCAGACATGAATCACTGTGTGGATTAACAACAACAACAACAACCCAACAACATAACAGCTTCACCACCACCACACCACTGCCCGCACTACCACCACCACCACTGCGACTGCTCAGGTACAGAGACTGTGCACAGAAAATGAGAGGCGACAACACTGTCAGCTAGGAAGGTCTGAGAGAACTGCTCAGGAGCGGAGGCTGGACTAAAGCTTTCTTTTCTTTTAAAATAATATTTATTTGTATAGAGCAAAATAATCCAAAGTGCCAAAAAGGGAAGATTTCTCTATTAACAGCATGAGTTCTGCGGCAGTATAAGCGCTGCGTTTCACTCTCATGAGCTAGATTCCTTGATTCCTAATTTCGAGCCGGACAACAAGGAGAAAATGCTCAAAACACTTTTACTGGACAGAAAGGAGCACAGTGTTGCTGAGCAGTGTCAGGTTGAGAATGGTCTCCTCAATTTGTGTGTGTGTGTGTGTGTGTGTGTGTGTGTGTGTGTGTGTGTGTGTGTGTGTGTGTGGGAACCGAGAGAACTCACCTGACCTTCCTCAACAGCTACGCCATTAGGCTTAAAAAATTCTGCTATGCTCTTACTCCTGCAGAGAAACCTGCATGGTGAGTCAATGCAAAACTTTTTTTTAATATAAATACACACAAAAATGTCTCAATTGCAAGAAAATAGGTTGTGCAGACAGATGTGGTTTAAGACACTGTATGACTTTATTAAAAACCTTACTCTTTTTAGACTGATGAGTTTAACATGTACCAAGATTATCAGCAGAGAGAAGAGGTGCTAGTCACACTGTATCAGACAAAACCTTTCTTGTTCATTACATTTACCGTTAAGCACTCTTATCCAGAGCGATTATCAGTTCATAGCAACAGTCCCCCTGAAGCAACTTGGGGTTGAGGGTTTTGCTCAGGAACCCAGTGGTGGAAGTGCTGGAGGTGGGATCTGAGTCGGTGACTTCTAGCCGGTCCGCCAGGCGGTATCAAACCACTGAACCTGCATCTAAGTCTGCAAACATGAGCAGACAGTTTGAAGCGAGCAGGAGTAGAGTTTGGGGACATTTATGGAAAATATCTATGAGGTTTCAGCAACGCCTTGAGGTAGCTTTGAGCAGGATCTTTGTAGTGATTCAAATGCCTCCATGCCACAACTACTCCTTCAGAAGTTAAAGGTACCGCTCAGGGTGCGGCCAGTTCTACAGTGCCTCCTTGCTTTCAAGAAACTCTCTGTGAAAATGATGACGGGTTTGGGATGGACATGTTGAAAGCCATCAGGTGGTTTTAAATGATCATGTGTATGAAATCTTGTAAGGCAGCTCCAGTCTATGAGGACCAGTGTCAGTTAGATGGTTCCACCTGCTCACACAGACCTCTTCAACTCTCCACCAGCGCTGTGCAGGACATCAGTGCTGCAGGAGAAAGGCCCTCCCTCCTTTTGAATGACAATCACAAACGTTACTCCTGAACTACAGCAGAGGAGCCAAAAACAAGTGAAACACATAACTTCATTTCAAATGAGGTGTGAAGTAACCAATAACATTCTTTCTGAATGAAAGAAACCATCCATCCATCCATTTTCTGCCGCTTGTCCCAAACGGGGTCGGGTAGTGCTGAAGTCAACCCAATGCACACAGAAGGCGGGGGCCCAGAGGGCACCTGGACAGGTGCCAGCCCATCGCGGGAAGAAGGCAGAGACAGGGGCGGCACCTTGCTCAAGGAGCACCTCAGAGAAACCTGACAGGAAGGGTTTCGGAACCCCCGAAGAAAGAAACCATAAAAATGGAAGTGTAGGCCCCACAAGCACAGTTTAGCAAGTTTTCTGTTTGATCAAATGTAGCCTGCTGCGAGGCATTGCTTTAATATCCCACAGTGTATAAAGAATGTGGCACTGCTAAAAGAATGAGTGCTATCCAGAGTCACAGGATTTCAGTTTTGAAAAGCACGTCCACCTTCCATTCAGGCATTTTGGTCATGAGCAGAAGGTGTTTTTTAATCACAGATAGCAAACTAAGAGCTACAAACTTGGTTCGACTGGATTTGAGACCTTCCCAGGCTCATAGTTAATCATACCAGCACACCCTGGTAACTTTATCTCCATTCAGTTATCAAAATCACAGCAAGGGTTCTTGTGTGTAAAATTTCCTTGTCTTAGTCTGTGGTGTATCTTAGTGATTCTATTAATATTGCAATTATAAGTAGGCACTCTTGCGTAAATGTAGAACTGGAAATATCACAATACCTCAAGAAAAATTCATATCATGATAAGTTTCTTGGACGTCTGATAAGTGTTAATGGAGGAAGAACCAGTTTAATCAGAAAATACATATAAATCAACCACTTTTATGGCACTAAATCATGCTAAGAAAAGAAAATCTGCTCTCTCTGCAAATAAAATGGAACTAATCTTTACCTATTAATGACCACGATACACAAGATAAGAATGTTGTGATGTGATTCATCACTGTAATATCATTTTGCTTTGCCCTTAGTAAATGGTGAAGGTAATGGTAGATACAAATGGGTGGAGTGTTTGCTTAAGGATTGTGAAACAAAAATGGAAAAAGCAGATGTTTTAGAATGGCAACGCTGAAAGAATCGTTATTCCACTGATCATGGGGTTTTAAACAAAAAAATGACTGAACAAATCTGATGCACCCTGTGCTGTGAACAGATTACTGATCAACTAGACGACAGATTATGAAGTGCAGTTTGGACACATCACAATGCCTTGGCTGCCAAAGCAGAGTACACGCTAGCTATTATTTCTTCAGTCTTTCCAAAATGGCCTTTCTCTGGCATGGCCCATGCCCCAATTTAAGCGCCGAGCATGCCTTCCTCCTGGACAGAGTGGTTTAGGCTGTCGCTCGTCCCAAATCTCTGGATGGGCCTGGCCCACTGCTGTGTCTCACTCCTGCCCATGTGTGCCAGGACACATTCTTCTGCAACATCCTTTTTGATCCAAACTGGACTTCCTGTGTGTGCTCCACCTTGTACAGCATCTCTGAGGGTTCCAGGCAGACCACTGCCACTCATTTGAAGGGCTCCTCTGCTCCATTGTTGGAGCGGAGTGGTCAGCCTGAGATTTTCGTTTCAGATTTCCCCACAAAGATGCTTTTGACCTCAACCCAGCGGAGTTCTCCCTCATCTGCGCCAGCTTCACACAGTGGTTGCTGAACTCACTTGTCCATCACGTCAGGCGTCTTCATGATGCGTTCTGAGCTAATTTTGCGAACTGGAGGAGCCACGGCTACCTTTCACCATCAAGACCGAGCGTTTAAGCAGGTTTTTGCCGTAAAAGCACAAATGATGCTTTAACAAACAATCAAATTGGAGAGAAAATGTGTCTTGTCTAAACAAAACCTTAAAGCGCTAAACTGGGTTTTAAATCCACTTTCTTTTCGCGCTTCCTGCATTTGAACACACCTTTTGTTTACTTCCGGTGCCCATAAATCTGATTTGTACCATCACAGCACAAACTTTATAAAACAAATAAACAAAAAAACTTATTTAGACTTTCATATTAATAATTATTAGATTTTTAAATATTAATAGGACTTCCATATTCACTTCCCTTCACCAACATGTCCATTAAAGTCTGCACCAATCACCACTCTCTGTCCTCATTTTACTCTCTATCAAATTCACATCACTCATTCCAGAAATCTTTTTTCTCTTCTTTCTTACAACCAACTTGTGAGGCATAAGCACTAACAGAATTCATTATCACACCTTCAACTTCAAACTCATCACCCTCCCTGACACCCTCTTCACCTCCAAAACACTCTCCACATACTCTTCCTTCTATCCACCCCATGGTAGAACAGTTGAAACCCTCCTCCAATACACTTGGTCTTACTACCCTTCCATCTAGTCTCTCACACACAGAATATCTGCCTTCCTTCTCTCCATCATATCAGCTCCATTCTCTGCCTTTACCAGTCAGCTCTTGCCTTCCAACATCCCTGCACCATCACTTTTCTCCTCCTCCTCCTCCTCAGCCAACAGAAGTCCAGTTTCCACCAGCTCCCTGTAGTCTAACAGCACTGGTGGCGGTCGTTGTTAACCTGGGCCTGGAAATGAGCAGCAAATGAATGTATAACTTGTTTCCTTTACAGAAAATGTGTAATTATGGATATTTAAAAAAAAAAAAAAAGTCTATCACCAAAAGAACATTTTCTGTTTAAATTAGACAGAAATTATTATTAAGTATTAAAGTTGTTTCAAATTCCTATATAGAGGAGTTTTTATGGGCTTTGGTATTTTTGAATATTTTTTAATTTTTCACCATTACTACAATAAAATGTACTATTGTAAAAAACATTATTATTAAAACATTGTGTTTGTGGTGATCTATAAATCTTACGAATATATAAATGATTAATGATTTACTCTGGAGTTGTGCGTTTCATTTTACAAGATGGCGCTGTGACGAAAGTGCTATACTGAATTAAAATTCTACTCAAATTGTGTTCGTAGTGATATGCAAGTCCTATTAATGTTTTATATTAATAATTATTAGATTTTTAAAGTCTAAAGAAATTTTTTTGTTTGTTTCTTTTATAATTTGGTGCTGTGACGAAATTGTAAACGGATTTATGGGCACCAGAAGTAAACGAAAGGTGTGTTCAAATGTAGCAAGCGCAAAAAGAATGTGGATTTAAAACCCAGTTTAGCGCTTTAACGTTTTGTTTAGACAAGACACATTTTCCCTCCAATTTGATTGTTTGTTAAAGCGTCATTTGTGTGGCTTTTACGTGAAAAAATCTGCTTTTAAACGCCAGTCTTGATGGTGAAAGGTGAAGCGAAACTCCGCCAACGTTCAAAAATGAACGTTCAGAACGACCATCATGAAGACGCTCCTGGACGTGATGGGACAAGAGATTTCAGCAACCACCAGGTGAAGCTGGCAGAGAGAAGGGAGAGAACCTGCTGGCTGAGGTTAAAGGGCATCTTGTGGAAACTGGAAATCTCAGCTGGCCTGACCACTCCTTCTAAGGCTCCAACTTAATGAAGGGCAGTCAGTCCAGTTTGGATCAAAAGGACGTTGCAGAATGTGTCCTGGCACATGGGCAGGAAGTGAGACCACAAGTACCAAGGGTAATGATATGTTGATTTCTCAACATTTTTGCCAGTTCCTTTGGTTTCTTTAGCTACCGGTAACACTTATCAGACATCGAAAGCTTATCATGATGAAGTAATCATATGTGTCATAGAATAATTTTGAGAGTGTTTTAGTATTTCCAGTTCTACCATTTACCAGTACCTACTTATTATTTGCAATATTAATAAGATAATTAAGATACACACAGACTAGATAGAAATTTTGCAGAACCTTATAGTTTTCGATAACTGAATGGAAGATAAGATTGCAGGGTGTGCTTTAGATGGATGATGGTCTTTATAGCTAACCCAAGGTTCAAATCCAGTCGAATCAAGTTGTGTTTTGTTTCTTTCTTCAAGATTAAAAAAATAACCTTTTCTGCTCATGACTGCATGTCTGCACAAGGTGGACGTGCTTTCAAAAACTGAAACTTCAGACTTTGACAGCACTCCTAGTCTTTTTAGCAGTGCCACATTCTTTTTATACACTGTGGATGTCAAAGCATGCCCGACAGACACCATTTTAAATCCTGAAAACGAAACCTTTATGTTGTGGGAGCCTCTTTGACACCATTTTAAAAGAAAAAAAAAAGATTTTCAGTCCAGTGTGTCATTCTGGAGCTTGGTTCTCCAGATCTTCCTGAAAGAGGACAGGTATTTGTAAATCTCTCTCATTTTCAGTCAGTCCTATATGCTGAGCAGTTGACTGTGGTTTTTTTTTTGTTTGATTAATCCACACAGTGATCTATATTTGAACCTTCACTTGAACAGCTTTTTAATTGGGTATGACTTGGTGCAGAAGAAATGGGTGCAGATGATTTCCGATCATCACGCTGGTGATTAATTTACTGCTGTTCACTGAGCATGGGTGACGAACACTTTATCACAGAACCTTGTGTTTTGGCACAGGCACCAAAACAAGCAAGTCAGTGGTGCACTCTGCCTGCCTGCGTCCCAAGCAGAGAATTCGCGGGGAGTGCTGAGTCCATCCCATGCAGAGTGGGGCAGAGGCACACCCTGGACAGGTCGCCAGCCGCGCCAGGGAGAGAGTGAGACAGAGGCGATTGCCAGCTCAGAGGTACCTCAGGGCAACCTATTGGGAAGGGGTTGAACCACGATCCTCTGATCCATGCGGCCAATACACTTGTTTCCACACAAAGGGTGCAAATATTTTTAAAGTGTAGCTTGGTTACAGGCGCCATAATATTTGTTCTACATTAAAAAGATTTTTTTAAATCCAATTTAAAAAGAAAAGGTTCTTTTGTTGATTGACTTTTTTTTTTTTTTAAATATCCATAATTACATTCTGCCAAAGAAACAGGTCCCTTACAGGCTGTTTGCCTTATTCGAGGCCGGAGTGCTGCCAGCCACCACCAGCGTGCTGTTGAGACAGGCTGGTGAAACTGGACCACTGTTGTCGGAGGAGAAGAAAAGCGAGTGGCGCGTAGCAGTAACATGTTGGAGGGATGAGGAGACGACAGAGAGTGGTGATTGGTACAGAACTTTTAATGGACATGTTGGTGAAGGGAACAGAGGTAATGAGGAGGTGATGGGTAGTTATTGTATCAAGGAGGAGGGAATGCTGAAGGTCAGATGGAGTTGGGTTGGATGATTATCTATGAGCCCAAGGTTCAAATCCAGTCGAATCAAGTTTGTGTCTTGTTTTGCTGTTCAGATTTGAAAAATAACCTCTTCTGCTCAAGTCAGATATGCCAACTAACCTGCACGTCTGAACAAGGTGGATGTGCTTTCAAAAACTGAAACTTCAGACTTTGACAGCACTCCTAGTCTTTACTAACATTGCCACGTCTTTTACCATACTGTGGATATTCAGCATGCCACGAGCGGGCACTGCGTTCGATCAAACAGAAAAACTTGCTCAACTGGCGGTCAACTGGTTTTCTTTGCGTTGAAGAAAGGTTATTGTTTCCTTACCACCTCATTTTGGTGAAGTTATTTACGTGTTTCACTTGTTTTTGGCTCCTCTGCTAGTTCAGGAAGTAACCCGGCCAACGTCTGTGATTGTCATTCAGGAGCGAGGGCCTTTCTCCAGCATGATGCTCCAGCACAGTTTGGTGGCGGATTGGGCGGTCTGTGAACAGGTAAACCGTCTGCTGCTGGACACTGGCATGGTCCTCGCCGAGGCTGGGCTGCCTTGAATTTCGCCACACTGATCATTTAAAACCCACTGATGGCTTTCTTGCTCAGCACACCTGAACGGCAGAAAGCTAGCAGAGGCACTGTAGAGCGGGCGACCCTATTGTTACCAGCAGAGGACAAGTTTGTTTGAAATATTTATCACTAAACATCAGTTCTCAAAAACTTCTAGGTACTTTAAACCCCAGATCATTTCAATTTTTTCCTGCAATTGAGACATTTTTGTGTGTATTTTTATAAAAATGTTTTGCATTGACTCACCATGCAGGTTTCACGATGTAGCTGGAGAGGAACATTTTTCTTGTTGTCTGGCTCAAATTAAATTCAAACTCTTGAGTGGGAGAAATGCAGCTCTTATACTCCCACTGAACTCATGCTTTTAAAAGGGAGAAATCTTCCCTTTCTGGCACACTTTAGTTATTGTTGTACACCTTTAAATAAATATTATTAAAAAAAGTATTTTCAGTCCAGTCTCTGTACCTGAGCAGTTTGATAGTTTTGTGTTGGTTAATCCACACAGTGATCTACGTCTGAAACCAAGCAGAACAAAGCTGTCTATTAGGAACATGAGCAGTGAGAAACAGGAGCAGATGATTCCAGATGAGAGATCAGGTGGGCAGTTTTACTGCGGTGTGAACTCTGAGAACGCGTGACTGGCACTCAGGCAGCACAGCCTGGAGCACTACAAATATTTGTTCATTAATCTACTCAATGTGAAAAAGACAGACTGGCAATAATGAAATAGTACTTTTTGTACCACTGAGGTTCAAATTTAAAAAGAAATATGTTCTTTTGGTGATAGACACCAAAAAGTGTTTGTTCTTTTTTAAGAACATCCGTTATTTGACATTTTTTGTAAAGGAAACACAAATTATACATACATTTGCTGAACAAAACAGCACAAACTTGAAGCTTTTGCAAACAAATACACATTTTATATTTAGGTTTCATGCTTGCCATTTTTCATTTTCCAGTTTGAATTAAGATCATTCCTCTTAAGCAGGTTGAAATGGAAACTGACCAGAGGCGAGGAATATACAGTCATATGAAAAAATGAGGACACCCTATTAAATATTCAGTTCTTTATTAAGAAAATGTTCACAGCAACCACTAAAGGATGCACAAAGTCAGTGTTTTCTTCGCACCGGTCCCAGTACTGGAAAAATGGGGAGGGTTATATCAGGAAGGGTATCCGGTGTAAAACTTTGCCAAATCAATATGCGAACTGACAAAACAGACTTCCATGTACCGAGGATGGTCGAGGCCGAGGTTGGCAACGACCACCACCAGTGCTGTTAGACTACAGGGTGGTGGAAACTGGACTACTGTTGGCCAAAGGAGAAGAAGAAGAGGAGGAGGAAGGCATGTCAGGAGGGAGGAGGAGAGAAAGAAGGGGAGGAGAGTGGAAAGAGAGGGTAGGGATTTTGAATGTTGGCAGCATGACTGGTAAAGGTAGAGACAGGGTTTTTGTAAAGTGTAAAGCCACACCAATAACGCTTTAACAAACAATCAAATTAGAGGGAAAATGTGTCTTGTCTAAACAAAACGTTAAAGCGCTAAACTGGGTTTTAAATCCACTTTCTTTTTTAACTTCCTTCACTGTTCAACCACCTTTTGTTTACTTCCGGTGCCCATAAATCTGATTTAGCACTTTCGTCACAGTTTATAAAACAAACAAAAAAAAATAAAAAAACTTAGTTAGACTTTCATATTAATAATTTATTGAATTTTTAAAAATATTAATGAGACTTCATATTCTCCCTTCATAACATATCCATTAAAGTCTGCCAATCACCTCTCTGTCCTCAGTGCCACTCTATCACTTCATCTAACTCATTCCAGAAATCTTCCTCTCTTCCATCTCACAAACAACCCCACTGAGGCAGAAAGCACTAACAGCATTTATCATCCACCTTCAACTTCCAACCCAAGCTCATCCTCCTGACCTCTCTTCACCTCCAAAACACTCTTCATATACTCTTCCTCCTTCTATCCACCCCATGGTAGAACAGTTGAAACCCTCCTCCAATACACTTGGTCTTACTACCCTTCCATCTAGTCTCTCACACACAGAATATCAACCTTCCTTCTCTCCATCATATCAGCTCATTCTCTACATTTACCAGTCATGCTGCCAACATTCCAACCTCCCTGCCATCACTTTTTCTCTCCTCATCCCTCCGAACGTGCCGATGCCTTCTTCTGTTCTTCTCCTCCTCCTCCTCCGGCCAACAGTAGTCCAGTTTCCACCAGCTCCCTGTCGTCTAACAGCACTGGTGGCGGTAATTTCTGATAACCGGGCCTCAAAATAAGCAGCAAAATGAATGTATAACTTGTTTTTACCTTTACAGAAAATGTATAATTATGGATATTTGAAAAAAAAATGTCTATCACCAAAAGAACATTTTCTGTTTAAATTAGATTTTAAAAATCTTTTTAATGTATAACAACATTATGGGCCTACAGAACTAAGCCACACTTTTTGAAAATATTTTGCACCTCAGTGGTGCAGAAAATACTATTTTATGATTGGCAGTCTGTCTTTGTCACATAGAATAGATTAAAGGGAACACTTGTTTTGGTGCTCCAGGCTGCAAAGTGTCTAAAGACACAAGGTTCTAGATAAAGTGGTTCCACCCACTCAGCGTTCAGCATCAGCAGTAAACTAATCACCTGATCATCTGAAATCATCTGCACCTATATCTTCACTGCTCCATGTCTTAAGTTAGGTGCTTTGTTCTGCTTGAAGGTTCAAATGTAGATCACTGTATGCATTAACCAACAACAACAAAAAAAACCAAAACAGTCAAACTGCTCAGGTACAGAGACTGGACTGAAAACTTTGTTATTTTAAATAATATTTATTTGTATAGGACATAATAATCAGAAATTACCAAAAAGGAAGATTTCTCTAATGCAGCATGAGTTCTCTTGCGGCAGTATAAGCGCTACGTTCACTCTCATGAGCTTGATTCCTTGATTCCTAATTTCGAGCCGGACAACAAGAGAAAAATGCTGGAGCACTTTTGGACCGAAGGGGACGGTGTTGCTGAACAGTGTCGGTCGAGAACTGGTCTCCTCAATTTGTGTGTGTGTGTGGGGAACCGAGAACTCTTGCAGCCTTCCTCTCCTTTACATGCATGGAAACTAGAAAGATCTGTATGCTCTCTTACTCCTGCAGAGAAACCTGCATGGTGAGTCAATCCAAAACTTTTTTTTTATAAACACAAACAAAAATGTCTCAATTGCAAGAAACTAGGTTGTGCAGACAGATGTGGTTTAAGACACTGTATGACTTCATAAAAACTTTACTCTTTTAAGACTGATGGGTCTATATATGCAGACTAACTCAGCAGAAGAGTGCTAGTCACTGTGACGGACAAAACTAACTCTTGATCATTACATTTACACCGTTAAGCACTCTTATCCAGAGCGATTATCAGTTCATAGCAACAGTCCCCACAAACAGCAGGGTTGAGGGTTTTGCTCAGGAATCCAGTGGTGGAAGTGCTGGAGGTGGGATCTGAGTCGGTGACTTCTTGGTCCATAGGCGAGTATCCGACCACTAGACCACCATTCACAAGTCTACCAAACATGAACGAACAGTTTGAGCGAGCAGGGTAGGTTTTGGGGACATTTATGGAAAATATCTGGGGTTTAAAGCACGCAGGGTAGCTTTGAGAACGGATGTCTGGCGTGGTCCAAATGCCTCAGCCTTTTTCTTTTCCTTCAAGTTAAGGTACCGCTCAGGGTCAGCCCGGTTCTACAGTGCCTCCTTGCTTTCCAAGCTCTCTGTAAGAAAATGATGACGGGTTTGGGATGGACATGTTGAAAGCCATCAGGTGGTTTTAAATGATCATGTGTATGAAAAATGTTTGGATATTAAAGCATGCCCGAGCGGGCTACATTTCGATCAAAGTGTATAAGATGTGGCACTGCTAAAAGACTAGGAGTGCTGTCAAGTCTGAACTTTCAGTTTTTTCATGCGTCCACCTTGATTCAGGCGTGCAGGTCCCAGTTGGCATATCTGACTTGGCAGGAAGGGTTATTTTCAAATCTGAATAGCAAAACAAAGCCTGAAGCAGTTGAGCTGGATTTGAGACATTGGGCACTCATGGTTAATCCCCATCCACCCAAAACACACCTCATCAACTTTATCTCCATTCAGTTATCAAAATCACAGCAAGGGTTCTTGTGTATAAAATGTCCTTGTCTTAGTCTGTGGTGTATCTTAATTGATTCTATTAATATTGCAATAAAAAGTAGGCACTCTTGGGTAAATGTAGAACTGGAAATATCACAATACCTCAAATTATTCATGATACATGATATTTTCTTGGAAGTCTGATAAGTGTTAATGGAGAAGGAAGAACCAGTTGAATCAGAAAATACAATACACACCATGGTAGAACAGTTTAAACCCTCCTCCAACACACCTGGTCTCACTGCCGCTTCCATCTAGTCTCTCACCTTTGGAGATATCAGCCTTCTTCTCTCCATCATATCAGCTCATTCCTCTGCAACACACAGTCACTGCCAGCTTGTTCAAAGTCCCTACCCTCTCTTCACTCCTCTCCTTTTGTTCTCTCCTCCTCCCCTAAGGACATGCAGCCTCCTCCTCTTCTTCTGCTTCTCCTTTGGCTAGCACCCTGTTGCCTAACAGCACTGGTGGTGGTAGTTCTGTTCTTGCTCGGACACCGACCGATCCAGGTATGGAAGTCTGTTTTATTAAGATTCGCATATTGATTTAGCTGGCGGTTTTTACATGGAGGCCCTTCCTGATATAACCTCCCCATTTTCCGGTACTGGGACGACACGATACACTGACTTGTACATCCCCTAGTAGCTGGAGTTGCTGAGCATTTCTTAATAAAGAACTGAATATTTAATAGGGTGTCCTCATTTTTTCATATGACTGTATATTCCTGCCTCTGGTCAGTTTCCATTTCAACCTGTTTAAGAGAATGATCTTAACTAAATGAAAATGAAAAATAGCAAGCATTAAACCTAAAATATAAAATGTGTGCCATTTAAAAGCTTCAAGTTTATTTTCAGTTTTGTTCAGCAAATAAGCAGCAAATATATGTATAATTTGTGTTTCCTTTACAGAAAATGTCAAATTATGGATGTTCTTAAAAAAGAAAAAGGATGTCTATCACCAAAAGAACATATTTCTTTTTAAATTTGATTTTAAAAATCTTTATTTCATGTATATGAGACATTATGGGCCTACAGAACTAAGCTACACATTTTTGCACCTCAGTGGTGCAAAGTACTATTTCGTGTACTTAATCTGTCTTTGTCACATTAAGGTAATTAAAGGAACAAATGTTTTAGTGTTCCAGGCTGCAAAGTGCCTAAAGATAAGTTCTAGATAAAGTGGTTCCACCCACTCAGCGTTCAGCACCAGCAGTAAACTAATCACCTGATCATCTGGAATCATCTGCACTTGTCTGTTCACTGCTTCATGTCTTAGGTTAGATGCTGTGTTCTGCTTGAAGGTTCAGACGTAGATCACTGTGTGGATTAACCAACACAGAACTATCAAATATAAAGGTGCAAATTGGACACAGAAAAACACTTTCTTTTCTTTTTTTTTTAATAATATTTATTTGTATGGTGCACAACAATAATCCAAAGTGCCAGAAAGGGAAGATTTCTCCTTTTAAAGCATGAGTTCTGAGTGGGAGTATAAGAGCTGCATTTCACTCTCAAGAGTTTGAATTCTAATTTAGAGCCGGACAACAGCAGAAAAATGCTGAGGTGCACTTTTTGGACCCGAGAACGCAGTGTTGATGAACAGTGTCTGTCAAGAACTGAGTCTCCTCAGTTGTGTGTGTGTGTTATTATTATTGGAACCGAGAACTCACTTGCAACCTTCACTCTCCCAGCTACATCATGGGGCTCAGAGGAAGGTTCTGCTGTACTCTGCTCTCCCCTGGAAGAGAAACCATATGGAGAGTCAATACCAAAACTTTTATATAAATACACACCCCAATGTCTCAAATGCAGGAAATAATGGAAAAGATCTCTTGGGTTTAAAGCATGAGGTAGTTTTGAGGAACTTGATGCTTCTAGTGATTCAAATACACTCAGAAACACACCTTTTTCAGCTAGAGTAGAGAGTGCCGCTCAGGAGGTGACCGGCTCTCACAGTGCTACTCCAAGGCAGGAAATGTTACAGAAAGCATCAGGTGGTTTAAATAGTCATGTGTGTAAGTCTTGTCAAGGCAGCTCCAGTCCTATGAGGACCAGTGTCCACAGTTAGATGGTTCACCTGCTCACACAGACCTGGCTGACTCTCCACCAGAGCTGTGCTGGACATCAGTGCTGCAGAGAAAGGCCCTCGCTCCTTTTGAATGACTTAATCCAGACGTTACTAGGTTACTCCTGAACTACAGCAGAGGAGCCAAAAACAAGTGAAACACAAATAACTTCATTTCAAATGAGGTGTGAAGGAAACAATAACATTCTTTCTGAATGAAAGAAACCTTAAAGAAGAGAGTAATGGGCGTGGGCCCCACAAGCTGGTTATGAGATTTTCTGTTTGATCGGAAATGTGGCCATGCGAGGCATGCACAATATCTGATGTGTAAAAAGATGTGGCACTGCTAAAAAGACTAGGGAGTGCTGTCAAGTCAGGCTTTCAGTTTTTGAGAGGAAAGCATGTCTGTGTTGGTCGTGCAGGTCAGTTGGCATATCTGACTTGAGCAGAACAGGTTATTTTTTAAATCTGAATAGCAAGGAAATAACTAAACCAGTTCGACTGGATTTTGAACCTTGGGCTCCATAGATTAATCATCCACCCAAAGCACACCCTGGTAACTTTATCTCCATTCAGTTATCAAAATCACAGCAAGGGTTCTTGTGTATAAAATTTCCTTGTCTTGGCCTGTGGTGTATCTTAATTGATTCTATTAATATTGCAATTATAAATAGGCACTCTTTGGTAAATGTAGAACTGGACAATATCACAATACCTCAAGAAATATTCATGACTTACCATGATATGATATCATGTATCATATAAGTTTCTTGGGCGTCAGTAAGTGTTAATGGAGAAGGAAAGAACCAGTTGAATCCAGAAAATACAATTGTAAATCAACCGCCACTTGGCACTAAATCCTGCTAAGAAAGAAATCTGCTCTCTCTGCCGATAAATGGAACTAATCTTTACCTAATGGCAACCACGATACACAAGATAATGTTGTGATGTGATTTATCACTGTAATATCATTTTGCAGTGCCCTTAGTAAAGGGTGAAGCCCTTGGTGAATGTAATGGTAGATACAAATAGGTGGGTGTTCATAGGACCAATGAAACAAAATGTAAAAGTAGATGTTTTAGAGCAGCTTAACCTGAAAGAATCATTATTCCCTTTGATCTGCTAAGTTTAAGCAACAACAACAAAAAAAGATTGAACTCTAATGCAGTCTGTGCTGTGAACAGATTACTGATCAACTAAACGACTAAACAAGAACATTTAAGTGCAGTTTTGGACCAAAGGTAGCGCTACTCTTGGCACATGTGCCGCTGGTGCAAACTTGTCAAGGCACATTCCTTCCTCCTGGACAAGAAGTGGTTTTGAAACTTGTCCCAAATCTCTGGACGGCCTGGCCCACTGCAATAATCTCCACTCCTACCCATGTGTGCCAGGACACATTCTTCTGAAGTAGAAAGTATTTGTTCTTGTCATTGCGAGGTCACAGCACACAGTGAACCACAGTGAAATTGGACCTCTGCATTTAACCCAGGCATACAAACACTGCGTGCAGCAGGGGGCAGCTATGAAAGCACCGGGGAGCAGTGACGGGAGGACAGTACCTTGCTCAAGGGTACCTCAGGGCAACCTACTGGTAAGGGGTTTGAACCTACAGAGCATCTCTGAGGCTTCCAGGCAGACCACGTTCTCATTTTGAGGAGACTCCTCTTCTCCATCCATCACTGTGCTCGAGCTTTGGTTGGAGCCTGGGAAGAAAGGAATCAGGTCGGCTGAGTTTCAGTTTTCCCCACAGATGCCTTTAACCCCTCAGCCAGCAGGTTCTCCCTCTCCTTCTGCCAGCTTCACCTGGTGGTTGCTGAATCTATTGTGGGGTAATCTATCTATTAAGGGTGGCAGTGGTCTAGTGGTAGTATACTTGCCTATGGACCTCTGGCTCAAAGAGTCTGAGTTCAAAATCCACCTGGCACCTATAATGGGTCCTAGGCAGACCCCCTTAACCTAACGAGTTGCTCCAGGGGGACTGTCAGGACATGGAAGTCGCTCTGAATAAGAGCGTCTGCTAAATGACGTAAATGTAAATGTATATATTTTCCCATCACATCCAGGGGCGTCTTCTGCATGATGTAGTGTTCTGAGCCGTTCATTTTTAACGTTGGAGGAGCTTCGCTTCACCTTTCACCATCAAGACAGGCGTTTAAAAGCAGATTTTTTCACGAAAAGCCACACAAATGATGCTTTAACAAAACAATCAAATTGGAGGAAAAATGTAATAACGTCCCAAACTAAGCTGTTGTCAGCTAAACTGGATTTTAAGCCGCTTTTCTTTTTAGCGCTTCTAATGTTGAACACAGCTTTGTTTTACTTTAGGTGCTTATAAATCCGGTTTAACGCTTTTATGTTTAGCTCAACTTAGTTATTTATTTTTTTAAAATTACTCTTTTACACTTTCATATTAATCATTATTTGATTTTTTTATTACATTAATATGACTTGCATATTCACTATAAACACAATGTGAGCAGAATCTTTAATTTTGGTTTGCACTTTCGTCGCAGCGCCATCTTGTAAATCAGACTCTCTAACAACGAAGTAAATCATTAATCATTTGTTTATCAATTATCATTTATATATTCGTAAGATTTAAATAGATCACCACAAACACAATGTTTTAAATGCACGTTTTACATTTGTGTTGGTTTATTTATTTTATTGTAGCTAGAGTAATTCTGAAAATCTTAAATAATAATAATAAAATATTCAAAATGCCAAACCCTAAAAACCCTGTGAACTGAAAACACTACATGACCAACTTGCATTCAAACAAAACTGTATAATTCACATTTTCGTCACTACTTTTGTTATGATTTTGTCAATAAAGGGCTATTATGAGACTTAAATTATGAGATTTAATAATCAACATGTATAATTATTGTGCAGCCCTGTTACAGAAACCTGCGAAGAGGAAAAACAATGAGTCTCTAAAACAGGAAATTATTTCACCACATCATTTTCTAACACCATGCGTGGGCAAAGGTTAGTGTGTATTTTTAAAAATGATTTTCCAGTCAATTTAGCCCGCTAGAGTTTCAGAACATGATGCATGAATCCAAAGTTTTCTCATTTTAGTTGGAAACTGGCATATAATTTATTTTCATAATGAAAATGCTGTGTGTTCTCACAATGACAAATAGTCACTTTCAAAGGATATACTCTACCTGTAGGCATCTTCCTCTCTCTTGTCAGCCTCAAACTCTTTTTCCTCTTAAAAAAGAAGTATTAACTACAGCCATTTCATCCTTTTGCAAAATCTACAACTATCTGACCTTCTGCATTCCTGTCATTGACCCCATACCTACCATCACCTCCTTTCACTAACATGTCCATTAAAAGTCTGCACAATCGCCACTCTCTCTCCCATGAGTACACTCCCTATCACTTCATCTAACTCATTCCAGAAATCTTCTTTCTCACTCACAACCAACTTGTGGGGCAGAAGCACTAACAACATTCATCAGACCTTCAACTTCGAACTCATCACCCTCCCTGACACCCTCTTCACCTCCAAAACACTCTTCATATACTCTTCCTTCCAGGATAACTTCTCCCCATTCCTCCTTCCATCCCACTGTGGTAGAACAGTTTCCAAACCACTCCTCCCAACCACACCTGGGTCTCACTACTTGTGCATCCTGAAGTCTCTCCACCTGGAATATCAACCTTCAACTATATCCCCATCCATATCAGCTCATTCTCTGCAACCCACACACTGATCACCCTTTGCCAACATTCAAAGTCCTACCTCTCTTTGTTCTCTCCTCCTCCCTAAGGACATGCCTCCCTCCTCCTCTTCTTCTTCTCCTTTGACCAACAGTAGTCCAGTTTCCACCACACCCTGTAGATTAACAGCACTGGTGATGGTCTTTGTTAACCCGGGCCTCGACCGATCCGGTATGGAGTCTGTTTCATTTGAATATTGATTTGGTCAAAGTTTTACACCCCGGATGCCTTCATGATATAAGCCTCCCATTTTTCTGCAATTTCAGGACCAGCTGAGAATACACATGACTTGTGCATCCTAGTGGCTGGAGTTTGTGAGCATTTACCCCTAGTAAAGAACTGAATGTTATTAGGGTGTCCTCATTTTCTGTAGCTATTATATTAGTGCCTCTGGTCAATTTCCATTTCAACCTGTTTAAGAGAATGATCTTAACTAAACTGGAAAAATGAAAAATGGCAAGCATGAAACCTAAATATAAAATGTGTGTATTTTTAAAAGCTTCAGAAGTTTGTGCTATTTTTGTTCAGCAAATAAGCATGGAAATGTATGTATAATTTGTGTTTGTACAGAAAATGTCCAAATTATGAGACATTCTTAAAAAAGAAAAAGGATGTCTATCACCAAAAGAACATATTTCTTTTAAACTTTGATTTTAAAAATCTTTATTTCATGTATAAGGACATTATGGGCCTGGGTGCTTCAAGCCACCACTTTGCCTCAGTGGTGTAAAAGAAGCACTATTTCTGTCAAACTGTCTATCTTTGTCACATTGAGTAGATTAAAGAAACAAATGTTTTTTGATGCTCCCAGGCTGCAAAGGAGTGTCTAAAGACACAGGTTCTGAATAAGTGGTTCTCCACCCACTCCGCGTTCAGCACCAGCAGTAAACTAATCACACACCAGTCATCTGGAGATCATCTGCACTTGTCTGTTTGCATAGCTTCATGTCTTAAGTTAGATGCTGTGTTCTGCTCGAAGGTTCAGACGTGGATCACTGTGTGGATTAACCAACACAAAACTATCAAACTGCTCAGGTACAGAGACTGGACTGAGAAACACTTTTTCTTTTTTTAATAATATTTATTTGTATGAGTGCTATGTAATAATCCAAAAGTGCCAGAAAGGAAGATTTCTCCTTTTAAGCATGAAGTTCATTACGAGGAATTATAAAGGCACCATTTCCTCAGAAGTTTGAATCCTAATTAGAGCAGGACCGCGCGAGAAAAATGCTGGTGCACTTTTGGACCGAAGAGACGCGGTGTTGATAGACAGTGTCTGTCAGACTAGTTTCTCGATTTGTGTGTGTATTGGAGACAAAAAAGGAACTCTTGCAGCCTTTGTCTCAGCTACATCATGGGCTCAGAAGAGTTCTGCTATACTCTTACTCCTGGAAGAAACACTGCATGGAGAGGTCAATGCAAAACTTTTATATAAATACTACGAAAAAATGGAAACTTGATCTTGGGTTTCAAAGCACGCTTGAAGGTAGTTTGAAAAGAACTGATGTCTAATTGATTCGATACATAAAACACTGTACCTTCAAGGATTGGGTACCGCTCAGATTTGGCTGACTCTATAGTGCCTAGGTGCTTTCAGAAGCTGTCTGTAAGGGAAATGATGACGAGTTTGGGGATGGAGGAATATTGAAAGCCATCAGGTGGTTTTAAATGATCATGTGTATGAAATCTTCGGCAAGGCGGCTCCAGTCTGAGAAGGCTTAGGTGTCACAGTTAGATGGTTTTACTGCTCCACAGACCTGTACTTCAGCTCAAGCCACCAGACTGTGCTCGGACATCGGTGCTGCTGGGAAGATGGCACTCGCTTTGCGGACGACCCAATCCTGGAAAGCGTTGCGAGTTACTCCTGAACTACGGCAGAGGAGCCAAAAACAAATTGAAACACAAATAACTTCGACTTTCAAATGAAGAGGTGTGGAAGGAAACAATAACATTCTTTCTGAATGAAAGAAACCTTAAAAATGGAAGCGTAGGCCCCACAAGCACAGTTTAGCAAGTTTTCTGTTTGATCGAAATGTAGCCCGCTCGGGCATGCTTTAATATCCACAGTGTATAAAAGAATGTGGCACTGCTAAAAAGACTAGGAGTGCTGTCAAAGTCTGAACTTTCAGTTTTTGAAAGCCGTCACATTCAGGCGTGCAGTCATGAGCAGAAAAGGTTATTTTTTTAATCTGAATAACAAAACACAAACTTGATTCGACTGGATTTGAACCTTGGGCTCATAGTTAATCATCCACCCAAAGCACACCTGGTAACTGTCTCCATTCAGTTATGGAATCACATGAGGTTCTTGTGTATAAAATTTCCCTTGTATCTCTTAACCTTTAGTGTATCTTAATTCTATAAATATTACTGCCAATAAGAAGTAGCACTCTTGGGTAAATGTAGAACTGTAAATATCACAATACCTCAAGAAATAATTATGACACATGATATGATAATATCATGTATCATATAAGTTTCTTGGACGTCTGATAAGTGTTAATGAAAGGAAGACCAGTTGAATCAGAAAATACAGTATAAATCAACATACACACTTGGCACTAATCCTCTTTCAAGAAGAAAATCTGCTCTCTCTGCAAATAAAATGGAACCCAATCTTTGCCTATGTATTACGATACCCCAAGATAAGAATAACATGATGTGATTTATCACTGTAATATCATTTGCAGTGCCGTAAATGGTGATGGTAGATGCAAATGAATGTTACTTGGATTGGCAAACAAAAATGGGTAGAAAGCAGATGTTTACTGAATGTGCGGCTTCAGAAGATCGTTATTCCACTGATCCTTAGGTTTAAACAAAAAAAAAAAAAAATAATGATTGAACTCTAATGCTCCTGTGTGGCAGACAGATTATGATCAACTAAACGAGAATAATAGGTGCAGTTTGTCAAGGTACATGCCTTCTCTTGGACAAGTGGTTTAGACCAGTTGCTCGTCCCCAGTCTCTGGATAGGCCTGGCCTGCTGTGTGTCTCACTCCTGCCCATATGTACCCAGTACATTCTTCTGAGTAGAAAGTGACTATTCTTGTGATTTGAGGTCCTGGCACACAGTGAGGTTTGAACCTACAAGCATCTCTGAGCCTTCCAGGCAGACCGTGTTCTCATTTTGAGAGACTCACTCTTCTCCATCCATCTGTACTCGAGCTTTGGTTGGGCATTGGAAGAAGAGATCAGGAGTCAGCCTGAGATTTCAGTTTCCCCACAAGATGCTTTTAACCTCAGCCAGCAGGTTCTCCCTCTCCTTCTGCCAGCTTCACCTGGTGGCTGCTTACTCTCTTGTCCATCACATCCAGGCATCTTCATGATGGTCGTTCTGAAAGTTCATTTTTGAATGTTGGAGGAGCTTCGCTTCACCTTTCAACATCAAGACTGGCGTTTAAAAGCAGATTTTTTTCACGAAAAGCCACACAAATGACGCTTTAACAAACAATCAAATTATAAGAAAAATGTGTCTTGTCCAAACTAAATGTTAAATCGCTAAACTGGGTTTTAAAACTACTTGGTCGAGGCCCCCTTTAGTCTTTTCAGCACTCTAACGTTTGAGCTTACAGCTTGTTTACTTCCCAGGTCTTATAAATCCAGTTTACACTAGCACTTTCGTCACTGCTCCAACTTATTACTATTATTTTTTTAATTACTCTTTTACACTTTCATATTAATCATTATTTGATTTTTTTTATTATAATAATATGACTTGCATATTCATTATAAACACAATGTGAGCAGAATCTTTAATTTGGTCTAGCACTTTCGTCGCAGCGCCATCTTGTAAAATCAGACTCACAACAACAGAGTAAATCATTAATCATTTATTTATCATTTATCATTTATATATCTATATTAAGATTTAAATAGATCACCACAAACACAATGTGTAAATGCACGTTTTTACATTTGTGTTGATTTGTTTTATGGTTTATTGTAGCTAGAGTAATTTATAAAAATCTTAAATAAATAATAAATATTAAAAAAAAAATGCCAAAGCCTAAAAAACCCTGTGAACTGGAAAACACTTTACATGACCAACTTGCATTCGAAATAAAACTGTACAATTACATTTTAAATCCACTACTTTAGTTATGATTTTGTCAATAAAGGGCTATTATGAGACTTAAATTATGAGATTTAATAATCAACATGTATAATTATTGTGCAGCCCTGTTACAGAAACCTGCGAAGAGGAAAAACAATGAGTCTCTAAAACAGGAAATTATTTCACCACATCATTTTCTAACACCATGCGTGGGCAAAAGGTTAGTTTGTATTTTTAAAAATATTTTTCCAGTCAATTTAGCCCCCTAGGGTTTCAGAACATGATGCATGAATCCCAAGGTTTCTCATTTTATTTGGAAACTGGGATATAATTTATTTTCATAATGATAAACGTTATACATTTAGTTTATTATTACACTTTGATCCACAAAATAAGAGCCATTATTGCACCATCAGTTCAAGTCCTCTAGAGGGCGCCACCACACAGTGTTTGGTCCTGTTAATGTGCTTGAGCTCCAACCCTGAGATACCAGGATTAAAACCCTGCGTGATTGAATTGTTCAGTCTCAGTTTGTCTTTATGACTTAAATCTAATATTTTCAATGTCCTTACTGTTGGGGGGGGAACCAAATCACCGTTGCTTTTAATCCAACATTTCTGGAACAGTGAGGGAGACACTACCATATGTGGCTTTATAAACGGTAGACAATATATCTGGCAAATTTGCCTTATGTTTGCAAACTAGTGTAAGTGGACAAAATGCACCAAACATTTTTTAAATGTCTTGAAAGAAATGTTAAAATGAAGAGCAAACAGGAGAGCAAAGTAGAAACAAATTAAAATGAATCTTGGTAGGTTCACGTTCATTGAACTTGATTGACATTTTGGTACATCATCTCATTTTTGAGGTTTGGTAGAAAATACACAGGTCTGCCATATTCCAACAACCTTCTTAATGTTGCGTAGTTGTGCTGAAACAGCTCTGATCCATTGAGCCATGGGTTCTTCTAGACCTCTGAAGGTTTGCAGTCTCTGCACCAAGACATTAGCAGTAGATCCTTTTAAGTCTTCAAATAGAAAATTTGAAAAATTGTGAACTGGGGTCTGCATAGATCGGTCTACTTTGTCCGGTACGTCACAGCTGGGGAAAGGTTATGGACTCGGCCCTGGTATCGGAAGGTTTGAATCCTGGACCAATAGGTTCCCCTGAGGTACCCTTGAGCAAGGTACCGTCCCCTTCACTGCTCCCTGAGAGCTGGATGTGGCTGCTCACTGTTACACTGTGTGGAGGAATGGTCAAGTTTGCACTTCCACAAAGAAACTTTGAGGCCAAGTCGACACCTTGAACCTTGTCGTTTCCCTCAAACCATTTCTGAACTGGTTCTGTGTTGCTGGTTCAACCAGTTGTCCTTCCTTGGAGCACTTTTGGTAGGTACTAACCACAGCATACTGAGAACATGTCCCAGTACCTTCCACTTTGGAGTTCTGACCCGGTCATCCAGCCAGCACAATGTGATTCTTGGGTAAAGTTGCTCAGATTCTTACATTTTCAACACCTCGTTTTTTGAAACTAGCTGTGAGTGATGTGGCCGATCGGTTTATAAAAAATTAAGACAATGAACGAAGCAAAAATCCAAAGGTCCTGGACAAATAACAGCAGAAATAGTCAGTCAAATGTAGAAATGCATGCACAGTATAAAAACAGACGGTGTGAGAAGCCAATGGGAAAGACATCAAAAAACAGTTTCCCGACACAAACCAGTTGATTTACGTTATATATCCTGTCTGACACAAAACCCTTTATTTGATCTTGGTTGTGACTGCAGAAAGAAAGTCTACTTTGAGTTGAGCAACTTGGTTCAATGTAGGCTTTCAGTACACAAGTGACAGAATAGATCTTAATTTTAGTCATATTTTACTTCACGCAAAAAGAAACTGAGCGCAAAAAATTTTATTGATTTTCTGTGTAAATGTGATGGAGCATGTAATTCGACCAGCTTTCCACACGACTGATGTATAAAAGCATACAGACTTTAAAAATCACATTTTCACTGTAATCATAACATGTCGTTTTGCCCTAGATATAAAAATATGCCACGTTCCTTATGATTATAATGGAGGGAAAGAATTTGCTTGTGGCCTTAGTGCTCAGTTCCCAGAGCGGCTTGTGTGACATTTGTGTAGTAGTTGGTGGAAGTGTTCGTTTTTATCAGAGGCACTCGCAGCTCTGAGGGCTTTATCACTCCTGAGGCTGCTTTACCAAGTTGTTCTGTGAAGTGACCCGAATTGAAAAGCAAAGTGGTGGAGGTGTTGTGGAGCGGGAACAAGGGTGTGTGTGGATGTGTGTGTTGTTTGGGGGGGGGTGGCTTGTATGTTGAGAGTGGATGGAATGGGGAGGGGTGTTGGTGGTGGTGGTGGTGGTGGTGGGGGGGGATGCCATGTTGCAGCTGTGCGTGTGTGTGATTAAACGGGGGGAGGCTGGAAAGGTTCAGAAGTGTTGGAGCAGAAAATCTCCCCTCTCTCTCTCCTCTTTCTCTCCCTCCGTTTTTCTTTCTCTCCCTCTGTTCGCCGGGGCCAGACGTAAAGCAATAGCAATTTGTGCGATTTCACAGCTCGCTGGCTTCTAAAAAACTCTGACAGCCTTCTACTGCGAGAGAGAAAAAAGCAATGGAGAACAAGTGGATGGATAAAAGATGTGGGCAAAGCGCAAACAGCTGAAGGTTTGGAGGTTCGAAGATGAGCGGATTAAAGTTGTCAAAGCAATTTAAGGAAAAAAATATCCAAATTAGAGCCACAGTGTCTACTGGATACTTTCAGGCTGTGTAACATCATCAGAGAGAGCGGAACTGAACACAAGAACCCTGAAGAGCCTGGTGGTGATCTTCCGTAAACTGGCTGTTCTCAAACATTCAGAAATGTGGGTACTTTTTTATGAAATGGCTGTGCTTTGTTTGTCAGGTGCTTCACATGTGCATGAGAACCAAAAACCGGCTAAGCACTAAATCTGACCCTGATGAGAACCTAATCCCTGCTTCTCCTCATGTGCTTCCACTGATCAATGGAGATCTGTTTGGGTGGCCTGTCCACTGTGGAGTGATTAAAGATGTGTTGGTGCAAAGACCTCAAATAGTTAAGCAAAGAACCAAATTTTGCTATTCTTCAATTTCTCCAAGAGGTTGTTCAGCCAGTACTAAAAAATGTGCGTCTTTAGACACTTTAGCTAAGGCCAATAAAGACCGTAAAGAAAGCTTGTACTTTAACACACTTGCCTCAGACTGTTTAGAACAGCTGTAAATGTCATAGAACCATGAAAGTTTTCTGGTAAAATTATTGCAAAAACCATGGTCAGCTTTGAACTTTCACATTTTAAACTTTCAAACAAGTTTGCAAATTAACTATGAAATTTTACAGAGCATTTTTTTTCTAACTCTAACCAGTCAACTGAAGCTTATGAACACCAGCTTCGAGCAATCTGCACATCTGATGCCTTAAACAACAGTGAGAAGTGCAGTAATCTCGAACACATTCCTCATGTACAATCTGGTTTGTGGTCCGGATATCTGATTTGGCAAAGGTTTTACACCAGATGCCCTTCCTGATGTAACCCTCTCCATTTATATGGGCTTGGGACTGGCACCAAGAAATACACTGGCTTGAGCATCCCTAGTGGCTGGAAGGGTGAAAGGGAAGGTTTACAGGACTGTAGTGAGACCAGATATGCTATACGTGTTGGAGACGTTGGCACTGACAAGACCGGCAGCAGAGCTGTAGTTGGCAGAGTTAAGGGGACAGCTCAGCTTAGATGTTTTGGAGACAAAGTTGGCGAAGCGAGGCTGCGTTGGTTTGGACGTGTCCAGAGGTGAGACGAGGAGTATATCAGGAGAAGGATGTTGAGGATGGAGCTGCCTGGCAAGAGGAAAAGAGGAAGGACGTGGTGAGAGGGGACATGCAGGTGGTGGGTTTGAATGTGGAAGAAATGGAAATGATAGATCCCCTGTGGTGACATGGAGCAGTAAGGAAATGGGATGATGCTGAACGCTGAGTGGTTGGAACCCCTTAATCTAGAACCTTGTATCTTTAGACATTTTGCAGCATGTCGCAGGTAAACATTTGTTCCCATTTCTTTGGTTTAATCCACGTAATATGCCAAAGAAAAGAATTTGACTGGCATAAAATGTTTTGCCCATAATGGTGATTCACTGACAAAATATAAAGAAATGAGACTTAGTATTGCTTTAGTCAATCACGTCTCATGACCTTTTGTGAATGCTTGAAGTGGTCCTGAAGAGGTAGACCTCAAGTTAAGCAGTGTCACCTGAAGCCTTTGTTTTGAGGGATGCGGGACATCTGGCCTGACTCTGAAGGTCAGCCATGGGACAGGAAGCCCTTTTAATCCATCCAGCTGTAAGCAAAGGCGGATTTAGCCCAGCTTGACCTGTTTCCACTCAACAGTAGTTGACCACTAATCACGTACGGAACACCTTCGGTTTCTCAGTTTTAGCTTCTTTGAACATCTTAATTGCACATTACTTTTGGGGATCCCTTCTTTAACCATTGGATAAGATCAGTTATTGCTTTAGTATTTTTCTTTCTCATATTTGAATTAACTGAGGCTCTGCTCAATATGAGAAAAGTGAAGAAAAGAGAAAGGTGCCGTCATTAAACACTGGTCTTGAAAGCGCTCTGTGTGGCCTCCTGTTCTGTCACACGACATGGAGAATTACCACACAGAGTTGAGGGGTCAAGTAAGGGTGGCATCCCCAACCAGCCAACTGGAAACCTTTAAAGTCAGAGGTCATGGAAAAGCTGCCCCATTGGATAAATGGTTATACAAATCAAATGAACCACTTGTGATCCCCTATTTCTGAACCAGCTTGTGAGCTGTTAATTGGATTAGGAAGGGCATCTAAAATTGCTTGTTGCCCATTGAACATTTATCCAACATGCATTTCATTAACAAGCAATCTTATTATTCTTTGTTTTGAAGGGCTTTTCCTAAAGCTGAACTTCTGGGATGGCAAGTATTCATTTAAAGTCAAACTTAAGCTTTTTAAAAGAACAAAAAAAAATTTATTTTTTGAGATTCATATGAACTGGCACTTTCTGTATCAGAGAAAAGTCAAACTCATTACATTTATGGCATTTTAGAAGACATTCTTATCCAGAGCTCCTTCCATGTCCTGTTTACAGGGACGGTCCCCCCTGGAGCAACCTTCGGTTAAGGATTATGCTCAGGAACCCAATGCTGGCAGAACTGGAGGTGGGATTTGAACTTGCAATCTCTTGGTCCATATGCAAGTTTCCTCAACCACCCCAAACTCTAGTCCTGGAGGTTCGACGTCCGACACCGTTCCATGTTTTCCTTCTCAAGCACATCCGATTCCTGTCACTGGGTAATTGCAATGGGTGTGTTTGAGTATTGACCCTTCCTAACTGTTGGAATCCAGGTCTGAAGTGTATTAGGGGAGGGGTAACTCTCTGTAAGCCCATAATTGCAGGAAGTTAACATTTTCCAGTCAGCGGTAATGTAGGTTGTTGTACAGGTTGGGGCTAGTGCTGTATAAATCATCACTGGCAATGGTTGAACTCTTCTCATTTTAGGCACGTTTCATGAATGTAGAAATAGTTTTAGTGGAAACCGCTTCAGATGGGCTTTCTTCAAGGAGGCATAATGGAACCAGCAAAATTAATTTGGCTTATTAGTCATTTTGCATTCTGCACAATTTTGTGGGTTCAAGTTCCAACTCTTGGTCATGTCCTGCCCTTGTCTTGTATGTTCATCACTGGTTATTTCTGTGCTTTTGTTTGTTTCATGCCTTAGTCCTACCCATGTCCAGCTGTCTCATTATTGTCTCCTCCCCTGGCCAGGTGGTGTTAGGTGTCATCTTATATACACGTCTTCCAGCTAGTCTTTGGTCTGGTCTTTCTAAATTTCCTTTCCTGTCTGGTTCTGGATTATTGATTAGAGTTCCTTTTAATAAAGCACATCCTACTAAAAAGCCTAAAAAAAACAACCTACCCATAAACAACAACAAAAAGTAAAGAATTTCAGAGCGGCAGAAAAAACATTAGCGTTGATTTGCTGTTGTTTTGGACCCGTTTTCTGTAACATTGGCATGAATGCTGAAGCAACAGATAACAGCCAAGCAAAGATTTGTGTGATGAGCGATTGATCCAGCCTGTGCCATCATAGGATGAGGGCAGGGGATGCAAGTGAAATGGTTGGAACACAGACCAGATGTCAGCAGCTCACCATTAATAAGGCTTAATCACTAATTAATGCTCTGACCAAGGCCTGCTGGCAACTGGCAAACACCACGGTTTGCTTCTAAAATCCCCAAAACCAGGGATAGAAAGGGATCATCCTCGTGTGTGTGTGTGTGTTTAATATATTTTCCCTCAACGTTCCTGCCAGAATTTGTTTTTGCAGACAGTATTTTAAAGCAGATCTCTCAACCTCCACCTCCTGGGCATCTGGCAGGTCAAAGACTTTTAATCAGCTGATATCGTCTGAAATAGTTTGTAATGTTGTTTTATGACGTCTCCACATACCTGCCTATGACTATACCTGTCTATATTCCAGGTATTTCAACCATAATTGTTTTGTTCTTGTTTGTAAATGTTGCATTATTTAGCATCATCAACTCCCTTTTAAAACTAGGACTAAGTATTCAGTGTGTCGTGCTGCTTTATTCCAAATGTAATAGTCTTATCAACATCAGTTGTTCCAGAATGTAGTCTGATGGCTGGTTGGAGATGGCATTACGATCCACTTGCATGTCGTTAACATTCGAGATTGCAGTTTGTTGTGTTCAGAAAATCTTCAGAAAACCTCAGTTACACCCCCCTTTTGGTTTGATGTTTAAAAGACAAAATTGGGAAAGATTTCATCCTGGGAGGCCAACTTTCATGGGGTTTTCCACTGGCACCAGGAACCGAGCCACACCACGGCTGGAAATGAAGTGACCCATACGCTAATCAGTGCTCACATGAAATGCGAGAATGAATAAGCTGGAGAGTGGGCTGTTAAATTGCATACCAGCATGATGTGAAAGTGACTATTCTTGTCAGTGCGAGGTCCCAGCACACAGTGAACCACAACGAAATTGGACCTCTGCATTTAACCCATGCATTCAAACACTGTGCAGCAGGGGGCAGCTATGAAAGCGCCCAAGGAGCAGTGAAGGGGATGGTACCTTGCTCAAGGGTACCTAGGGCAACCTACTGGTAAGGGGTTTGAACCCACAATCGTCTGATCCTGTGACCAACTCCCCAACCACTAGGCCACGGATGCTTTATTTTTAGAACGATTATATTTTAAAATCAAAGTAAACATAACGTTAGACAAATCGATAGGCCAATGGATGGGACATTTACAATTACAGGATTTAGCAGACGCTCTTATCCAGAGCGACTTCCATGTCCTAATTTCAGGGACAGTCCCTCTGGGACACTCAGGGTTAAGGGTCTTGCTCAGGAACCCAGTGGTGGTAGTGCCAGAGGTGGGATTCGAACCTGGGACCTCTTGAGCCATAGATCCATAGGCAAGTATCCTACCACTGGACCACCAGCACCCTGTGTATCCCAAAGTGGCTGATCCGCACAGCTGCTGTGGACAGCAGGTAAAAGAAAATGAATTTCTTCTCTTTCTGATTTTCACTGAAGGGCCTCTATAACGGCATGACCAAGTATGAAGCTTTTGTGCAAAGATGAGCAGAGCAATATTGGCATTGACATTTTCTAAACACTAAATTTTCTTTTTGTATTAAAAGCAGTTTTATGTATGTATGAGTCAGATTATATATTAGTGCTTTTTTTTTTTTTTTTTTTTTTTTTGCAGGCCACCCTTTTTTTTTTTTTTTTTTTTCTTTCTCAACTGAGTACAAAATCTTAATTGTGCATATAATATACATATTTCCAATAAAAAATACATAAAAATCAGCAAAATATTGAAACTGGTGAAGGGTTCCAAGACTGCAGATATGAAACTGTAAATAAAAGGCAGTGCAACAGATGGAGCCATAGAGGGGATGAATTGGCCTTAGGGGCAGATGTTGATGATCCATTATTCTCCAGCACTTAATTCTTGTTCTGTTTCCTCGCCCTTGGCCATGGAGCAGCCCCCGGGTCACTCCGGCTGAACCCAAGTCACCGCTGGCCATTCATCTCTCAGTGGGCAGCTAATGTGGTGGAGTCGTTCGAGTGAAAAGCTGTCAGGGCCACGTTCCATTCATCGTGAGGGTTTTTTTTTTTTTTCTTTTTTTTTTTAACCCCTGCATATGTTTCAATTAGACTGCTCAGGCAAATCTCTCAGGCAACTGAGGGAAGCGCCCCGGACCTGCCCTTGCTTAATTTTCCCATTTGTAAGATGAATATTAGCCATGGTGCTGTCCGTATCGATTTGGGCCGAGGTTAAAAGCTTAGCAGACGATGTCTGGCGCTCAGGTTGCCTGGCAACAGCCCCTTCAGACTGGACCCTGGCCTACCCCAGACGGGCGAAGCTTTGGGCCTTGATTTCTGTGATTAAATGCTGCCCCGTCCCTTGTCACCCCGACCTTAACCCCGCACCTCGTTGCTCCCGGGTCACTTAACCTTGAACCCAATTACAAGATAAGGTTACTTAAGGGGGACCCTGGGTTTGCTTTACTCAGCTAATAGGACAGTGCAGAAAAGGGCCAGCGCAGCTGATATGCTTCTAGCTAATTCGTCGGGTTGACAAAGGTCGCACTCAGACCATAAAGAACCGCTTCGATCTGTCATGCAAAAAGAAACTCAGCAATACACGGTGAAGGCCGCCAGGCAGAGCGCCAAGTTTTCAACCTCTTATTCAAATAAGATGGTACATTGTGATCAACTGTTGGCTATTTCTGCAGTACTAACATTTAAACCCCATTGCGCTGGTACAGAAGTACATTACTGGACCTACAGTTAAGGGCATTTTAGCCAGAACAATGCTATCAACCCTCCTGAACCTACAAAGTATACACCACAGTGATGTGCAAAGGTCTTGAGCCACCTTTAATTTCTTTATTTTGCCCAGGAATCACCTTCTTGCTGCAAAAATACTATTTAATGCCTGCCTTCAATGCTTTGCAGCATCACACGACGGTCTTGAGCCCTTCCTTCCTTTATATTTTGCTTCCTACTAGCCAGGTCTTCTCGTATTTTAATGTGTTGTTGAGGAGCAGTTCTCCAGATCTTCCTGAAGGACAGTGTTTTTGTCTCATTTTCAGTCCAGTCTCTGTACCTGAGCAGTTTGATTGTTTCTTGTTTGCGCTGAGTGGTGGGAACCATTTTCCATTGAATCTACTCAATATGCTGAAGAATTTGGGAGACATTTAACTATTTGATGATTCCTTTGCAAAATAAGAGAAAACGAGGGGCGACTTAAGACTTTTGAACAGTACGCTACCTATTTCTAAGCCACTTAATGTCACTAAGGTTTACATTTAAAAAAAATAAAATAAAACCTCAGAATTATGTAGTGTTTTTTTATTTTACAAAATTTCTGAAAATGGACAAAAAGGACTGACATTAAATACCAGGAGCATAACTAGAAGTCCTACTTCAGACACATTTTAAAAAGCATCAAATCAATGTTGAAAGAAATGTTTACAAAGTTATATTTTTAAAGAATTAATGAGTGTTCAACTTTAAGTGTACCGTAAATGTAGACTGGATGGATGGACTGGGTTCACAGTTGAAGGTGTTGGTTCTGTTACTTGGACAAACTACTTTAAATGAAATTTATGCATTTATTTATTTATTTGGCACAGGGGGGGTTGCTTTTTTTTTTTTTTTTTTTTTTTTTTTTTTCAGCTGAAATGTTAACGTTAAATGTTAATGTTAAAAAAAAAAAACCTTAAAAATGTAAAGTGTTTAACTAGGTGAGCTACACTGATTATTTTTCACTTTGCAAACTAAAAGCTCTGAACAGGTTTGATTCCAACCAAAGCTAGACTCGGAAAAGGTCAGATGACTCAGATCTGAAGGAATGAGGCTGAGCAGCTGGTGTTGGGACTTAAAGGTGAATTGAAATCTGTGCTGCGGCGATCGGAGCGTTGTGCTGTTAAGCTTGCCAGCACCTTTCAGCAGAAAAATGAGAAACAGGGGAACGTATGCAGTTTGGTGGTCAGTACATCATTAACACAGCCAAAGTTTTTATTTATGAAACTGGGGGAGGGAACTGGTTTCATGTATTTTGACCGTGAGAATTATGTTGTAATAAACTATGGGAAAGTCATAGAGATGTTCCAACCTTCCACTCTGCTCACCAATCAGAATGTCATATGTTCTATTAAACATGAAGAGCTATATTTGTAGCCACATTTCAAATAGACGGTATGCCTACAGACCAGCTTCCTACACTCAGGAGGAGGGGGGGGACTGGGGGGTGTCCCTGGGCATGGACCCCCAAGGGGACATTTTCAGTACCTTTTTAATAATGGAGCATTCCACCATACTGCACTGCAGGGGCTTTTTATTTATTTATTTATTTATTTAAGGTGGACTCCAGGCTTTCTATTTTACTATTCTACTTTACCCTTTTATAACAATTTTGAAATTTAGTTTTGAAATTTTAGTTTGCCTAAGCTCCCTGGTTCTAACCCTGAGTTTCCTCCTGGCTTGAAAAGACATATTTGAACAAAAAAACAAAACAAAAAAAAGGTATAGTTGACTGACACTAGATGTTCCAATCACAGGTATATTTTCCCCAGCCTGCAGTACAGGTTAAGCTCCACACAAAATTACACACGTCTAGAAAATGAGCTCTAATTTCATGATCATTTACATTATTTTATTTTTTTTTACATCTGAAATAACTAAAGCATTCGTGACTTTTTTTTTTTTTTTTTTTTTTTTTTTCCCAAACTACTTTATAAAACTTCCCAAAATTTGTAAAATTAGCCATGAAGGTCCTGTAGGTGGAGCATGGACAGGTCATTGCCTCCTACGGTAAACTAAAGCAGATCCTAATCTCAGTGTTACCGTGGTCGCATTGCAAAAAGGACACAGGTCTAAAGCAGCTATTGGACGATGACCAAAAACCAACCAACCGCCTGCCAAAAAGAGGAAAGTGAAACACCATAAGGCGAAAGGAGGGCTACATGGAAATTTTGACATGGTTGTTGGCTTGATAAATTCTTTGATTCACGATGAAAAAAATTAAATTCAACCTGAGCAGCGCTTCGTTTCTTAGTCAAGTTTGGAAATGACCTTTAGCACCTGCTGATTAGCAGCAGAATGTCAGTTGAATTGCCCCTCATCCTTTTTATTGTCTCTCACCAATATTGGTGGAAAAACTGGAATGATGGTCTTGGGGAAACTTTACTGAGGCTCACCACATCAGTAGTGTGTACATATACACAGCTTCTGTGTGATTTCAGAAAAGCACAATCTCGAGTCTAAAGAATGATCTCGATCTATGAGACATGGTCACAACTTGGAGCAAAGTGGAAGAGAAACGTTGAGATGAATATTTTTTCGTAAGGAACGAAAAATGCCAGGTTACCGTCCTTACTTTCGCAACCGAGGCATTACATTAAAGTTTCAGAAGTTAAAGCATTTTGTTTGTTTTGCCCACTAACTTACTAATAACCCCTGAACTCCCAAATGTATCAGATCTCATTTATTCAGTATATTAAACTATATATATATATATATAGTGTGTTATTTTTGTACAGAAGCTCGCGGTTTATCTAATCACAGCCTATAAATGGACCCACGCTCTGCATGTTCTACTAAGAGGTTTAGTCTACCCTCTCATATGACTTCATTCGTGTCATGAAACAAGAATGTAGCCAGTTAGCATATCTGTGTATTTTCAACACTCTGCCAGAGGGGAGCCCTCAGGGCCTCTGAGAAGGTCTTATGAATAGTCGCAACTAAAAATAGAGATGTGTAATTTTTCATGGTTGTGTTTAACTCAAGTTCTGCAATATTACTAACAATGAGGGCAAATTTTCCACCTCACGTGAAGGTTCAGGGTTCTGTTCCCAACCAGGGCAGTCTGAGTTTCTGTATTGCCATGTTTATCCTGTACCTTCGTGGGTGCTGAAGTTCCTTCCATAGTCCAATAACATGCTTAATTGGACTTAATTGAAGATGCTTAGAGTGTACAGTGTGTGTTTCCAGATTGTTTCTCTGCCTTTTATCCAGTGATGCTGGGATAGGCTCCAGCACCTCTTGGCTAAGACGATGAATGGACAGAAGACTGAATTCTTGAAATGCCCAACAGAAATCTCTCCAGACAGAACATGCAAGATCCCAATCACTACTGCACCACTTGTAATTAATTTTTTTTATTATTATTATTATTTTTTTTTTTTTAGCAAAAGTTGGCCAGACTTCATGATGGGCAGTTTTGTTTGTCTCTCAGTTTTGGTCCAGTCCCAACCCAACCTCTAGGGATGCACAAGCCCGTGTGTTTCTTCGTGCTGGTCCCAAGCCCAGATGAATGGGGAGGGTTACATCAGGAAGGGCATCCGGTGTAAAACTTTTGCCAAATCAAGATGCGAAAAACGAAAAACAGAATTCCATAACCAGATTGTTGGTGCTTATGCCCCGCAAGTTGGTTGTGAGATGGAGTTGAGCTGTGAGTGTGCCCAGAGGGGAGAGAGTGGTGATTGGTGCAGACTTTTGTGGACTTGTTGGTGACGAGAACAGAGATGATGAGGAGGTGATGGGTAGGTATGGTGTGTGTGTGTGTGTGTGTGTGTGTGTGTGTGTGATGCACAGAGCTGCAGTAACTATAAAGAGAAAAAGTTGATCTGCCACACGTTGAGCCCATTCTTGTTTTCAAAAGTAATGGACAGTGGACGATGATATTGTGATCTGTAGTGAGAGTAGGGAGCAGCTTGAGGAGAGCCTGGAGAGATGGAGAAATATTCTAGAGAGGAGAGGAATGAAAGTGAGTAGGACAAAGACCAAATACAAGAGTGTGAATGAAAGGGAGGAAAGTGGAGTGGTTAGGATGCAGGGAGTAGAGGTGACAAAGGTGGAGGAGTTTAAATACTTGGGATCAACAGTTCAGTGTAATGGCGAGTGTGGAAGAGAGGTGAAGAAGAGAGTGCAGGCTGGTTGGAATGGGTGGAGAAGAGTGGCTGGAGTGATTTGTGACACACGTACCAGCTAGAGTAAAAGGGAAGGTTTACAGGACAGTAGTGAGACCAGCTATGTTGTATGGGTTGGAGACGGTGGCATTGACAAAAAGACAGGAGGCGGAGCTGGAGGTGTCGGAGTTAAAGATGCTCAGATGTTTGTTGGGTGTGACGAGGATGGACAGGATTAGAAATGAGTATATTAGAGGGACAGATCAGGTCGAATGGTTTGTAGACCAAGTTAAAGAAGCAAGTTTGCGTTGGTTTGGACATGTGCAGAGGAGAGATGAGGATTATATTGGGAGGAGGATGGAGTTGAGGTAGTTTATGGACATAGTGAGAGAGGACATGCAGGTGGTTGGTTTGAAGGAGGAAGATGCAGAGGATGGGAAGAAATGGAAATGGATGAGCCACTGCAGCAGCCGAAAAAAGTAGTTTCGGTCCAGTCCCAGTAGCTGACTAGATCTCAGAATAACTGAAACTGTGCAGGAACATCTGGAGAGAGCAACAAAAGGCAGCAGTCATCCAAAGGAGAGCTTTGGAATCCTCTGCAAGAAGCCTGGAGAGCTGTTCCTGAAGACCATTTAAAGACATCATAAGAAAGCTCGTCTAAGAGTTCAGATTGTGTTAAGGAGTAAAGGTGGCCAAATATTAAATGTAAAACTGGTTAGAATTGAACTGTTTTACTGTATTTACATGCAAAAAAGACTGATGTTATAGTCTCATGTTCCTAGTAAAACAAAGAAATGGGAGGCGGCTCAAGGTTTTAGCCATTAATATACTGGAAATGGAGCTCTTCCATTGGTCAGGACTTCAGGAGCTGGAATGGATTACTTATGAGTTAGAATTACCGCAACATCATTTTAAAGTGACAGAGCAGCTGATCTAATTTTCATACCCACGAGTGGGACCATCATCAGGAGTGAAAAGGCCTTTTTTTCGGGGCCTTTTGAAAGTCCATGGTAACCATGACGTCGGTGGCCTATTGTTTAGAGAGTTGGCCCCTGGATCAGAAGAGTGAGGGTTCAAATCCCCTAACAGTAGGTTGCCCTGAGCTACCCTTGAGCAAGGTACCGTCCCAGTCACTGCTCCCCGGGCGCTTTCAGTAGCTGCCCTCTGCTGCATGTGTGTGTATGGGTGAAATGCAGAGATTGAATTTCATTGTGCTGTGCTGTGTTTCACAATGACAAGTAGTCACTTTCACTTCAGATGATAAATGAGATTCTTTATGGAGACGCTCTAAATGCTTTAAAAAAAAAGCTGCATTTATGACATGATTGATTAATTTTGTTTTGCTTTGTTTTTTTTGTTTTTTTTGTTGAACTGATCTAGTATTCAGCCACTGCTTTTAACTTTACTGTACAATGTGCAACATTTGTGTTTGGAGTCATTTTGCTCACAAGCCAAGGGAAGTGTTTATGGTTTATTTCATTGATTGATAGATATTGGGACAAAGGGCTGGTTGACTTATTGTGGGTCTTGTGCTTTCCACATTTTACTTTTTAGGCTGTGTTCCAAATATAGTATAAGGAAAGGAATAAACCCTGAGCCCTGATCATAGTTCTGCGAAATTACTCCCTCACCTCAAATCTTTAACCGGCCTGTCAGCGTCTTAATCTTTGACATGGTGCTATGGGGCAATCATGGCTTACGATAATGGAAACTCATAGCTACAAATTGTCTGAAAACAATGATGAATTAAGTCATCTTAAATAGACTATATGGTTTTTATATGGTCTTTATTACTGTGTAGCTAAAAACAGAAGTACGTTGCATTGTTTTTTATTAATCTAAGCTATTGCAAAGGTTGCATTGTCCATATTTTTGTCCTGTTTTTACTGCGCGTATATTTTCGGTACTTTTTAGCCTCCAGTGCAAAAGGAAGCAAACTTGCAACAAACAAAACGTGGAAAGGAATAGAGAAATTATGACTTTTTCCCAAACCTTTTAAATGGACAGTGTGTTCCTCTGTAAGGAGGATAACGGTAACCGTCCGACCAGCTTTCTGTCTGCGGCTGCAAAAATGTGCTGGCTGTAGATTTTAATACACCAGTGCATTAATGCAGCCTGATTGCTTAACAGCGGATAGGAAAAGAGAGAGGGGGAGAGAGAGAGAGAGAGAGAGAGAGAGAGAGAGTGTATCCCGCTGACCGGTGTTTGAACTCCCTCTGAACTGAGGGTGAACCCTCAACTTGAGGATGGCCGGTCACACATCTCCCTGAGAGCCTGACGCTGGGACTGTGTCACACACACACAAACGCACTCTCTCTCACTCACACACACACTCTCTCATTCTCACAGGTCCAAACAGACAAAGACACAAAAAAGAGCACAGAGGCAGTCATCTGTAGCCGTGTAATACGCTGTGCACACGTACACACACACACACAAATACAAAGGCAGTCATCCGCACATTTAAGGGTCTACCCTGCCTGGCATATACACACACACACATACACACGTTACACCCTTATGATGGTGTATCTATACACAATGTGCTGCCTCTTCTATAACACCTTTTTTTCTTTTGATTACATAATAAATAAATGACCTCAGCCTTTTACACAGGGTCAAAAGTTCACGATGCCCGGAGCAATTGAAATGGTCCAAAATGACCAGTTAATAATGTTAATTTCCACTATATGTTACATACTGTATATTCAGGTATCTGCATCTAAGCGCTTTTGTATAAAATGATTTCAAATCCTCAGTCTAACCCAGGGATCCCAAATAAAAGACTCTGCCCTTTACATTTCTTTCCCATATTGTCCTGAAAATGTACAAACACACCCACACACACACATGTGCCCCCACACACTCTTGACCGCCCCCCCCCAACGTGCAAACGTACATGTACAAAAGCATGCATTCTCTTTCTCACACACACACACACACACACACACACACACACACACTTGTGAGTAACACTTCACCAATCACACATACACAGCCTTTAAACCAGCCCACTCCGACACGCCCAGTGGGGGAGTGTAAAGTGCAGCTGAGGGGTCATGGACAGGTCAGTGTCGAAACATACCATCCCCGGCTTCGTTTGGCATTCAGCTACAAAATGTCAGCGGGGAGGAGAGTGGGCCGTTCTCAAATGAAAAGCTGAGGCTTCCATCAGGCACCGGCGATGGCCATGTGAAGTGGGGCAAATATGAGCCCCGGGGTGAGAAAGGAGGACAGGAATGGGATTCTTGCCCTGCGGAGCGGAGCAAAACCCAACATTGGCCTCTGACAATGTGGTAGATGCAAAAAAACACCCACACACACCAAGAACACACTTCACCTATCAGATAGGTGGGGGCTTCCAGCAGTTAACCCCTACAGCACTTCACTCATAACATGTCAGTTTTATAATAATAACCAAAAAATGAAGGTAAGCCGTTGAATAATAAGTCCTATGGAGTAGAAACAGCATAAGAAACTGACCAGTGCCTCCTTCAGCCTCAAATTGCAGAAGAATCAATGATCGGTTTTAATGAACAGACCTCTGGAGTTGTTGCTTTAAGATGTTCCCAGCCTGATAAGCTTTGTCCAACATATAATTTTCTCTCATTGTTACAACACTCTCCGAATTATGAGGTCATTTTAAAAGCTGAAATATGAAGATCGCTACATCCGTGTTACTGTTTATTATTATTTTCAGTCATTTTTATTAGAGTTGAAGGCTCTAGACATTGCGTAGAAACAGATGGAAGAAATGTCCTATGAAAGGCCTTTTTTAATTTTCATTCTGTTTACATTTCAGAGCCTGTACTTTTTACTCGAGTACAAAGTTAAATTAGTTCTTTAGTGTTTTTAAGTATCTGTACTTAGTGTGTACTTTTTCTTTCTCTGCATGCTATAAGCAAGCCAATGGTCCTGCACATTGAAATGACATTGGATGCAAAGAAGTCTAAAATTAAACATTTAGCCTACTATTAATATTTAAAACAGCGGTGGCCTAGTGGTTAGGGTGTTGGCCACATGATCGGAGGATCAGGGGTTCGAACCCCTTCCCAATAGGTTGCCCTGAGGTACCCTTGAGCAAGGTGCCGTCCCCGTCCCGCTCCTCCCTGCGATGGGCTGGCGACCTGTCCAGGGTGCGTCCCCCGTCCTCGCCCTGTGTGCGCTGGGTTGGACTCCAGCACTCCCCCGCGACCCCATTTGGGACAAGCGGCAGATAATGGATGGATGGATAATATTTAAAAATTCAACTCTGATGTGACAGCTCTGATAAGACACCAGTTCCTCAAACTGTACTGCCAGGCTAACTTCACCACCAAGTTTTGGTTTTTGTGGGGATTTTTGGTGCGGTTGCCAGTCTTATGATTTCAAGCTTCTTATGTGTTTTATTTTGACTACAGTAAGAAAAGTGACTTCAGGCGTATGAAACAATTCATTCATTCCTGCACCATAGGGCAGCGGTAGTCCAGGGGTTAGGGAGTTGGCCCCAGGATCAGTAGGTCATGGGTAAAATCCGAGTAAGTGGCCTTGAGTTTCCCTTGAGCAAGGAACCGTACCCATCTCTGCTCCCGGGCTCTTAAACTTGGTAAAAGTTTTCCTTTACACTGCGAGCGTAATTATTAGGCAAGTGAGTTTTTTGTTTTATCACATCATTTTACTCCAAGCTGTATACACTTGAATGACTGGATTTAAGCAGGTCAGGTGATGTATAATGTGGGGGTGTGGCCTAAAGAGATCAACACTCTATCAAGGTGTGTATAACCATTAGGCAGCTTCCTTTCCTTCTCAGGCAAAATGGGCCAAAAAAGAGAGAGAACTGACTCTGAAAGGGCAAAAACTGTATAAAAAGTCTTTCAGAGGGTTGCAGCTCTCTAATTGCTAAGATATTGGGTCATGAGAGTTGCAAGAAAACATGTTGAGGAGGAAAAAAAAAGGCACAAATGAACTACCAAAGATTTGAGAAGAATCAAATGTGAAGCTACCAAGAATCCCTGATCCTCCAGTGCTCATATTCCAGAGCTGAACCTACCTGGAGTGTCCAGAAAAACAAGGTGTTCAGTGCTCAGAGACGTGGACTAAGGTAAGGAAGACTGAAACCCAACCATCACTGAACAAGACACATCAGCTGAAACATTAAGACTGGACCAAGAAACATCTCCAGACAGATTTTTCAGGTTTTATGGAGATGAGATGAGTGACTGATCAAATGGATGGACCCATGACTAGATCAGTAACTACCACTTCCACTCAGCCACCAGCAAGGTGGAGGTGGGGTACTGATACTAGCACACCTACTGCCAGCTTTTAGAAGACACTTTCTTTATGCAGTGGTTCAGGGTAAAGTCTGATCTTTCAAGAAGACCATGATTGTTCTGCAGGACGATGCACATGCATTGAAGTTCTCCACTGTGTGGTCACTGTAAAGACCGCAAAGATGAAAGAATAATGACACGCCCTCTTCCTCAAATGAACTAAACATGAGATTTACGGAGAAGGAGAACAGTCCACCCTCTGAACAGAGTCTGGGAGGCCGTGGTTGCTTCTGCACAAAAAGTTGATCAACAGATGAAGAAACTCCATGAACAAAAGGATTCTGACTGTTACTTCAAATAATAAAAATCCACAACCAATATAGCCGCCCTTCTTTTCAATGTCATAGATGATAATTTGTCAATTTTGAGTTGTCTTATTCTCACTTTTAGTTGTGTAATAACTCTGCACACTAATAGTTCCTGAGAATGTTCACACTCGCATTTCCTTTGCAAAACATTCAGGTTTCAGGGTTTTTAACTTTTTGGATTGAACGACAGCACTGGTCTTGTTTCAGATTAAAACGAATCCTCAAAATACTCACTTGCCTTTTTGTGCACACGTTGTAAGCTCAGTAACTACTCAGTTTGTGGGCAATGGATTCATTTTGTCTGTGGTATGTCATGGCATGCATGCACAGAAAATCTGCCAATATAAATTGCATTTCAGTGGCATCAAAAGGTTTGCAGTTGTTCAACAGCCATCTGGCATCAAGTGTTGCAAACAGACAGGGGTTTTACCTTCTTAGATTGAAACAGATGCTCTAAATGTCTATAGAACCACAATGGTTCATGTATTTAAACAGTTGTGTTCAGCCCCAGCAAAGATCCCTTTACTAATGATCTGCAGTAGAACGTGTTTAAATTGGCTGTACAGCAAAATATCAAACGTACATCATTTAAGGAAGCTGATCGGTAAGACGTATATTTAAGGTCTTTTCTTCTTGAGTTTAGAACTGGAGTGAATCAGAAGACTCACACTAGCATGCAAGTCAGTAGAGAATAGCATCTAATTTATTTCAATAAGAACATCCCCAAGATTTTTCTCCGTTCAAACCACATTCAACTCTTCATCAGGCTTGTTCATTTGGTTTAGGTCTCAGAATGACTTGCTGTGAGTTATGAAGATTTATAGTCCTGCTTGTTCATATCCAAACTTTGTCGACCAGAGTTTCTAGGGCACTGGTGGCCTGATGGTTAGGATCTATGTCCTCGGAGGGTCGCGGGTTGGAGTTCCAGACCAGTAGGTAAGAGTGAGGAACCCTTCAGCAAGGTGCATTGTGGGGTGTGTTTAGATTAGTTAAATGAAGAGAATAAGAAAGTGACTTCACGGTGTGTGAATTTCATTCTTTTTTTTTTTTTCAAATCAGCTCAGAACTGGTAGAGTGAAAGTGACTATTCTTGTCATTGTGAAACAGCACAGCACACAGTGAGCCACAACAAAATTACACCTCTGCATTTTTCCCCCCCACACACAAACACGTGCAGCAGGGGGCAGCTATTGAAAGCAATAATGGGGACAGTAACTTGCTCAAGGGTACCTCTGGGCAACCTACTGGTCTGGGATTGGAACCCATGACCTTCTGATCCTGGGGCCTATTCCCTGACCACTAAGCTACAACTGTCCCAAAGATTTCAACCTTTGCTTTTCACACATACGCACGGGGCAGCTATTGAAAGTGCCCAGGGAGCAGTGACAGGGATGGTACCTTGCTCATGGGTACCTCCAGAGCAACCTACTTTTCCAGGATTCAAACCCACAACCTTCCAATCCTGGGGTCTAGTCACTAACCACTAGGCCATCACTGCCAAACTGATCTAAAATCAGTTTTGTGGCAACAACTGGCATGAGTACAAAGGAATCCACGTTTAGTTCACCTGCTTTGTAAACACCAGCCTGGTGTTGATCTTCACTGCTGCTCCCATTAGGAGTCGCTTCAGTGCATCATCCGTTTCGATTTCTTCTTGACTTCTGCATCTTCCTCTTTCATATGAAGGCCACAGAGGAGATTTATTTCTCCTCTTTCATGGCAGTTCAATCTCAGCATCCTTCTCGTAATATAGTCCTTTCATTCATTTTCTGCCGCTTGTCCCAAGTGGGGTCGCGGGGGAGTGCTGGAGTCCATCCCAGCTCACACAGGGCAAAGGACGGGGGACACACCCTGGACAGGTCGCCAGCCCATCGTAGGGATAATATAGTCCTCCCTTCTTTAAAGATGCTAAATTTGGTTGAGGTAGAAAATTGTATAGATTTGTGTTTAATGTTGTGTCTCTAGCAGAATGCACTCATTTCTACATTTATTGTATCAACTGAATAATTTTTTAAAATATTTTTGATTCAACTGCATCTTGATTGTTTTTGCCAATGACAATCTGTTGAGCCAGTTAGGAAGGGTCTATTTCTCACTTGTGGGGCAAAGAGACTGAACCCGGGCCCTATTTTTATGGCTAATGCTTATTTTATGATTCGGATGAATATCGGAGTGTTTTCGTTTAACACCCACATTCGCTCTGGATGAACGTCTCAGCATTTTATGTGATATTTTATTCAAATCCCATCTGGGAATATGGGACGAGGGGAGTTTCTGGAGGTGGATATTTTTGATGTCCTGAACCAGCAGAAATCGGTCTGAGATCTCGAGTTGCTCCCGTTTAGTCCCTGCTTTTGCAAAGTCATTGGTAAAGTTTATGAATTGAGACTGTAAGTGAACATATGCAATAATACACAACTATTAACTTCAGAGGTACAACAATCACTTGGGATTATGCTGTTCTGAAAACCCCTGCTTTTATCATGGTGGAGTGATTTTGGCAGAATGTCATGAACAATGACAACGTGCAGCTGGAGATGCCTTTAAAAGCTGCAGAGAGGAGCATCGCACCCTGTTTGCTCTGGATTCTGTTTATCTTGGTGTAAAGTCAACTAAGGTTCACGTGTGCATCTTTTTTATTTATTTATCATTTTAAAGGACAACATGCAAACACTTCAGACTAATCCCCCAAATCCCTCTTTCACACTTTGGTTACTGACGGAGAGACCTGAAAAGCCAGAGCTTTCCTGTCCGAAGGTTTTGGACAGTGTGTTCCCACGTCGCGAGGCGTATCTGCCAAAACAAATAGCCTGTAAGTTATTTGGGACAAAGGGGACAACATCGGCCGCTGCGCTCTCTGTTGTCCTGGCCGGGTCGTCCCACCCCCTTCCAAAGAAGCTCTAGGCGCACAAGTCAAGGGTTCACGCTGGAGGCCCAGGGTGCTGGTGTTGTTCCCATGGAGGAATGCAAGCTTTTTGGACCACTCAAGCCCACATGGTGCGGTCATGATCAAAGCCTCACACTGTCCTTTCAGTATGAAAGGGTGAATTCTACTATTGTATCTCACAGGGTTACATAGATGCTGTTTGTTTTTTTTTATTTTTATCTTGCATTGCTTTATTGAAGACTTCTGTTAAACCTTATATAACTTTAAAAAAATATTTGACACTCTCAAAATATAACGGCTCCAAAAGTCCTTTGCAGAAATCCACAGAAGAATTGCTTTTGGTTCCTGACAGGAGTCTGTCAGTGGATGATGCTTTAAAGCCCTTAACATCTCCGACTGTAAGGTTTATTACTCAAATCCATAGAAAACGATGCAAAATGACTGAGAAGAGTTCATCACAAAAGCCACTGAAGGGTACGAACATGCCGTTGTGCTTTAACCTGTCCTCTTCCATATTGCTTGTAGGTTTTGTGGATTCTCCAGGTTGTAGGTTGCAGTTCATCAATAGTGAGATGCTCTTTAATGCTGGATTTCATAATAAAGATTTATATAGAGACCCCACCCTTATCTACAGTCTACCAAGTGTTCTGTTGAAGAAACATGTATGTGTGACAAACTTAAAGAACCTCTGCGTAATGTAAAGGTCAAGCACCAATTAAAGATGTCTTCCAGAACCAAGCTAAGGGTCAGTTTTTTGTGGGACATTTTTTTTTGTATTTACACAATTAAAGCTACTAAAATGCAATTTAATGTTAGATTTTTTTTCTAAAAAATAAAAACAACCTGTGACATTGAAAATTTTGACTTTCCTGTTTACATACTGCTATGTTAATGAACATCTTAACCCATGGTGTTAAGTCTCATAAGCACTGGTATAGCCCACAAGCAAACCCCCACAATCCTGATTAAGATAAGCGGGTTAGAAGATCGATGGATGGAGGGAAGGTTTTTGGTGGAATTAATTTTATCATCATAAGGGTGGACCCACTGAACAATAACAACACTTACATAAAGTGAAAGGGACTATTTTTGTCATCTGCAGCAGGGGGCAGCCAGGGGGCAGCCAGTGGGAGCAGTGGCGAGGATGGTACCTTGCACAAGGGTAATTCAGGGCAACCTACTGGTCTGGGATTCGAACCCACGACCTCCCAATCCTTCCAAACTCCCTAACCACAGGCCACTGCTGCCCAGCATATATTGTACATTAACATGTAAATAAAAAGGCTGTGTAATATGATGGTCTTCTCATTTGTGTAGCTGTTCCTGGTGCTTGAAATTAATTTATCATGTACTTTTATTTTGAGACTCCCTACATAAAGTTCGTTTTGATAGATGGTTTTAAAATGTGACCGTTTTGATCAGCAAGTCAGCAGCATGCATCGGCAGCCTTTGAAAATAATCTTTCCAGTTCTGAACAAAGAGCTTTAAATCATTATGTTCTCACTGCATGTCGGAGCAGCTGCGAGCTGAGGTGTCTCGCACACGGCCGAAACAAGTGGAGCACCAACTGGAGCCTGAGTGTCCATGAGTCCAGAACAGGTGTGGCAGGACACAGCTGTGTGGGGAATGGCAGTGGGACAGGTGGAGGCGCCATCAAGGGTCCAGGGTCAGGTTTCAGCCCTGGGGGCCAGAGAGTCACTGGTTTGGGACAGAAAGATGATTTATAGATTTATTCACAGGTTCGGATGAAAGTGACTGGCAGTGCTTGCAGAGGGACAGTGGAGTCCAGTAAGTAGTGTACTGTCACAGAAACGCACATCAAATAGTTCTGGTATGACCAAGTAAGTAACTTTCTTTTCCAGTACTTCTGCTCACTTGAACACAAAGTTGTAAAGTTAATTAAAGTAGCCCTTTTTTGCAAATCCATTATTGGCAACAACTGCCTGAAGCCTGTGATCCACTGCCTTCCCAAAATCATTGACTTTTACTTTCATTATGGTTTTCTCATTTTAACCACAGCATCTTTCATTTGTTGTATGTTCTAATGAGTTCATCTCTTTGGTTTCTTCTTCCAGAAATGAAATGCATGTTCATTTGGATGAAGATCTGGTGATAAACTTGGACTTTGATTAAGTCCTTTGTTAACTGGGCTGTGTGTTTTGGATCATGGCCTTCATGATAAAGTTCCACCTGATTAGTCTGGATGAGCATTTCCCTGTAAATTGGCAGATCTAATGTTTGCAGCAATACAACTTCTGGAGTCTACAGAAACATTTTAAGTCATGTCCTTATAAAGATTACTGAGCCTGATCAGAAGCAGTTATGCAAGCCTAAGCCTTCTACCACTTCTACTTCTACCACTGTGTATCACAGACAAGCTTATGTTTCCAATTGTGAGCATTTCCATTCTCCACATCTCCACACTTGGGCCTCTCCATCACTTTAGTAGGTATTAAGCTCATCACCCTGTGAAACCTTGACTTATTTCTGTACTTTTATGTTTTTATGACTTTCTTACTGCTGATATATTGTGGTAGAGTCTGTAGGAGCAGTATGTGAGGTTGGCTCAGTTGGTCAGTTCATGGTTCAGCCAACGTTTGAGGTGAGGTTTCCCAATCAATTAATTTAGTCTTCATCATATGGATATATTCCTAGATGACAATGGCAGGCTTCATTGAGCTCTTGTAAGAGAGTGATTCATGGCACATACGCCATCTTCATACATGAGCTGGCCTCCACAGAGTCCAGAACCTCTTTGAGAATCTTTGGGATGTGGTGGAGAAGACTTTACACAAAGGTCCTGGTCTCTCTTCATCAATACAAGATCATGGCACAAAATGAATGCAGCTCTGGATGGTAATAAATCATTAGATAGGTTTCTTTAACCGATACATTGATAAATGTGTCCCATGGCCAAAGGAGATCCAAAGCACTATTAGAGTGCAACTCTTTATTTTGGCCAGGCAGTGTAAACTGCATGTATGTTTCAACTAAATTATTTCAAATAAATGTCTCTCCTTTGAAGATGTATTTGATATGCTGTTCAATTATTTTATCATCATAAGAACTTGTAATACATTTCTTGTATTTTGAATTAACTTTTCATGCCTATTATCTTATGTCCAAACATTTGATGATTGTGCTTGACCTGCACACACGCATACAGAAAAAGAATAAACTCAAAAAGAAAAGAAAAAGCAGAATCATGCAGCTGCAACACCCTGCACCAATTAACACGGCTATGACCTCACACATCCGGGTCAGTGAATTCAGCTGGCGGAACAAAGACAAAGCTGGTCCCAGAATGTGAGTCCCCAATTACCCTTCAATGAGCCGTGTGGGCCACAATGCTGCAGGTGAGAAGTTGGACCGGGCCTTCGGTTACGACCTGGCACACATACAATGGACCTCTATGGCTTTGCCTGGAAAGGCCTCGTGTCTGGGACAAGAAATAATCAAGCCAAGCATGTAAGAATTGTTTTTGTTGTTACTGCCCACAAATTACAGTAGGATATTTTGCTGTTTGTGAGTAATTTATCTGACAAGATTGACTCTCGTATGAAAGGAATAGTTATGCATTTATCAGTCCACATGCTTCCTCTCATCAGTTAGGCATCTCATCATTTGAAGGCATTTCTCTGCACATAGTCTTTTCTTGGTGAACTTCTGCAGTCTGCAATTTCCCTTCTATGGGCAGCAGCTGAAATCCATGGATAGGTTTTAATGAATTTGAAAGAATATGTAAAAATATAGTTTTTAGCACAAGCAGAACATGAGAATATCTTTCTATAGTTGCTCTGAAGTTTTCTGGTGCTTGATGGAGCCTGTGAATGCTTCACCCAAACCACTACACAACATATTACCATTAATTCTTTGGTCCTGCAAATTTATTTCTTTTATCCAGAGCGACGTCCAATTCCTAAGTATAGAGACAGTTTTCCTGGAGCAACTTGGGGTTCAGGCAAGGATGCATCTGTCAGAATCAAGTGAAGTGGAATTTTTATTCAACTCCTGGGACGCAACCCCAATCTATTGTTCTGATCTTTCTAATTTAATTTCTGGCAGGAAGTTAATCACCAAATCTCCTCCGTTTAAACAGCACCATATAATGATGGCTCTGTATTTGTAGAAAGAGCAGGCAAATGAGATTCATTCAAGATGCACAGGGAGAACAGTTCTGATGCCAGGCGTGAATTTATGCATTCTGTGCCGTTCACTTTTAATTGTATAACTCCAGTCTCAAGTAATGCTGTGTGTGTGTGTGGTTGTGTTGCTATGAGAACCTTCCTGCTGTGAAAAAAGCACTTCTTCACAAAATAAGCAACTGTGGTTTTCAAGACAGAAAAAACAATTAAAACGCTTTTTGCATGCTCTTCTTCTTTCTCCTGCACCACAGGGGATCAAATATCTCCATTTCTTCTGGTCCTCTGCATCTTCCTCCTTCAAGCCAGCTGCCCGCATGTCCTCTCTCACCATGTCTATTAACCTCCTCTTTGATCTTCCAGTTTTCCTCTTTCCTGACACCTCCATCCTCATCATCCTTCTCCCAATATACTTATAGTATCTCCTCTGGACATGTCCAAACCTACGCACCCTTGCTTATCTAACTTTTTCTGTTAAACATCCAACATGAGCTGTCCCTCCAATATTCTCATTTCTAATCCTGTCCATCCTTGTCACAATAAATGAAAATCTCAGCATCAGCACCTCTACTCCACTTTCCTCCCTTTCATTCACACGTATTTATTTCTTGTTCTACTCACTTTCATTCCTCTCCTCTCTAGTGCATATCTCCACCTCCCCAGGTTCTCCTCAAGCTGCTCTCCACTCTCACTGCAGATCACAATATCAACAAATATCATCGTCCATAGGGATTCCTGTCAAACCTTGTCCATCAACCTGTCCATTACTATTGTAAACAAAAATGGGCTCAGTGCAGATTCTTGATGTAATCCCATTTTTACTTCAAATGCATCTATCACTCCTACTGCAGGCCTCACCACTCACCACGCCACACACATCATGTACTACTCTCACATACTTCTCTGCAACACCTGACTTCCTCATACAAAACTTCTCTCTATGAACTTTCACGCTCACTTAGATCACAAGGTGCTGGTTTTCTAACAGTTCCCAGAATTCTGAAAACAACAACAAGAAGAGGAGGAGCTTTTTCATTCAAAGCCCCCCCATATCTGGAACTTCCTTCCAGCTACTGTCCAGGACTCAGACACACTCTGTCCAGACTAAAGACTTACTCGTTTAGTCAGGATTTTAGAAATTAATACTCCTCTTAATTCCCGTTAGTTAAGAGGTGTGGAGCTGGGGGTTCACGATACAGAGAATTACAGTAAACTGGGATGTTGGTGCTGCCGACCCACCACTCTCACACTCAAACTCGTGCTCAAAAAACTCAGGGACAAACCAAGGCCCAGACAGGCTAGTGGACTTCATTATCCATTGTTTGCCCAGAAATCCAAAACAAAAGGGGCATCGGTGGCCTAGTGGTTAGGGAGTTGGCCTGGCATCGGAAGATTGTGGGTTCGATTCCCACCCCAGTGGGTTGCCCTGAGGTACCCTTGAGCAAGGTACCGTCCCCATCACTGCTCCCCGGGCGCTTTCAATAGCTGCCCACTGCACATGTGTATGGGTTAAATGCAGAGGTCCAATTTCGTTGTGGTTCACTGTGTGCTGTGCCGTGACCTCGCAATGACAAGGGTTGTCACTTTCACTTTCAAAAATCAAAACTAAAACTCATGGACAAACCAAGGCTCAGACAGGTCAGTAAATTAAAGGTTTGTTGAGGGTGGTGTGGGGGGTCACCAGTGTCACAGGGTGCTCTCATGTTTGTAAAACCCCTGGATCAGTCCTTTCTAGTCAGGTGTTAATGAGTCAAAATACTGCATTCTTTAAACTTATGGTCTGTACAATGAGTTCAAAACAGATCTGAATCCTTTCTCGTTGCTTGAGATGGACGACTGTCCACCACACAGGTTTGGATGTTTCCTGAGAGCAAGTCCATCTATCTCCGTGAGGGTCTCCTGAGATGCTGTGACTTCAGATCAGCTCCATCAGACTGGCTCTTCTGCAGGAGCTGCTTCCACGAATATTAAAGCTTCCCCGCCTCAAACAGAGCTTCCACCATTAGATCATGAACCTCCATTTACAGTCACCAATGGACTCTTTCACTGTAACTCATTTACTGGAAGTATTCACTATACAAGGTTTTTCTCTTTCTTTTCTTTTATTTCCAGTGGAAAGGATGGCTTCCCCTTTTGGCCTTAGTTTCCCTCAAGGATTCTTCCTCATGTTTGGGGACGTTTTTCCTTACCTCTGTTGCCCTTGGCTTACCCAAATTGGGTCTTGGACCCGGATTCTGTAAAGCTGCTTTGTGACAACAACAATTGTAAAAAGCACTTCATAAATAAAGTTGACTTGACTTGACTCTCTAGGCACCCTGTCATATGCTTTCTCCAAGTCCACAAAGGCATAATGCAACTACTCCTGACCTTTTCTGTACTTCTCCATCAACACCCTCAGAGAAAACATTGTATCTATAGTGCTCTTTCTTTCGGCATGAAACCATACTGCTGTTCGCTAATCATCTCTTTTCTTAACCTTCTCTTTCCCATAACTTCATACTGTAGCCGATCAACTTTATCCCTCATTGGTTACTACAGTTTTGCAGATCATGCTTAATCTTGTAAACTGGTATTAGTTCACTTCTTGCAGTCTTCCTTCTTCAGCTTCCACCATTTGATCCATTACTCTGCCCTCACTTTCTTCCCTTTCTTGACCTCCAAGGTCCTCCTACAGACCACCATCCTATGCTGTTAAGCTATGCTCTCCCATACTGCAATCTCCAATCTCCTTCAGACTCTCCTTGACACCATACCTACCCATGACCTCTTTTCCTTTCACCTACATGTCCATTAAGGTCTGCACCAATCACCACTCTCTCTCCTCTGGGTACATTCTCTATCACTTCATCTAACTCACTCTAGAATTCTTCTTTCTCCTCAACCTCACAACCAACACCTCCCCCATCCATCCACACCATGGTAAAACTATTTAAACCCCCCTCCAATACACTTGGTCTTACTAAACTTCCATTTAGTCTTTCACATACAAAATATCATCCTTAATTCTCTCCATCATATCAGCTAATTCCCTACCTTTACCAGTCATGCTGCCAAGTTCCTGCTCCCACTTCCACTCTCCTCCTGCCTCTGGACATGCCTTCCTCCGCTTTCTCTTTTTGCACTCATATAAGAAGAAAATCCAGTTTGCTTTTGATCCCACACATTTCTGGGTTAAAAATTATTTTACAATAGTATTTAGTGACCTAAATTACAGTGAGCAGTTCTTCTATTCTTATAAATACAGAAAAATGCATTGAATTATGGTCAGTACTTATAGACACTAGTTCAGAAGAATGGAAAAGCTGTTGGTCCAGATGATATACTGGTGGAAGCATGGAGGTATTTAGGAGATGGCAGTAGAATTTCTAACCAGACTGTTTAGAATCTTGGAAAGTGGGAGGATGCCTGAGGAGTGGAGAAGTGTACTGGTACCGATTTTTAAGAATAAGGGTGATACACTGAGCTGGAGTAACTATAGAGGAATGAAGTTGATCAGCCAGAGCAAGAAGTTAAGGGAAAGAGTAAATGTAGCAGATTAAGAAAAGAGGTTATTAGTGAATGGCAGTATGGTTTTATGCTGAGAAAGAGCTCAACCGATTTGATGTTTGCTCTGAGGGTGTTGATGGAGAAGTACAGAGAAGGTCAGAAGGAGTTGCATTGTGCCTTTGTGGATTTGGAGAAAGCATATGGCAGGGTGCCTAGAGAGGAGTTGTGGTTTTGTATGAGCAAGTCAGGTGTTACAGAGAAGTATGTGAGATTATTTCAGGATATGTATGAGGGCAGTGTGACAGTGGTGAGATCTGCAGTAGGTGTGACAGAAGCATTTAAGGTAGAGGTTGGATTACATCAAGGATCATCACTGAGCCCATTCTTGTTTGCAGTAGTTGACGAACGAGGTTAGATTCCCCATGAACGATGTTTGCTGATGATCTTGTGATCTGTAGCGAGAGTAGGGAGCAGCTTGAGGAGAACCTGGAAAGGTGGAGATATGTTCTAGAGAGGAGAGGAATGAAAGTGAGTAGGACAAAGAATACATGAGTGTGAATGAAAGGGAAGGATGTAGAGTGGTTAGGATGGAGGGAGTGGAGGAATTTAAACACTTGCGATCAACAGTTCAGAGTAATGGCGAGTGTGGAAGAGAGTTGAAGAGAGTGCAGGCACATTGAAAGAAATGGAAACGGATGTTCTGCTGTGGCGGTCCCTAACAGGAGCAGCTAAGAGAAGACTTATAGACACTTTCAGATTAACATTTTCAAAATCTGTCTGAGTTTACTTAAAAACAGAATCAGGATGCGTCAAAAATGGATGTTTCAGAAGGCCTCAAAACCTTTGGCCTGTAGGCTGTCAGGAATGATCTGACTATCTGGAAATGTGTTTGTGGAATCTCATCTCCACAGCAATTACCCTTGCCTCAGCGCACCCTGGAACTCAATAGAGCACGGCTGTGATCTAATGCGGCCGATCCATCAGCGCTGCGTTTGGGGCATGAAAAGAATCAATGTTGCTCATTGTAGCCCTGCTGTACAGTACAATGATAAAAATGTGTGTTAAGAATATACAATTCAAATGAAATTATGAGCTGTATATTGCAGTCCTTAAATGAACACAATGTTCTCATAGTCTCATGGTTCATCTCCCCCTTCATGCAGCACTGACATCCCTCCAGGCCATGTAACCATGACTTAGTGGGTCAAATAGGGCCAAAGGACATAACAGCCAGAGAGAGAGAGAGAGAGAGAGAGAGAGCGAGAGAGAGAGTGACAGCATTGCGCTACACACAGTAGGACGTACACAAAGTGGAAACAGACGTGTCTAAAAATACACCATCTGAAATATTTAACTTACTGGCCCAGAAACTTCCACAGTGTAAATGGCATCGGCGCTCCAGCAGAGGAGACAACACTGGAAGACCATGATATGATTACTGTTGGATAATACTGCTTGTAATGAAACGCCACGGAAAACTTACGGGGCAAATGCACACCGCTATTGCCAAATCATACAAACCAGACATATGGTATGAGTTTCGGCTAAAGAATCAGATGGACTTATGAAACATAAATGAACCCATTGGCCATGTGACACATTTCCAGCTGTAAGCACCCTCACATACACATTATATGCTTGGCCTGCTTTACACTTCCATGCGTCCATCATCTGAGCTGTTTAACCTACCCAGGGTCTCGGAGGTGATGGACCCTATCCACTCATGCAGCTAAAGGCCCATTGGTAAAGAGATTTCTGGTGTCTGCGTGTGTTTTCAGTGCAAGACAGGAGACTAATGTATGACCAGTACCAAGAACTTAACCTGTGCTAATTGCACGCCTCACACAGCTCGAGCTGTGCTAAGATGTAAAGTAACCTCTGTAGGGCACTGGTGGTCCGATTCCCCAACTATTAGGTTGCCCTGAAGTACCCTTGAGGAAGGTAACGTCCCCATCACTGCTACCCGGGTGATGGATATGGCTCCCCCCTGCTGCACGGTGTGTGTGGGTTAAATACAGAGGATGTATTTCATTGTGGTTCACTGCGTGGTGTGTTTCACAATAACAAATAGTCACTTTCACTTTTTAAAATGGATGTGTTTTTTCTGCAGAGATAAGAGACAAATACTTTGTTGCTTTGAGTTTGAGTATTTGTTTTTTCTGATGACTATTTAGACTCCTTACATATAAGCTCAAAACTGCATTTTCAGAAACTCCTTTCTTTCCTTAGTTTACAAGTTTGCGAGATCTAAACAATTTTAATGGAAATAGAAGAAGTGTGAGGGAGACTTAAGCTTGGAGAAAAGGTGTATGTTGAGTGTGATGTCTGTGACAGGAGAACTACTAGAGATGAGGGTGAAAGAGTGAAGTTAATGCTCATTATTTTTAGTCGATCCTGGGTTCGATTGCCAGGTGGGGCGGTTCAGGTCCTTTCTGTGTGGAGTGGACATGTTCTCCCTGTTTCTGCATGGGTTTCCTCTGGGAGCTCTGGTTTCCACCCACCGTCCTCATTTCCTCACCTTTGGCACTTTTCCTAAAAAGAGTCACAAGTGGCTCAGAAAATGAGTGAAATTTTTTCACCTTAGGGTCCAGCACCTAAGCTGGCAACATTAATAGTCACATTTTCAAATACAGAACAAAATTAGCTCGAGCTGCCAGAGTGTTTACTGTGTATTTTATGATTTTCACATCTGCTTTCTTGTTTTATGCACTGTGGTCCATTGGGAAAAGTCATCTCAGCTAATTTTGTACCTGCACTTTGCTGCCAATTGAGTAGAAATGTTAATGGAAGTAGTACTTTTTACTGTTTACACTCTGAGAACATTTGAAGAGCTGAACAATTTGACTGTTTTTAAAATTGTATACATTTATAACCTGACACTGTATTGCACAATGTGTTCAATAAACATGAACAACATTACATTTGCAAAGCTAAAACCAGTCTTGTAGCTTGAATTGTTTCTGCTTTTTTTTTTTTCCCCCTCTTCAGAGGAAGGGAATAATTTGTAGATTGCTTTAAGCCTAATCAGTGATAACATGTGAATGAAGAATTTAGTGCTAAATATATCTATGAAATTGTTACATGCTTTGTATTTCCAAAATCATTTATGCATGTCCATGCTTCTACTCAAAGTGGTCTACAATCTAAATATAAGTGGACTGATTAAGCCGTAATGTGCAGATTGGGAAATCTGGATGACGGTTGCACATACTGAGTGTATTTTCCCTGGTCCTGAACCAGGCCCACTCCAATATTTACCATTGAAGAGTTCCAGTAGGTGGTGGAGATGGAGCACAAGCTCATCAATATTGATGCTGTGGGGCTTAACATGACTTAGGAGGAACTTTCTCCCACGTTAATATTGATGTTGTTGCTACATATTGGAGGCCCCGCTGCTTTAAGGATTTATAACAGGAAAGGCAGGGGTGTGTGTGTGTGTTTATATTCAAATACAGCAGAATGCATTTTGGTTTTTAAATCTGGGGCAGGGGACTTCTGTCTCTTCTCTCTGTTAGTGGTCTCTACTTCATGGAATTGAGACAGGCTTGGAATTCTCGCAAGGAATGCTGAAAAGGAGAAGAAGGGTACATGTCATGCCAGTGTTCAGTAGTCAGCTTTGACTGACATGGTGAAGTCTCAAGTGTCCTGGAATATGAGTAGGCTGTTGTTGAGAGGAAAACCGCTAGTAGGCTTTTCCAAAGACACGGTTGGTTTTTATAGCAGTTCCAGAAATTTCTCCACATGCAGTTGAGAAGATGAATGCTGGCTTGAGTTAAGGTAGCGTTTGCCATGAGTTTCTACCATGAGAAAAAAATCTTGACTCTAGATTCAAACTGTATGTATCTCTGAAATCAATCTGTTACAATGTTAACTTATTTTACCTCCAAGTACATTAACATGAAGCTTCAAACACACGATGATCCCTTACTCACCCATGTATGTTCTCCCATGTTGGCCAATCTAGCGTCTTTTAAAGGGCTAAAAGGTTGGCTTAGTTTTCTCTTAGTGTGTGTGGTGTTGGGCTTTGCAAGGAGGCAGTGATAAAAGATGTTGTTGGCACCATCATTCATTCATTCATTCACTTCATTTGACTCTTGGAACTATTCATGGTTGCAAGTCCAGAAAAGGATAACTTGGCCTTGTTCTCCTTGGCTGGGCTCTCCCTTATCCCTTCACTGATTTCAGTGCTAGCAAGAATTGCTGTCTAATAGCCGATGTAATGAAATTGGCACTTGGTGTTCTTCTCTAAGTGAAAAGTGAAGTGAAAGTGACTATTATTGTCATGCGAGGTCACAGCACAGCACACAGTGAACCACAACGAAACTGGACCTCTGCATTTAACCCATACAGCTATGAAAGCGCCCAGGGAGTAGTGACGGGGACGGTACCTTGCTCAAGGGTACCTCAGGGCAACCTACTGGCGAGGGGTTTGAACCCACAATTGTCCGATCCTGTAGCAGAATATATATATATATAACCAAAAGAACATTGTTACAATTTATTCAAATGTTTATACAATTAATTGCAATTCCTAGCTAGTGGGTGAAGTTGGATCAGTTGTGCACAAAACTGGATCAAAAAAGCAAACAAAAAAAAGATTTTGTGACTGCTTCTAGTGGTTTGGAGGAAATGACTTTCCAAGTGTTGGTGGATTCTTGGTAGTTTCTTGCTCAAAAATCTTGTATCTCCAAAATTGAATTATTAGATGATAATGCAGCCTTAACGCAATTATGTAGTAAGTTTTCATTCATTTCATAAGTCATTTTGGGCCACTTTTACATTTATAACTACAACAATATATTGATCACAGATGTACTGAAGCATATTCCTCCCACATTTCCAAACACTTTCTAGGAAAATATCCTACTTTGGTCTTTTGACGTCTCCATTTATCTATCTCAAGATTAAACAAGAGAGCCTTCAACAGAGCAAAACTCTGACCTCCGTACTGCACCCCCCCCCCAATCGTCCCAGCTGCCTTTTTGACAGTCAGCCAGAAAAGCAGGACCTCTTATGGACAAAGAGTGACCTCAATTCAATTTGCTTATTGATCTGGACACCGCGAGCTGGTCAGTCCCCTAGAGACAGGGGCGGCTCGCCCTTGTGGCTAGCGTTCATGTTTAAAAGTGAGAGCCGCGAGGCATCTTCATTCATCCACTTAGCATGCCAGACAGATTTCTGTTGGAGCCGTCTCACAATCGTTTAGGTCCACCCACATCTCTGGCTAAATTGAAATCGTGTCATATCAGATCGAGGTGCCGGGGTTAAACGTGAGCGACCGAGTCCCCAGCTAGCAGACAGAGGACTGTTTGTTGGGGATGGTGAGGTCTGGGACAATTAATGTCAACCATGAGTGATTTATAACCAGAAACATTGGATTTGGCATTCTGGCTACTGGTTGGTACTTGAAACCATTTGATTATACTTAAATAACTTTTCATAATAATTGCCCTAATGTGGGTGCTAGGAGAAAACCTGTTCTTGTGTTATGTTTCATTAATTCACATTCAAGCTCATTGAAACAAGTTGAGATTCAAATTCTGTGTTTATATATATATATATAAATAACATATTTTACAGGCCTTTTCATTATCACTTAGAATTAAAGTGACTGTTCTTGATACTCATGTCACATGACCTGATTGGCTGCCCTGTATTATGCCACAAACAGAAACATTCCTTATAACAGTCTTGAATAAAGGTGACTAATCATGACTAAAGGCTGACTAGTCCATCCATTCCTTTTCGGAGCCTATTATCCCAATGAGGAGTACATGGGGTGCTGGACTCCAGACCTGAAGGACCCCTGTTCTCGGTTTTTGTTATTTCTTACAAAGCGAATACAAGTATTAAATCCCATATTACATAATTACATTACTAGAATTAATGAGATAATTAATGTGACTTACATACATGCAATGTAAAACCAAACTGACTGTACATACTTATGGGTAAATAAAACTTCCATGAAATGCATATCTATTAGGTTACACATCAGTATAGACACGCACAGTCTCCAACGTCCTGCTACAGGCTACACAACACGAGTTTTATATTCACAAGGATGAAACGTACTGCGGGCTCGGGGGTGGCTAGGTCATTGTGTCTGGCTGCGACTGACAGCTTTGAAATTAAGGCATAAGTCATCTTCATATGAGCTGCTCTATTGCCACAGGCTGGGAGGGGCCAGAAGACACAAGGCCACCATGAGAGGACAGTTGGGGGAAGGAGAGAAACTGAACGACAAACATATCTCAAGTCTGGGATGTACCAACAATCCATTTGCTGTTAGCTTTGAAACCGAAGGCTCTAAAATATGGTTGAATTTCTGTATAGAGTATCAAGATACACCTGCTTTAACAAAAACACAGACTGAAACACCTCCTCTACCTGTCTTTTGATTCATCCCTGGTAGCACATTTACGAAGCTCTAATAATTTCAGATAATACCAGTGCTGAACTGTTGTGGGACTTGTTGAAGACCATCTAAAAGTTCTTCCAATAATTGAAATAGGATTGTTACAATTTATTCCCTGTTGTGAACAAAAGCAATCAAACAATTTAAAACTTGCCCCAAAATAAAACATTAGCCTTAATTTAGATATAAGTAGCCCGGCTCAGTTGATTGTAGTCTACTGCTGAACATAGATCTTATCTTTGTTCAGTTTGACATTGAGTATGACGTCTTTGCTGTAGAAAAAAGGAGACAGGACAAGTGAAAGTAGTGTTTTTAAGTCCATATCTCACACTGAAATGCAGCAAACACTGACATCCCTAACATTAGCACCATATTTTTCAAATGGTTATGAATAGTCCAGTGATTAAAAAAGAGCATTATCTGCATGAAATGGAAGGCAGAGAAACCTATGAAGCTGAGAAAAACCCAGGAGAGTGGTAAAGGTAATCCCAAAGACTCCACTCTGATAAAATCTAATGAGAAATATCTCCACATCAGGGTGCAATAAGAAAAAAAAAAGTTCTAAAAGTCCCAATAAAGCAACAATTAAACCTTTGACCAAAACTTGCAAAACGCCAACGAAAGTCATACCTTTCTGATTAATTCATTGATTCATTGATTCATTCATTCACCAATTTAGAATTTTCCATGAAATACAAATTAATTATCAATAAAATCAATAATATGAAAGTCTTACCTTCATGTGCATTTTAGGAGCTTTTACAAATGTCCTATATTATCATGCCGACACACTTAAATGAGACAGAATAGGCCTCTTCATAGGACTTTCAGATGATTCTTTCAGGAATTTTTGTCAATTTTTACCAAGAAAATCACTTTTGAATGTTGAGCAACTGAATTTAGCAAACATTTTACCTTTCATTGTTGAACAAAATGGCAAAATACGTAAGGCTATATTCTTACCTTCGTGGGCGTTTCTGGACCGTTTCCAAATGTTCTATATTTTCATGCCAGCACACTTAAATGAGGATAAAAATGCCTTCTCATAAGATCTTCAGATGATTTTCCTCACATTTCAGCTCAAAAAATCACTTTTGAATGTTTCACAACTTTGTCAACTGTGACAAAATATGCTCATATTTCAGAAAACACACTTTTATTCTTCCTGAGATCATTGCAAAGCAATACAAGACAGTCCAAAGCAGCTGTTCAAGTGAATATTAAGCAAGCATTCTACAATGCATTTCTGACCAAAACTGCAAGATACATAAGGCTACAAAATTAGCATCGTGGGCATTTTTGGACTGTTTACAAATGTCCAAAATTTGAATTCCAACACACTTAAATGAGGATAAAAATGCCTTCTCATAGGATCTTCAGATTTATTTTTTTTGTTTTTGACAAGAAAGTCATTTTTTTACCTTGCATTTTTGACCAAAACTGCAAAATACTTAAGGCTATAGTCTTACCTTCGGGGGCATTATGGGACCGTTTCCAAATGTTCTATATTTTCATGCCAGCACACTTAAATGAGGATAAAAACTCCTTCTCATAAGATCTTCAGATGATTTTCCTCACATTTCTGCTCAAATTTCACATTTGAATGTTCCACAACTTTGTCAACTGTGACAAAATATGCTCATATTTCAGAAAAAACCCTTTTATTCTTCCTGAAATCATTGCAAAGCAATACAAGACAGTCCAAAGAAGCTGTTCCAGTCCAAATTTAGCAAACATTTTACCTTGCATTTTTGACCAAAATTGCAAAATACATAAGGCTATAGTCTTACCTTCGTGGGCATTTTTGGACCGTTTCCAAATGTCCAATATTTTCATGCCAGCACACTTAAATGAGGATAAAAATGCCTTCTCATAGGATTTTCAGATTTATTCTTTTTATTTTTGACAAGAAAGTCATTTTTGAATGTTGCACACCTTTTTCAAACATGACAAAATATGCTCATATTTCAGAAAACACACTTTTATTCTTCCTGAATTCATTGCAAAGCAATACAAGACAATCCACAGAAGCTATTCAAGTCCAAATGTTGCAACATTTTACCTCGCGTTTTTGACCAAAATTTGAAAAAACATAAGGCTATAGTATTACCTTCGTGGGCATTTTTGGACCGATTACAAATGTTCAATATTTTCATGCCAAAAACTTAAATGAAGATAAAAATGCCTTCTCATCGGAAATTCGGATGATTTTTTTTTGTCATGTTTACCAAGAAAATCATTTTTGAATGTTGCACACCTTTTTCAAACATGACAAAATATGCTCATTTTTAAGAAAACACTTTTATTCATCCTGAAATCATTGCAAAGCAATAGAAGACAGTCCACAGAAGCTATTAAAATTTCAATTTAGCAAAAATTTTACTGTGCATTTTTGAACAAAATTGAAAGATATGTAAGTCTTACCTTCTTGGGCATTTTTGGACCGTTTCCAAATTTCCTATATTTTCATGCCAGCACACTTAAATGAGGATAAAAATGCCTTCTCATAGGATCTTCAGATTTATTTTTTTTATTTTGACAAGAAAGTCATTTTTGAATGTTGCACACCTTTTTCAAACATGACAAAATATGCTCATATTTCAGAAAACACACTTTTATTCTTCCTGAATTCATTGCAAAGCAATACAAGACAATCCACAGAAGCTATTCAAGTCCAAATGTTGCAACATTTTACCTCGCGTTTTTGACCAAAATTTGAAAAAACATAAGGCTATAGTATTACCTTCGTGGGCATTTTTGGACCGATTACAAATGTTCAATATTTTCATGCCAAAAACTTAAATGAAGATAAAAATGCCTTCTCATCGGAAATTCGGATGATTTTTTTTTGTCATGTTTACCAAGAAAATCATTTTTGAATGTTGCACACCTTTTTCAAACATGACAAAATATGCTCATTTTTAAGAAAACACTTTTATTCATCCTGAAATCATTGCAAAGCAATAGAAGACAGTCCACAGAAGCTATTAAAATTTCAATTTAGCAAAAATTTTACTGTGCATTTTTGAACAAAATTGAAAGATATGTAAGTCTTACCTTCGTGGGCATTTTTTGACCAATTACAAATGTCCTATATTTTCAGGCCAGCACACTTAAATGAGGATAACAATGCCTTCTCATAGGATCTTCAGATTTATTTTTTTAAATTTTGACAAGAAAATCATTTTTGAATGTTGCACATTACTTTGCCTTATGCAATGATTTCAGGAAGATTAAACGTGTTTTTTCTGAAATATGAGCATATTTTGTCACAGTTGACAAAGTTGTGGAACATTCAAAAGTTAAATTTGAGCAGAAATGTGAGGAAAAACATCTGAAGATCTTATGAGAAGGCATTTTTATACATAAGGCGAAACGAAGGTCTTACCTTCGTGAGCATTTTTGGACCGATTACAAATGTCCAATATTTTCATGCAAAACTTAAATGAAGATAAAAATGCCTTCTCATAGGAAATTCGGATGATTTTTTTTGGTCATTTTTACCAAGAAAGTCATTTTTGAATGTTGCACAATTTGTTCAACCATGACAAAATATGCTCATATTTCAGAAAATAAACGTTTAATAATCCTGAAATCATTGCAAAGCAATGCAAGACAGTCCAAAGCAGCTGTTCCAGTCCAAACTTAGCAAACATTTTACCTTGTATTTTTGGCCAAAATTGACAAATACATAAGGCTTATGTATATGTATATGCATAAGGCTATAGTCTTACCTTCGTGGGCATTTTTGGACTGATTACAAATGTTCTATATTTTCATGCCAGCACACTTAAATGAGGATAAAAATGCCTTCTCATAAGATCTTCAGATCATTTTCCTCACATTTCTGCTCAAATTTCACTTTTGAATGTTCCACAACTTTGTCAACTGTGACAATATATGCTCATATTTCAGAAAAGACCCTTTTATTCTTCCTGAAATCATTGCAAAGCAATACAAGACAATCCAAAGCAGCTGTTCCAGTCCAAACTTAGCAAACATTTTACCTTGCATTTTTGACCAAAACTGCAAACTACATAAGGCTATATTATTACCTTCGTGGGCATTTTTGGACCGTTTCCAAATGTCCTATATTTTCATGCCAGCACACTTAAATGAGGATAAAAATGCCTTCTCATAGGATCTTCAGATTTATTTTTTTTATTTTGACAAGAAAGTCATTTTTGAATGTTGCACAAATTTTTCAACCATGACAAACTATGCTCATATTTCAGAAAATACATGTTTATTCTTCCTGAAATCATTGCAAAGCAATACAAGACAGTCCAAAGAAGCTATTCCAGTCCAAATTTAGCAAACATTTTCCTTTGCACTTTTGACCAAAATTGCAACATAAGTAAGGCTATACTCGTGGGCATTCTTGGACCGTTTACAAATGTCCTATATTTTCATGCCAGCACACCTAAATGAGGATAAAAATGTCTTCTCATAAGATCTTCAGATGGTTTTCCTCACATTTCTGCTCAAATTTCACTTTTGAATGTTCCACAACTTTGTCAACTGAGACAATATATGCTCATATTTCAGAAAAGACCCTTTTAATTTTCCTGAAATCATTGCAAAGCAATACAAGACAGTCCAAAGAAGCTGTTCCAGTCCAAATTTAGCAAACATTTTACTTTGCAATTTTCACCAACATTGCAAAATATGTAAGGCTATAGTCTTACCTTCGTGGGCATTTTTGGACCGTTTCCAAATGTCCTATATTTTCATACCAGCACACTTAAATGAGGATAAAAATGCCTTCTCATAGGATCTTCAGATTTATTTTATTTATTTTTGACAAGGAAGTCATTTTTGAATGTTGCACAACTTTTTCAACTATGACAAATTATGCTCATATTTCAGAAAACACACTTTTATTCTTTCTGAATTCATTGCAAAACAATTCAAGACAGTCCAATTAAGCTATTCAAGTCAAAATTTAGCAAACATTTTACCTTGCGTTTTTGATCAAAATTGGAAAATACATAAGGCTATAGTCTTACCTTTGTGGGCATTTTTGGACTGATTTCAAATGTGCAATATTTTCATGACAAACTCTTAAATGAGGATAAAAATGCCTTCTCATAAGATCTTCATATTTATTTTTTTTATTGTTGACAAGAAAATCATTTCTGAAATATGAGCATAGTTTGTCATGGTTAAAAAAAATTTGTGCCACATTCAAAAATGATTTTCTTCTCAAAATTTAAAAAAATAAATCTGAAGATCCTATGAGAAGGCATTTTTATCTTCATTACGTGTGCTGGTATGAAAATATAGGACATTTGGAAACGGTCAAAAAATGCCAAAGAAGGTAAGACTATAGCCTTACATATTTTGCAATGTTGGTGAAAATTGCAAAGTAAAATGTTTGCTAAATTTGGACTTGAATAGGTTAACTGGACTGTGTTGAATTGCTTTGCAATGACTCAGGAAGAATAAAACTGTATTTTCTGAAATATGAGCATATTTTCATGCCAAATATTTTCATGCCAAAGATACATAAGGCTATAGTCTTACCTTCGTAGGCATTTTTGGACCGTTTCCAAATTTCCTATATTTTCATACCAGCACACTTAAATGAGGATAAAAATGCCTTCTCATAGGATCTTCAGATTTATTTTTTTAAATTTTGAGAAGAAAATCATTTTTGAATGTGGCACAAATTTTTCAACCATGACAAAATATGCTCATATTTCAGAAAATACACGTTTATTCTTCCTGAAATCATTGCAATGCAATACAAGACAGTCCAAAGAAGCTGTTCCAGTCCAAATTTAGCAAACATTTTACTTTGCATTTTTGACCAAAATTGCAACATAAGTAAGGCTATACTCGTGGGCATTCTTGAACCGTTTACAAATGTCCTATATTATGATGCCAGCACACTTAAATGAAGATAAAAATGCCTTCTCATAGGATCTTCAGATTATTTTTTTTATTTTTGGCAAGAAAATAATTTTTGAATGTTTCACAAATTTTTCAACCATGACAAAATATGCTCATATTTCAGAAAACACACTTTTATTCTTTCTGAATTAATTGCAAAGCAATATAAGACAGTCCACAGAAGCTATTGCAGTCCAAATTAGGAAACATTTTATCTTGCATTTTTGACCAATACTGCAAACTACATAAGGCTATAGTCTTACCTTCGTGGGCATTTTTGGACCATTTACAAATGTTCTATATTTTCATGCCAGGACACTTAAATGAGGATAAAAATGCCTTCTCATAGGATCTTCAGATGATTTTCCTCACATTTCTGCTTAAAAATTCACTTTTGAATGTTCCATAACTTTGTCACCTGTGCCAAAATATGCTCATATTTCAGAAAATGCCCTTTTATTCTTCCTGAAATCATTGCAAAGCAATACAAGACATTCCAAAGAACCTATTCAAGTCCAAATTTAGCAAACATTTTACTTTGCAATTTTCACCAACATTGCAAAATATGTAAGGCTATAGTCTTACCTTTGTGGGCATTTTTGGACCGTTTCCAAATGTCCTATATTTTCATGCCAGCACACTAAAGGGAAAAAATGCACTTGTATTGCTTTGCAATCATTTTACGTCTTATAAAAGACAGTCCAAGGAAGCTATTGAAGTTTTATATACCTCATAAAATCATACCACCATGAACATGGTAATTTTTTCCTTGTATTTTTCTTTGAATGATTTGAATTGAGTGGAAACTATTTTAAGGATTTTCAGCTCAGATGGAAGAATCACTACATTCAAATTTTCTTTTAATTTTATGTAATTATTGTTTTTTTGCCATATTGAAACAGAATTGACTGAAATAATTTCACTTATTACCATAGAGAACTAGATCCAGTTTTGAGAATGGGTTCCGTTCATAAGACTTGATTGTTCACAATGGATCATTGAACTCCATTTCTTCCTGTCCTCTGCATTGTGCTCTTTCATACCAACTATTCGGAGTTGTCCTTCTGATCAATTCATTCCTTATCCTGCACATCCTCATTACTAACACAAATCTCAGCATTTCTTACACCTCCAGCTCTTTTACCTGTCAACAGTACGTATAACATAGTTGGTCTCACTACCATTCTTTAAACTTTCTCTTTCATTCTTGCTGGTGCCAGTCTTAAAGCTGCTTTGATAATGTCAGTTGTAAAAATGTATATACACCTAAAATTCAACTAACTGTTGTAACTAGAGGTTGTGGAGAACTGAATAAATGCTAGAATATGGGGAAAAAAAGGTTTCCATCCACCATCTGAGCTTCTTATTCTGTCCAGGGTTGCATGGAACATAAATTCTTTCTTAAAGTATTTAATATGTTTATAATAATATGATATAATATAATAATATCTTGTTGACCATAATGAACTATTAAATTGAATCCTGATCACTATGTAAACATCTCAATCTAATCACCATTACATTATGAAAATGTGTTAAAAACTGCTAAAAAATTGGGAAAAACAGTTGAGTAAATGAGGAAATTTAGTTCAATTATTTTCCAATGGAAGTGTTAAGTTTCAAAACTCAGTTACATACAGTAGATGATGTTCAGAGTACCTTTAGCGGCTGTTCCTTTGCAGTAGAATCTCCTGCTGGATTTTATTTAAGATAAGAGTTAGCATTCATCCATAATATGTATGAAACAATTAATTGTACAGTCATCCCAAAAGTTTAAAACTCTTAAAATACTCCAGTAATGTAACATAATATAGACTGTACAATTCATTTGTTTCACACATATCATGGATGAACAAAAATATAGAACAGGAGATTCTACTTTGAAAGAACAGCCCCTAAAGGTACTCTGAACATCCTGTACTGTATGTATAAGATTTAAATTTGTGTACATTTTTTTTCTCTCCATTTTGATGAATGAAGAGAATGAGAGAGAGAGAAGATTGAATGTTGTGAGGTGATAATGAACCAGGAATTGACAGGATTGATCAGTGACAGACGGGTACCAGCAAGAGAAAAAGGGATGGTTTACAGGACAGTAGTGAGACCAGCTATGTTGTCTGGGTTGGAAAGAGTGGCGCTGGCGAAAAAAGACAGGAGGTGGAGCTTGAGGTGTCAGAGTTCAAGATGGAACGGAAAGGAAGGAAAGAGGAGAAGAGGAAGACCAAAGAGGAGGTTTATGGACGTGGTGACAGAGGACAAGCAGATGGTTGGTTTGAAGGAGGAAGATGCAGAGGACCGTAAGAAATGGAGACGGTTGATCCGCTGTGGCGACCCCGAAAAGATTTTCTCTCCATTTTAAACATTTTAGGTTTGTGCGCTCAGTGATACGCCACGAAACGTTTGTGAACAACAGCTTTTATTCCATGGATTCATTGTTTTCAAACCTAAAATACAGAAAAAAAGAACTCTTATAGAAATATTCTGTGAACTAATACAACAGGTCCTGCTTTCCAAGGCCCCTATGGCTTTTAGATCCAAACGTTGCCTTTGAAAAGCTGTAGTGCCATGTTTAAAACCGTGACGAATGGTTTTCGAACTGCTAGAAGGATAACAAAATACTTGAAATTTATCTATTGCTACATACAGCAAAGGCGCCTTGGCCTCATAAGCTGACTATACATCTCGCTGAGGTTCTCATATACGTTTCAGTGGTTTCCTTGACAAAAGGAACAAGAGACTGGAAACTTACAGTAAGCACTACAGACAGACCTTACATGGCAACTACAGTGCGTCTATCAAGCCGTGCTGAATTTTTGGTGGTAGCTGAAAAGAGCATAAAGAGAGGAGGGGGGAGGGTGTCTGGCTGGTTTTGAATATCAAGTGCCTCTTTTACGTCTTCAAACTCCTTCAGAGGTTCAAAAACACAAGTGTTAAACGTCGAGACAAACCAAATTGTACTTTCGTGGCCGATGCAGTCAAAAGGTTCCATGCAGTTTGTAAGCCTTCCACTTTGGCGATTTCCTCAGCATAGTCAAAGTCTTGCTGTCCTCTCTGTGTTGCGGGGGTTTCACTGTAAACCTTCTCTCTAATTCAGCTGCTGCAGTTCTGCTCTACTCCCTTATGGACAAAGTCTTCAGTCTTTTTTTGTTAGTTTTTTTTTTTTTTTTTAACAGCCTGCAGTCCTTAAGCTCCCACCCCTGTACAGACAACAGCTTTTTCTCAAAACGTTTTTAAAAAAGCAACGCATTTTGGCATCGGCTTTAATGGCTTCTGGTTTGTTTGAAAATTAAGAATGGACTCAGCCCTTATGAGACAGTGCTGTAGTGGAGTCCTCAAGTCACGGCGATCGTAAACATCAAAGTCGCTTCAGAAAGGAGGCGAAGGCTCCAAAAGCGAGTAGTAAAGTGAGTTCCATTCCTGACGGTGGAACGGACGGCTGGGGCTTCAGAAAGCAAGTGGTGCTGATAGCTTCTTGGAGGGGGCCTGACCGATGAACAGAGTCTAACAATGGGCCGGTAACCCCGCCAAAGAGGCGGGATCAGGGTCCGTTCTCGTTGTAGTGGAGGGAGATTGGGCGGTCCCTCTGGACGGGCATGTAGGGCCAGTTGTAGCTGGATCCGGACAGTAGCATGTCCCTCAGGAGAGTCTCGATGGGTGTCTTGCCCACCAGACGCACAAAGAAGAGCTGCTCGATGACTGGGGAGGAGACGATGCGCAGCGAGGGCAGCCGCAGTAACAGTCGGCCAAAGCGGTTGGGCTGGTTGGGGTACTGGTTTCGTACGTACTCCTCCAGAGCACACTGCGACTTCTCCTGGATGCTCTCCACGTGGGCCACATCTGACAGACCCATGGCGTCTAGGAAAGAAAGACAGCGTTGTTAAAAGTGTAAGCTGGGAAGTGTTATTTTGCAGAACATGCAATTTGTCTAGAAAGGAAAGACAGGTATCAGATTCAAGAAAAGCATATTTCAATGCAGATTCATCGCTGTTCCTAAAATACGTGGGGAATTAAACGGAATCCAGACGTCCATATTTAAAATACATTTCACATCGTTTCAAGATAAATGTGTCACACTGAATTGGAAATGATTTGTGTCATTAAAAAGAAATGTGAGCCAAAGGAAAAATAAAAGGGATTGAATATAATTCTGATGGCATTTTAACTTTAATTTTTAATTTTAATTGGCCGTCCTCGCCCTGTGTGCGCTGGGTTGGACACCAGCACTCCCCCGCGACCCCGTTTGGGACAAACGGCAGATAATGGATGGATAATAATGGATGGCATTTTAACAGCACTGTGCAAAAGTTTTAGGCAGGTGTGTAAAATGCTGTAAACAGAACGCTTTCAGAAATGGAAGTGTTAATCATTTATCTTCATCAATCAACAAAATGCAGTGAATGAACAAAAGAGAATCTAAATCAAATCAATATTTGGTGTGACCACCCTTCGCCTTCAAAACAGCATCAGTTCTTCTAGGTACACTGTCACAGTTTTTGAAGGAACTCGGCCGGTCGGTCGTTCCAAACATGACTGTGTTTCTCCTCCGTGTGACGTTGATGATCACCAGTACCTGTTTGGAAAACTGGTTGATCAGACACCGACTCTAATCCTACAGAATCCCTGACTGTGTGCTAGTGTACCTAGAAGAACTGATGCTGCTCTGAAGGCAAAAGGTAGAAACAGCAGATATTGATCTGATTTAGATTTTTCTTTTGTTTGCATTTTGTAAATTGATAAAAATAAACACTCATTATTGATATTTCTGAAAGCGTTCTTTGTTTACAGCATTTTTTTCACACCTGCCTAAAACTTTTGCACAGTGCTGCATGTCTCTTCCAATTTAGCAAGCTTTAGAAACACAATCAACAGTGTTAAGATATCATGATACCTCTACTGCCGACACCCTTAACACATGCCCCTAAACACTGCTCATAAAAAAATAAATAAATGAAAAAAAAAAGCAAGCACATAAAATTTGATCTCCCGCTGTGCTGAATTTCAGCCACTCATTCAAAGAGAGACGCTCATTTCAGCGTGGACAAGAGCCGTTTGGCTTTAATATTTGCTTTTCAGACATATTTGGCTACGCCACAAAAAGGAAAAAAAAGTCCTAACAAATAGCCTTTTCTATTTGAGTGTGAAAAATCGTCGAGAGATTTCAGCCCGTGACCTTCCTCCTCGTTCTCTCTGTTAGTTTCGCATTCGCAGCCCGGGCACGAGTGGTCATGCTGAGTTTTGGTCTAAAGGAACAAAAGATTAATTGCTTCATGTTTCTGCGGGGACAAAAAGTCCCCCATTTCGCTACAGAGACCAGCGCAACTGTCGCGTCTGTCTCTGTCACGTTAGCACAGATGAAGACCTCGATTTCTGGTGGCCGGATCCGTGTTCTTAACTCCAGAGGCCCGTCGCCCTGCAGAGTTTCAGCTACTGCCTGTCTAAAAAGATCCGAGTCAGGAATGGCTTGATAATTACCGTAAGACTAGAGCAAGGAAAACGAGAAACTGTCAAAGGTAATCGATCATAAGTGTTTGAGTTTGACCAGAGAAGCCTTGGCAAACACGTCAATTCTGGCAAGCGGCATGTTCCTGTGCAGTTTTCCTTGTTTTGGACAGCAGGCATTCCTTTGTGTCTCCCAGTACGAGGACGCATCAGGGAGCCTCCCAGGCGAAGCGTCCAGGGATCAGGGCGAGTCACTGACATTGGATGCCCGTCGGACAATTGAAGCGAGCGACGGGGTCGGGATGCGGAGGCCTCTGGGCTGGTCTCGACAGGCGGCATGGCGGGCGGCGGGGGGTGGGGGGGGGAGTCTGGTCAGGATTTGCGGGACGGATCACGCCCTGGGCTACAGGGGTTATTTAGGTCAGGCCAGGGGATGGGGCGAATCCCTCTTGCTGTAACTCAGCATGCATAATTCAGACATGTTGTTTGGAGTAAAGGGGAGGGGGGGAAGGATCTGCCTGGCTGGTTTCAATAATAGATGGAAGCACAAAGAAAAGAGGGATGGAAAAAACGAGCAGCGGGTTGGAAGAGTGCAGGTCCGAGTGCGGCGCTAACAAAGCCGTCGCGGCAGTGGGAGCCAGAAATCGGGGGAAGAGAAAGAGGGGGATTGCCGGAAAGAAAAAGAAAAGAGGACACCTCTGTGGTTGCGTGCTTGGCGGATGCACATGTGTTAAATGCCACTGGTGGCCCACCGCTAGCCAAGCAACATTAACAAAGTATTGCTGGACTTGATGCATGGATTGTTCTTCAAACAAGTCCATATGTTCCACAACCACTGAAAATAAACCATATGATGAAGTTCCCGGCCTTGGTGTTCTTGGAGCGAAATCTCAAAATCCTGTTCTGGAGAGTATTCGAGCTGCAGAAGGAAGCTATTGCCAAATAAATTTTTGCAACATGACATTTGTATCCATTGGGATTTGCCACAATGAATGATTTCATGTCACAAATTCCAAGAGTGAAGAAGTGTAGAGCTGGTGCGTTTGACCAGCAGAGCTACAGCACTAACCTCTGGAAGTCCTTCAGATACACTTTTTACTACAGGTCATCATCGATCACTTTAAAAGAGCAATCAGAATGTATTTTTAAGAGGCTGATGTCTTATGAGCTGGTTTCAGCTCTGTCGCACGGTAAACCGCACGCTTCCACCAGCAGCACCTGATTTAACTTGATGAATCATCGATTCACCAAACCAGTTATTGAACAGGAACTACTAATTACACTAGGATTCCCTGAGGAGAGCGCAAACAAGATTTTAAAAAGCATAAAATCATTACATGCTGCATGTATTTTGTATTTTTGATCGTTTGTGTTTAGTAACCTGTCTGAGTAGAAGGTTTTGGAAATTCATTTTCCTCAGGTTCCTTCAGCTGGTGCACCGCGCTAATTTGTTTGGGGCCAACAGATCATCAAACTCCACAAGAGTTCAAATCCATTTGGGCCTGGACAGTGCTCCTTACCCTGGGACTGAATTTTTGGAACCATTCAATCACTGAGTATCTCTTTGCCCTTAAATGATCTTGAGGTTACGCTGATTCATGGAATACACGCCTCAAGAATGGAAGAGTTTGGAATTCAAACTTCAAAATAAACCGCCGGGGATTACGCGTCCACGATTTGGTATCCAAATTGGCGTTACATTCCCAAAAGAAAGCTTGGATAACTGCACGTGCTGACCAGTTAAACGAAACTAGCAGTGTGTGTACGTGTGAGGCTTCGCACCTGAGGTGAAGAGCACGATGGACTTGAGACAGGAATACTCGGCCGTATCCACCTGCAGGGCCTTCAGCTTCTCCACCTGCTCCTGAAAGACTCGGATATGGTCCATGAAGGCCACCACGCGCTCGGCAGACATTGGGGAGGCGTGAAGGCCAGCTGCGGCCAGAAGAGGCGCTACGTGCAGCGGCATGGAGCACTGTGCAGCGTTCAGCACAAACAGCTCACTCCATGACATGCGTAACAGCGCCACCTGAGAGCAGAGGACATGGTGATGAACAAGACCTTATTATTATGGGATTATTATGGGATTATTATGGGATTAACTTCCATTGTATAACACAGGAACGTCTTTATATACACAGGTACGTCGTTAATGGTGTTCGGCAGAAGCTGGTCGTTCTGCTAGTTCTACCTGGTCCATGAGCTGCAGGTCAGGAAAGAAGGGGATATTCTTGGCCCACTCCACGGCGCTGAAGAGCAGACGGGCAGCCAGCTCGCAAATGTTCTCGATGCCCATGAGGTTGTTGGACTGCATGCACTGGGCCCCGTAACGCGAGGTGGGGTACGGCTCAGCCCGAAGCAGCAAGGAGATGAAGCCGGAAAGGTACGGCTGACCGTTGTATGGGTCGTTTCCATTGGTCAGGTACTGTCCGGGACTGGACTGAGAGCTGGACATGCGGCCTCTCTGAACAGCTGTGAAGCAAAAGAACAGTGGAGTGAAACCAGTGCTCTGTCAGAAAACATTGCTTATGGAACTGAAACCAGTGTATTCACGTATTCAGTCAAGAGCAGTTTGGCCCTTAAATTCAGATTAAGGTTTGAAATCGGTCCTTGAAAAATAATTATTTGCAAAAACCTCACTAGAAAAGAAAACGCAGAATATGGTGCCCTTTGTTCTGCAAAATCTTTAGCCATTTTTTTTTTTTAATGTGAATTAAATCAGGAACGGCCATTATATAATACCACTTTAACAATACTGTTATTTATATTTATGCACCTATATATTTTATANTGTCTTTTTTTATAAGCCCTGTAACGCCCAAATTTCCCATTCGTGGGATAATAAAAGATCACTCTACTCTACTCTAACTGTGTGTCAGCATTCACCGGCATCATCTTGCCAAATAATGAAAAAAAAGTTTTTAAATAAATATGAAAAATGATTTAATATTTTGCTATATATCCCTTGCTTTTAATGACTGTGTTTCTTAAGCAAGAGGACATTCAAAAAGATTTGTCTACATTACTCTAGACTGTAGATTGCATATACTGTAGTCCATAGCACATTTCCAGTTCAGATGCATTAATCTCAGCATCTCACAATCAAAATGCAAACTTGTGAAAAATGTATCCGCATATCGAACTCTTAGGCATTAATGTGGTTATAGCAGGCCTTGGCGCATATATATATATATATATATTTTTTATTTATATATATATATATATATATATATATATATATATATATATATATATATATATAATTACTTTGGGCCGCTGTGGCCTAATGGTTAGAAGAGGGCTTGCAGCCAGAGGGTTGCCAGTTCAGTCCCAAGGACGGACAGGAGAAATGTGGGCAGGGGCAGGTGGGTGAATGCACTTAACTTCCTATCTGCTCCTTGAGCACAAGTATTCACCCCGCTGCTCCTGGTGAGTCTGTTCACTAGCAGCGTGTCAGACGTTTCAAGTGCAAGCGACAAATTCAGTGACCGTTTACACTGTGAGTGAAAGTCATTTCATTTTAGATTTATACTTATTTGTACCAAAATGTAACCTATACGATCGAAACCGTGCACATCAGTAGCTCGAGTCCTGGGGCAAGACTCGTATCGCCACACTTGCCTACATCTGATTAAAGTTGCACTCTGGGAAAGGCTGTCTAAATGAAGCTTTACTTCAGTTCTGCAAGTCGGTGAACAAATTTGATTGTATTATATTACGGGTGATCATTTCACGCAATCGAACGTCTTGACACTATCGTCCAGTAACACTGTGTCGATCCACACTGTTGTACAAAATGAGATGGATCACTTCTGAAAGATGCCAAAAGATAGCTGCACGAGAATAAAAGTGGCAAAATTAACCCCTTGCTGAGTGTGTGGCGTATCAGCGGAGCCCGTTTGAGAGGGGAAGCCTCCAGAGCGAGGGGTGGCTGCTAAAGCGGAATGGTTTTTCACACCTCCCCTCGACAAATGGCCCGGCCAGAGGCTAAGCGCCAAACAGAAGCCATTTCTGCCACAATGCCACTCAAAGGCCATTTGGAAAACACCTGTTCAGCCATCCCAGGGTCCGACTAATAACTTCATCTACTGTTACACACAGCGGCCATGAGAAAAGGAGTGGGGGAGAGAGAGGGAGGGAGAGGGAGAGGGAGAGGTGTTGGAGATGGAAAATGTTTTAAACCCCAGCGTCTCCTGCTCTTACAATAGAACAGCCGCGCCACTCAAAGACTCTGAGGTATGGTAGAGGTCGTGACCTTCTTCTTAATCAACGCAGAGACTATTCTTAATCATCAGGACATGCTTTCAAACTCCAACGGCGAAAACTAACCCTGAACTGCCGGCCTGCCGAATATACGTGATTACGTTAATGCTGCTGAGCTGGCTGGAGCACCTACAAAGTTCAACATATTTATTCTTCAACATATTTAACATATTTATTTATTCTTAGTTGAACTTCTGTTGTGAAAATGATGAACGTTTCCGAGTGGGACATTTTATTCATCAGGATCGGACTGGGTTGTGAAAAATGAAGGTTCTGAAAACTGATGGTCTAATGCAATGCAAGGGACACCTTTTTAGCTAAAGTTATAAAACATTATTAAAATATAAATTGTGATCGTACAAGATATCAGATCCACCACCCCGTCTAATTTTTTAAAGTTTTGATTTGTATTTTAATTTTTTTTTTTACTTCTTTTAAGACACTGATCAGGCTAAACAGCGATGATTAACAGACAACATTTTTAACATCCACATCGGCTTTGTTTTTCTTCCCCCTGTCGTGGCCGTGACAAAGATTCTGGGAAAAAAATGAAAAATGAATAAATAAATAAATAAGCAAATAAAAATCAGATCATGCTAGAAAGCGCTCTCTATTTAGAAGTTTGTGTGTCTGAAGGGGTGTTAAACTATTTAAGAAAGAACTTTGGCTGTACACGAGGCATCAGGAAGAAGATGGGAGTGGTAGGTGAGGGTCAAGGAGTGGGGAGATGAATGAAATAGAGAAGAAAGAATCACTCAAGAGTGAAGAGAAAAAAAAAAAATCTGTCGTGTTGCCAGAGTCTGCTCTAGATGGTTAGTTACAGCAGGGGACCAGGTGTCTGAAGCATGATTGCTCAACTAGGGGTGTAATTCACTGACCTCAGGACAGTTCAGCTGGAACATTATCTCAGTCTGACTCGATTGTTCTGAAGCTTTTCAGCGGAATTCAAATAAACGATGAAAATGAAAAAGTGCTTTACGATTTCATAGGCGTGGAAACCGGACAACAAAAGCTACTTATTTTTATATTTTCAAATCAGAAAGTGGCTAAAAGTGAAGTGCATGATTAAGTGAAAAATCAAAACCAGCGGCATTTAAGTGGAAGTAAAGTGAAAGTGACCATTCTTGGTCACCAAAGCAACTGATATATAAAAAGAAGTGGCAGGAACCCTGAAAACCTGGTAAAATAAAATGAAAATAAATCAGAATTTGGAGCTTTGTATAGAAAAGCCTTTGGTTCCCTATAGAACCTCTCGGTTCTCCAAAAAAGTAGCAAACAAAGTGGTGGAGTTTGGCCACAGGATCGGAAGAATGTGGGTTCTTCCGAAACCCCTTACCAGCAGGTTGCCCTGAGGTACCCTTGAGAAAGGTACCTTCCCCGTCACTGCTCCCCGGGCGCTTTCATAGCTGCCCCCTGCTGCATGGGTTAAACGCAGAGGTCCAATTTCGTTGTGGTTCACTGTGTGCTGTGTGTTCTCACAATGACAAGAAAAGTCACTTTCACTTCACTTTAAAGAAGCACAAAAATCGAGCCAAGAACCTTTTCAGAACCTTGGCATCAGATCAGGCTGAGCACAGAGACACGCTGCTCCAGAACAGAAGACACACTGGGTTGCTTGTCCTGACCTTACCCCACTGCTCCGCTCTGTCAGAGACACGCCGATGCACAGGGGGGTTTAGAACGTGGCAGATGATTCGCTGAAGTGTTTATTTTATCAGCGGCTCTCCGTCCTTTTCCGAGTGACCTAAAGCTGGACAAATTCCTGTAAACATGATGTCACCTCTGCTAACAAATTCCCCTTCGGAGAAATTCCCCTGCGCCAATCGCTGGCCAAGGACCAGTGAGTCATGCCC